>OY735222.1:9051239-9178739 GCA_963457665.1 Thysanoteuthis rhombus | reverse complement strand
AGCCATTCTAAATTATCCATATTGCAACTTTCAGACCATCATTCTATGATTGTTAGTAAGCAGCGCGACCAAAGAAAGAAACCTCCAGCGAAATTCGAACTTACGTCTCTTATTCTTGGAGAACTCGCCAGTCCAGGGCCGCTGACCAACCAGAAAAAAAAGGAAGGAAAATCAATGTATAATAGACACTTTTAAATGCAGACGTTTTTTGTCTCAACAAGAGTCAAGGAAACTTTTATTGGGCGAATTCCATTCCATGAAGCAAAAGAGAGCTAACCCTGACATTGCCCCGACAAAATTCTTGGAAAAAGACAATGGAAGCAAACGAAAACAATGCAATTTCAATAACAATGTACAAAAAGATCTTTCTTTATTGTGATGGAGAAATCGAAAGTTGTGGCACATCTCTCGCCATTTTCAATTTTTAGTCAGCGCATGTCCGCGTGAATGGTTGAATATACGCTGTCTTTCTTGGAGCTATCAAGTCATTCAATTTCAACGAAGAAAGTAATGTCTACTCTTATTAGTTGCCAACTTTCATCAAGGCCGCGCAATTGGTTCTTGAGATATCAAAAATTGGAGCATACTTTGGAGACAGACTTCGTACGTCTTTCTTGACTTCATCACTGGCTCTCTTTCTGTCTGAATTCAAAAGACAAGGTGTTGTTTCCATCACAAAATGATTCTCTCGGTCAAGTCTCTGCGTCTTTATTGTTCTTATCTTAGAGTTTTGTACCCCGCCATCTTCCTCTGTTGTATTTGCTAACCTCCCAGGAATGTTAAACGAAAGGCCTGAAGCTATTTCAACCAAACTGTTATGATGAAGACAACAAAAGTGAATAAACTGTCCCGAAAGAATTATTCCATTATACAGGGTAGCTCAAAAGTAGCAGAGAGGTTCAAAGCATTCAACTCATCGGAAAATTGTTTTTAGCAAATGAAATATATAAACAAAGGAAATTTAATCAACCTATGTACGGAAGATTGTTTCTTCCAAATACACGCCATTTTCATCTTTATAAATTCTTGCTCTTCCAACAACTATTCGCATAACATTTCGAAGGGTATCTGCTCTATACGACTTACAGTATTCCAGACTGAACATGGTCTCTCTGGTCTTGGATCATCATCATCATCATCATCATCATCATCATGATCATCATTATCATCATCATGATCATCATCATCATATTTTCAACGTCCGTTGTTGGACGTAGACCCTCCCCAGGATTTGCCACACTTCTCCATTATGGGCGTTGCGGAGCCAGTACTTTCTGAATTTGTCTAGCTCATCTTTCCATCTAATATTCTGCCGGCCTTGGTTGCGCATGTGATTTCAGGGATCCATGTCGTGAGTTGCGATGTCCATTGGTTGTCTGCCATTCTTGCAACATGGCCAGCCCACTGCCATTTGAGATTTGCACGTTGCATGGTTCTCAATTTGCAGATCTGTCTCTCGGTAAGGTTCCATGTTTCAGCTCCATAAGTGACTATTGGGAGGATGCATTGGTTGTGTACCTTTCTTTTTAGGATTAATGGGATCTTCTTGTTTCTGAAGGTTGAGCTAGCTCTGCCAAAGGCTTGCCATCCTAGGGTGATTCTTCGCTTGATTTCTTCTCCTTTTGAAGTTCTCATACCACCTAGTATTTTCTGAATCAGTCTCGTTCATAACGGAGCCCAATTGTCGAAAACGCTCCAACAAATGACGAATCATCGATTCAGATAGCTACGACCGGACGTTCAAATAACGGGAATACGCCCTTTGGGTTAGCGTTAAAGGTTATTCCGAGTAAAACTCTATTATTTTAGTTCCTTCCCCAGATGTGTACTTACCCGCGAGGAATCCCCAATGGTTCCTTTACATTTAGCTTAAAAGATGAAAAACAAAAAAATATTGAAACAGGGAAAGTTATGATTGTCCTTAACCTCTTCGTGATTTTTGCACCACCCTGCAGCAACAACAGAACGTCATCGAAATCAAATTGTATTACTCAAAAACCATCTTTTATGCATAAATGTTTTAATACATATATATGTAACCCTACGCAGAACACAACACCTCGACACGCAGATGCATCGAAGCAACTTTTATATCCCAATGTCATACAGTAACTCAAAAGTGTGCATACTTTCAAATTGCAACACCCCTAAATACTCTGATTTTAAAACAGATCCAAATAGACACAATCCATTGCAACACTAACATACAAAGTATTGGCTCACAACCGAAAGTCAATTCATAAAATGGTACAAACATACACACACCACCCGTTTGAGAAAAGTTGAAAAATAGCCTAACCCACCATCAACCAAAAGAACTAAATAAAAACAACACACCTACTTCCATACTGCCCCACATATACCAACACCTATCCATTAAATGCTATACACTACTTCTCCATTTTATAATGGAAATAACAAAATCCATCTTTTCCTGGGAAATGACCATTTTAGCCTTTCTTATCTGAGACAAGTCAAACATCCCGGAGATAGGAAACATACACCCCTGACTCCGCCTCTCATAACCCCATCTCATTTCAAACCAAATACCACCCCCATTTACAGAGAGAGAAACACCTTCCCTCCCGCTTACACTAAACAACCAAACTCAGAAATATTCACATTCTCCTATTCAGCATCGAACATGTAAACAGCATATTTTCCTCTGTGAACCGCCCAAAATATTTTCTCAGATAAAAAATTGAGGTGTGTTACCTATCTCTTGAGTTTTTCTCTTCACCTTCCAATTGTCATTTTTATATACATTCTGTCGGATCACTTCACATCCACAACACACACGCATACACACGTATATATATATATATATATATATATATATATATATATATATATATATATATGAATGATCATAAATTGCATTAAATTATATACAAACTCTTATTTGAAATAATCTTCCGTTATTACCCGGAGAGTGTATTACTTGGCCTACACAACGTAAATAGAATAAACAATTGAAGAAAACGGGACTGATGCAGGAATCGGACTTGCTACTGATTGGGTAGCCACTACAACAAAGTGTTGCTCTTACAATTGAGCTAAACACACACACACACACACACACACACACACACACACACACACACACACATATATATATATTATAATAATAATTAGATAATGCCTACGTTCATCTGTGTGCTGCTTTATTGTGAAGCAAATATCCTCATGACATTTGATGCTTTAGGTCAAAGAGTCCTTAACCAATAGCTTTTCTTCATTCATTCATTAAGGCGATTCATCAGTTTGAAAGATGAAAATTAAAAAGAAAGAAAGAAAAAGAGAGGATAGAAGAAAAACCAAAAAAACAAACGAAATCAGATTTTCCAGGTAATCTGCACGGGAAGTAATATATCGTTTTTCCAAATTCATTTCCATTGAATGAAGTCTTGTAACTAATTATTATTAACTATTTTCCACCTCCATTTATCTTCGCCATAATTTCTTCGATTGTTTTTCAAAAGCACATTCCAACTCGGGCCGTCAATCTACGACAAATTAGTTAATAGTGTGGATCGAGGAAAAAAGATGAAATTCACGGCAAGAAAAACAAAATTGAGATGAAGGGAAAGAAGTTATCAAAAATGAATAACAGGTCTATTTGGTCACTCAATGGGAACCGTCACGTGACCAACGTCTTTTTTTGGCATGCTGTGTTGGGGTGATCAATTGAAGAAAATGGGAAAAGGAGCAATCAACAAACAAGTTGCTTCTCTCGTATTTTGTTGGATCACAAAAAAATTTAAACTTACCGCCCCCCCCCCCCCCAAAGCAATAGCGAAAAACAAGCGAACACTAACTAGTGACCAATTTAGCATTTACTCAACTTGTAAATTGAACCTTCCATTAAAAACTATGTTATGGGAAATTTTAAAAAAAGCAAAAGAAAAAAGTTTTTTCCTTCCTTAGGCGTAATATTGAGTAAATATTTAGATTGTTGACCATCTAGTTCCATTTGTGAGGCCTGACTGCACGACTCATACACAAATTGCCAGCCACCCAGACCAGCTTTAAAACTGAAGAAACCTATTTTGACAATTTTGTTGATAGTTTTGTTTGAATGTTTAATAAATCATAACGTTTCAACAAGCCCTTCAAAGCCAGATCGCCTTAGCGAATTCATATGCAATATTGAAATCTGACCATTGGGGAGCATCTTTTGATCATTCCACCTACTTCAACCTTGGAATTCTTAAAATCGCTTTTAAGAAAAGTTAGTTCAGTTTTCTGAGTTAGAATTCATTTTCCTATGTAATAACAATGACCAGACCAAAAACTGTGACTTAATGACGTACGCAAAAAGTGATGACGAATTCATTCTCCCTCCTCCTAAAGTTTACCGTTTCCATCTACAGTACTAATAAAGGATTTAAAATGGGACACGTATTTCTGGGATAATATTGCATGGAGGAATGAATTCTGTTTTATTTACTTTTTGGATTTTATTGAAGCAAATAGGTTGATCCTATTCAGCTATTCCCAAAGAACAGGATGTGGCTCGAGGTCGGTTTAATATGGGGATACCACACTCACGAGTCCTCGCAAATATTGTCGCGAGGACATGAGGGTGCTCGTCTTTTGGACGAACCCTGAACCCCTTGGACAGAACAGTACCCCGCCTCATGGGATAAAACCTCATTGACTATAGCACCACATGTCCATCTGGTCTTAAATGATCTGAACTTTGGTTCGGGAAATCAGGGAGTTTGACCCTAGCGCAGTAAGGCTTTATTCTTAGCGACCTTCTGTCTTTGATTTCATAATAGTTACTATTTCCTTGTCTCTTTAGGGATCCCATCAATGCTAAATCAACTATGTTGCAGAAGTAGCGTATGTTACGTGCCCCGAAATTTGAAGGGCCCTACACCAAATGTTTACAAGATGTCAATTACGATTCAGTGATCCTGCATTGACTCTATTTCTATAGTACTACATATCTTCGATACTTTGACGTATACGAAATCTGCATCTTGTGGAGTGATAGCTGCGACGACCTTGATGATGATGATGATGATGACGATGATGATGATGATGATGCCTCCAACTCTTACGAACGAATATGTGTTCAAGTTTAGCAATTTTAGCCTATTATCTTCTTAAATTGAGGTATTCATTTTAACACAGTAATCAATGGGAACGTGGTATCTATGTGATACACAAGCAACACATAAATGCTAAGGCATTTGAAATTGAAGTCATAACCGCTGTACAAAGATTAAAACAAAAACAAATTGATACTCTTACTGAAATGTCAGATATAGTTGTCATATAATCTGTCTGTATAGCAAATGAACAAAGATGATTACTACGCAAGTACAAATGTATGTGTTTTAGTGTTTATGTTTATTTTGGTAATCTCGGGCCCCTCTATAGAATATGCTGCAGACCCTGCACTAACTGAATCCAACCCTAGATCACAATGCTCTCTCTCTCTCTGTCTCTCTCTGTCTCTCTGTATCTCTCTCTCTCTTTCTCTCTGTGCTTTGGACTGCTGAGCTTTGATTTGGTATAAACGTCCTGGCTGAAACTCACATTTTTGTATAAGGTTCACTTGTAGACGCGAAGTTTTTATTTTTCTTATTGGGGCCCTCGTGTGCTGAATCGCTGTAATTTTCTGTAATTCTTCTCTTCCTACATCGAGTTTGGCATTCTTGCATCGAGGCACAGCATTCCCATCTCTTTTCATCGTTAACATTTGTCATAACAACGTGAGAGATTCGACACATTTACGAAGTCTACCCAGAAAGTATCCAACCACTTTTGATATCCCGAGAACCGGTTGCTTTCCACCGGAGAAGTTAAGACGGTCAAATCATGCTGAAAGCATTGGTTCTCGTTCGATCACCGGAGTTAAGCAGCATTGAACCTGATCAGTACTTAGATGGGTGACTGCTTGGAAACGTCAGGCAACGTAAGTGTACACACCTACGCGTGTGCTGCTCACATGTATACGTTTTGACCCCTAGATCAAAACCGATATTGTGTTATATTCTACCCTCGTAGTGGTTAAATAATTACAAAGTAGCACAAGCCTTGTTGCTGCAGGGTCAAACTCCACTCATAATTCTATTCTGACTTAAGATGGTTACTGCAACTTTTGTATTGTAAGTATAATAAATACGTTCTGAGGTATGTAAGACTTATTAGTTTAGCTCAGTTGGTAAGAGGTTCGCCCTTCAATCATAAAGTCATGATCTCAAATCCTGGTAGGGTGATGTTGATTAATAATTAGCTTAATCCCACCCGAGATCACAATTCTCTCTCTTTGCTTCAGATGGTGGGCTTCTTTGATTTGGGTTATATTTCCCCAGCAAAAACTTGCATTCTTGTTTATGGTTCACTTGTAGACATGAGGTTTTTTTATCTTTCTTATTGGGGCCCTCGTGTTCTGAATCGCTGTAATTTTCTGTAATTCTTCTCTTTCTACATCGCATTTGGCATTCTTGCATCGAGGCACAGCATTCCCATCTCTTTTCATCGTTAACATTTGTCATAACAACGTGAGAGATTCGACATATTTACGAAGTCTACCAAAAAAGTATCCAACCACTTTTGATATCCCGAGAACCGGTCGAGTGACATTGATTTGATTTGGCAATCGATTAGAGGGGGAGGGTTTACTGTGCATGCTGGACTGACAGAATCTGAAAAAGCTATTCAGTCTGCAGCAAGATGTCATTGAATGAGCTTCTGCACTGTGTGACTGTCTGATTCTTAATGACCAGGCTTTCGCATTCTGTATGTCTTGTGAAGGATTTTTTGACACAGCATTTCATTCCCCAGATTTATCAGCCTCCTCCCCAACACCCAGATCGTGCTCTTTGTGATATCTGGCTTTTTACAAAGACATTTGACATGGTAGCTAATGACGACCCCGAAAGAAGTAATTTCAGACTGTTTTGAGGACTCGATGCAGCACTGGTACGAATTGATGAGGTTCCAAGGAGAGTTCTTTGAAGGTTAATAAGGCGCTATTGTCCTAAGTAGGCTATTTTTTACATTAATATTAAATGGCTGGATACTTTATGGACAGACCTTGTAACTAGACATTATTTAAAGCCATTTGTAACGAATCTCCATGAGACCCTCAAAAGAGGAAGAAATCAAGCGAAGAATCACTTTGGGATGGCAAGTCTTCGGTAGAGCAAGCTCAGCTTTCAAGAACCAGATGATCCCAATAATCCTAAAAAGAAGAGTATACAACCAATGCATTCCCCCGATAGTCACCTAGGGAGCTGAAACATGGAACCTAACCTAGAGACAGGCCTGCAAACTGAGAAGTATGCAACGTGCAGAGAGAGAGAGAGAGAGAGAGAGAGAGAGAATCATGCTCAACCTTACATGGAGAGATCACAAGACAGCACAGTATGTAAGGAAGAAAACTGGTGTTCGTGACATCATAGAAACTATTAAAAAACTCAAATGACAATGGGCAGGTCATGTTGCAAGAATGCAAGATAACCGATAGACATCACATCTCACAAGATGGATCCCCAGAGATCACATAAGAAACCGAGGCTGACAGAACACAGGATGGAGATATGAACTTGACAAATTCAGGAAATACTGGCTCCGCGATGCCCATGATAGGGAATTGTGGCGAATCCTGGGGAAGGTTTATGTCCAACGACGGACGTTAAAAGACTGATGATGATGATGATGATGTAACTTGATAAACCTTACAAACCTCATCTGGTATCCACCTGTTCGCCAATTTCTTTCTCATTTCTTCACGATTTGCCCTGATTGGCAGATCCACATGATCTTCACTCATGAAACCTTTGTGACTACCGATTGAGCTGAATATATCTGCTCGTCGGCGAATTTATGCCACGTAAATACTCATTGAAGGCGAGGAAAACACGCGTTAATTGTATTTATTTATTTTAGATTTCTAAACATTCAAATGCTTCAGGAAAAGAAAATGTCTACCTATTTGAAAGTAAATTAATGTCTCTTGTCAAACTTTAGTTGAAGTCGTGGTTAACTTTTTCCACCGTAACCAAAAACAATCCTCATCAAATTTTGGGTAGAACAACCTTTTACTGCTTATCACGGTAAGTCAAACCTATGTATAGAATAAACATTACCCTACCATGATTTGAGATCATAACCATGTCATTGGGGGCAAAACTCTTACCAACTGAGCTAAACTGACACGTCTTGTATACCAACGAACTTATCTATTATACATACAATACAAAAGCTGTAGTAATCATCTTCAGTTAGAATAGAACTAGAGTTTGACCCTACAGTAGCCAGGCTTGTGCTTATTTGTAATTATCCCCCGAGGGCAGAGTGTGATTAAAGGCCAGTTTTAATCTCGGGGTCCACACGCGTACACGTGAGCAGCACACGCGTAGGTGTGGACAGTACGTGCTCACATTGCCTGACGTTCCCAAGCGGTCACCCATCAAAGTACTGATTTGGTTTGACACCTCTTAACTTCGGTGATCGAACGAGAACCAACGCTTTCAGCATGATTTGACCGTCTTTACCTCTCTGGTGGAGAGCGCGGCGAACTGCAAGAATGTCAGAACCTTCAGTCAACGGTCTATTACTCCACCGAGCAGGCAAGCCTCAGCACGAGCAAAAAATAGTGGCAATCTAGTTATGAAAGATCACACGCATCAAAATTGAAAGAAAAAAAAAAGCTTCGAGAGATGATTATAACACGGGAGAAGAAAAGAGGGTTTAATTGGCGGCTACAGGAGAACGTGGGTGTTCTTCCGTAAAGAAAGTACAAAAGAATCCAAGTCAATGAATTGCTTCACTGGAGGAAAAATTAGAAGCAGCGAGTGAAATATTAAAGGTTTAACGAGAATCTTTACGATGTGAACCATTTGGATCTTTTTTTTCTCCTGAATACGGAATGAAACTTTACAAAACAGGTCTGGTTAGTCACACAATAGAAACCGTCATGCAACCAATGTATTTTGGTAGCGTTCAGTGTCAGAGGTTGGGAGGATCAATTAGAAAAATTGGAAAGGAGGATAATCGAAGTTACTTTTGCCATTTTAGGGGTAGTGATCACTGTTTGGACCCCCCAAAACTCTTCCCCAAAACAAAAAACAAAAACATATCTATAACAAGCGGACACAAACTAGGAGATAAGTTTAGCATAAAATTACATTGCAAACTGAACTCCCACAAACCGCTCACAATATTGGATGGCAATTTTTAAAAAATGAAAAAAAATGTTTTTTCTAGACAAAAAGAATAGAAGTTCAAATTTTCAGCTTTCTTACAACATTACTGCTGTCTGTACGCGTAATACATACGTACTTACATACACACATAACCAGCAAGACTAGTTTAAAAACCAAGAGAAACCTGTGTTGACAGTTTTGTCTCTATGTAGTTTAGAGCTGTAATAACTTTTCTTCCAGATAACATTTGAATATTAGCTCCAGTATAGTTCCAGCTCAACCTAATAGATCGTCGCGGAGCCATACTGAGTATTTCTCCTTCATGACATTTCTCAGGGCAATGGGAGGTTTTTTTTTAAATTTTATTTTTATCAAAGTAACATGTGACAGGTTTTACTGGGTTGCATGTTACCAAAGCGTAATCCCTGACCTACCCTAATGAAAGAAGTTGAAACAGTATGCCTTGGGGTCCCGCCCATGGTTTGGAACCAGAGCTGTCTATCTTCTAGACTAATGGCCAACCAAGACTAGGAATCTCATTCTAGCATGCTATTTACCCATAGGTAGGAGGATGAGAGGAATTATGTCTTTTACAAAAGCATTTGTACGAAGTGAACACAAACTTCTTCAGCCAAAATCGCTTCCCCGATTCTATTTCCCGTGCTGCTAACCGTTAGGCTATTTGCACACCCAATAAATATTAGATCAAATCCAAATAAAGAATGAATTTATGATCGCTCTTTTTTTTTTTTTTTTTTTTTGCAAGGTATCCATAAAATCCTTTTTGCGGTTTAGATTTTAGATTCTCTTCTCGATAGGATTTAATTATCAGACTAGATGCAAATGAGAGAACATTTATCATTGTGAACTTTTATACAAAGTGTTTGCAAGGGTTGTTAAGATCTTTAATAACTTCTCTCCTTAATAAAACATAAAGACGCAAGCAGCGGGGAGGGGGTGAGACTTGTTAAAACATTAGTTTGCTCAATAAAGTACTGTTCCATAAATGTCGCCTTATTCCCAAACTGGCTCCGTCCAACGAATCTATAACTAAAAGTCTATACCTAAACATAGATATATGAGCGTTTGATGACTTCATCGATAATGCGGATGAGTGTTTATCTCGGTCTCTGAAGATTAGAAAGTGTATGTCAATACATAAGAGAGTCCTGCCCGGAAAGTATCTCGCCATTTTAGATACCTCGAGAATCGGCTGAACGGTAACCAATCAGAAGAGACCTTACTGTGTACGTGAGAACAGAAACTCTCACATGGGGTTACTCAATCGGCAGCGTGAGTTTATGTTGTGTGACCATCGCTTTTGAAATGACATTCATGACAGTGCGTCTGACAATTCTCCAAGTCACGTGCAGGTTTTTTTTCAAAGCAGAATCATCAGATCACCCACGTCTATTAGCTGCATCCCAGTTTGGTCTCCCTGCGACCTTTGGATTTACCCATGGAGAGAAGGGGGATTCCAGACCGTGGACAAGATTAAGGAGGACTCAAGGAAATGGTGTTCCCGAAAGAGGAGTTTGTTGACTACTTTTAAAAGTGGGTATAACGTAGAGATAAGTGTTTTGGGTGCCAAGGGAAGCTTTTAGAGATGACTAAGGTAACATTACCCTCAGTAAACTATTTTCCGTTAATATCAAATGGCTGTAAACTTTCCGGACGGGCCTTGTATTTTATCCCTTCGATGCTGATATATGGTTTGTTGAACTCAATAAAACTTTATCTATCTATTTATTTTTGCAAATGTAACTGTATCAAAGGGTATTCCCACTTTAGCCGTACACCTATTTTCAACCCCACTAAATGTAGTTTGAGTGCCTTTTGGAAATAGAAGCGTTTTTGATACCCGGAAATATGATATTTCAGTTTTTTGTAGATTCTTGTTATCAATTGTATTAACGTGATATTGTTCTAGGCACGATTTTAACTGATCATATCTTTTCTTCAACTCACAGTTTTATATACTGACAAAGAGGATTATAAAAGCTATGGCGGTAAATGAGAACTGCTACGTTGTTTTGTTCTCACTGTGCCACAAGCGTTCAAATCTTCTTTGCTAAAATCCGTGAGGTTGTTATCAGCACACTTGCTTCTTTACCCGAAACAACATCACGCACAGAAAATCTCGCACAAAAGATAATTTAACCAGAGCCGAATACCGACGTTACACCAATGTATTTATTTAGGCATATTTTCTCCTCTATATTTGCTTCCATTACGATAACGATTTTTCCAATTGACTTGAACTTGAAAAGATGTCTTAATTCTAAATCCGACTGAATATCTCGTATCATCTCGCATTGTCTCGTCTCTGCCGAAAGCTGTCGTCTGAACCTTCTCGTATGAACATTAGCGACTTGAATTGACAATGGCCGACCAATAACATAATCCTCAGTACGCATGCGCGTGCCGATTTCGGGTTTTTTTCCCCTTCACTGCGTTTGCATCTTTTCTTTCTCTCGTTCTCTCCTCGATTCGCTTCTTTTCTATCTTCCTTTCTCTCTCTCTCTCTCTCTCTTTCTTTCTTTCTTTCTTCTTTCTTCATTTCTTCCCTTCACTGCGTTCGCATTGTTGCTTGCCGAGAGTAAATGAATGAGTGAAAGCATTTCCTGTGAATAGGCAGTCATTTTGGGGTTGTTACGCGCGCCGCTATCACCTATCACTGACATTTCGAACGTCAACATGTCAGTGGTATCTCGAGAAGCCATCTTTTATGATAGGGAGTTTGAACAGGGAGTGCAAGATTGGGCTCGAGAAACAGCTTGGATGCGATGGGAGAGACGGATTGAAATTAGGAGAAGCAGGAGAGTGAAGGACGAACAAGAGAAACGAAAGTGAGGTATGCAGGGCTGGAAGAGAGAGTAAAGGAAATGCCATATGCAAAAAACGGAAAACAAAATGGCGCTTGACGTAGCGTAATGATTAGAAGGCTAGTCTCGCAGATTAATTTGCTAGTGTATTAACGTCTACCATCATTAGGTGGGTGGGGGTATGTAATTTTTGGTATGTGGTAGATTAAGCTAAACTTAGTTGATATTAAGCCATCTTTTTATGCAAAGAGGTTGAGCATGATTTGACACGTGAACAGTGATGGGAGAGAGCGGGTTGAAATAAGGGAAAGTGAGAGAGGAATAGACGGAAGAGGGCGACTTGTAAACAGGCAGAAAAGAAAGGAAGAATGTGAAAAGGAAAGAGAGAGAGAGAGAGAGAGAAAAGGAAAGGCAATATATGATCAATTGGAGAGAACTCGGGGAGTGCACACGTCCGTCAATACCATGCACCAACTGAAAAGAAAAAAAAACAAAAAACAGAATGAAAATAGAAAAATAGAAAAAACTAAGAAAAGAACGAGGGATGAGACCTTTAAATGATCGAATTCTGAGTTACTTCCCTTAAAATTCAAATCTATCCTTTTATTTACTGTTCTTAGATCAAGCAAAAAATTGAATCACTCCTTCCGTTGCCCAAGGCCCATCCTAACAGTTCACGGCTCGAGGAATGGAATCGGAGAACCGAGTTCGAACTGAGGACACTTTGAGAAAGGCATAAATCAACTTTCCTTTAAGCTCCGGGGTAAATTGGAGCCCTTTAGCGGTGTAAGCATCAGGTTAGCATCCCGGTCCCAAAAAAACCCACAATTGTGAGAGACAATGATTGGGTCTCTATGGTTCAAACTATGGCAGGGACAGTTTGGGGACCGCAGCCTAGTCCAACCCATTGACTTCAGTGCTAAGGGAAGCCAAAGCACCAGCCAGTCAGTACGCTAGTCTAAAACAGTTACTCCGGTGCTAATGAACTATTTAATGTAAGGCTGAAATAAACTTTAAATTCAGCAAACTTTGCTTAAAAAGGTAAATTACTGGCAACATTGTAGAGTCTTTGTGATCAATCGAATGAACAAGCTACAAGCGGAATAAAGTCAATAACGACAAAAAGGAGGAGATATCTCTCCGCTTATCTAAAAAAATTAACATTGAAGATAAAATGTCAAAGAAAACCATGGAAGTATCATAAAAGAGTATTGGCCCTAAATATCGATTTTTAGAGCACTTTGGAGGGGACTAAAGTGTCAGTGCCTTCCCCCCCCCTCTCTCTCTCTCTCTCTCTCTCTCTCTATATATATATATATATATATATATATATATATATATCAGCTATCAAAAGTCTATTGCTGGACAAAAACCTTTCCATTTCCTTCCATGACCACTGTGATTGCGCTAACCCCGTACCATGTCTTACCAGCTTACCTCCTACTGCGTTTACTTTCTCATGGGCACCAATCAGTTAGTTTTTTGCCTCGTCTGTTGTCACCCAATCTTGCTAAGTGTTCCATCCATCTTCATTTTGTTGCTTAATCATTTCTATAACATTCTTCACTCTAGCCTTTCCTCTGATCCATGTTGATCTTTTTCTATCGCTTACAGTTGTGTCTAGCATTGCTCTTTTCATGGCTCTCTACGTAATTCCAAGATGGTCTTCAGTTTGTCTTGTTAGCTTCTATGTTTCACATCTTCAAGTCGTAGCTGGTATTATGCATTCATGGTATACTTTACCCTTTAAGCACAATGACAAAGTGCTTTTCAATATGTCGCTATTCATACAATATCTATCTATCTATCTATCTATCTATCTATCTATCTATCTATATATCTATATCTATATATATATATATATATATATATATATATATATATATATGAAATATAAGTAAATAGTCAATTCATATCCGACGGAGAGAGAGAGAGAGAGAGAGAGAGAGAGAGACAGACAGACAGACAGACAGACAGACAGAGACAGAGACAGAGATAGACGGAGAAATTGATGGACGGGGAGAGTCACGGTTGGGGACTGGGAGAAAGATGAAGATACCTAGAGAAACTGAAATATTACAAGATTAAATGATTTGATATACTTGTCGGAAATCTGCGGAAAAATAAATTGAATTTATCAAGTTGCATTGCTTCACCTGGAGACGCTCGGAGTTTGACCGATCAAAATGTTACAAATTTCATTGAAGATGCTTACGAAGCCTGAAAACCAAAACCTTGAAATCATCATGGAACGAATTGCTTTCCTCTCTTCTCCAAACCAAAAACGCCCCCCGCTTTTTATCTTTCTGTAAAAGCTAGGTCCTATTCCTCCCACGGATACCATCTCGGAAAAAAATCTTTCTTTTCCTGATTTCTATCTAATCTCGTAGAAAAATCTGGAAACCCAATCTGCCTCCACGATCTTTGTAAACATTTTTTTTATTTCGTGGAGCCGCGATTTTTTGCGTGCGTTCGTATGACCCTAGCTTTCCGCCCTGATATCAAAACGAGGCCATCTTACGTTTCCGTTCGTCTTCTGTTTCCATAAGATAATAAAGAAAAACGACCTACCGCTTTGCCCCGGCGGTAGAGTGCTCGTCTCCGGTTCTGTAGGTCGTGGTTCAATCCACCATCAAGTCTTCCGAAAGACTATAAAAACTAAAAAGTACTCGAAGAACACATACCTCTGCCAACGCCATTGTCAGTGGAGGTAATTGCGCATAGATCTGCCAAAAGATTTAATCAACTCTTCCGTTATTCATTGCTCACCCTTTTCAAAAATGTTTATGGAACTTCTGAAGGCAGAAATGAAACTTAGGCGATATTATGTGTAATAAGGATATAACTACGATAGGAGAGGCGATTGTGCATGGATTACTATGCGGACCGATAGACGGAAAGACGCGACCAAATATATACCCTTTTTTTTAACTCAATGGAAATGACTCAATGTCTGAAGGGTTACGTCCACATCACGTTGGATACACCAGTTCTCGTGAGACTACCGAAGTTAAGCAATTTTGAGCCTGGTCAGTATCTAGATGGGTGGCCATTCGGGAATACCAGATGTTGTAAGCAGAACAAAACTTGAGAGGCCTGTTAAGCCAGAAGTGGGTTTTACTAAAAATTGCCTTCGTGTAAATAACCCAGCAACACCCTTGATGAGGTTATGAGCGCAGAACGATGAAACGTATACATTATAATTTGAAATCGTTCTTTGATATTCCATTTGCTGTCTTTACCATTTATTTTCATCACCAACAAAGTTGGGAGAGGTATATATATCAACTCGTGTCTGTCTGTCTATCCGTCCGTCTGTTCACACAGGATCTCCAAACGTTCTCAATGAACTTCAATAAAGTTTTGTGGGATAGTGGCCCATGGGCTAAGGAAGAAATGATTGAATTTTGGTGCCGTTCGACGAATTTTTACCGTTACCTCCCCTACTTCCTAGAAGACCATCTTTTTTTTCCTGATTTTTATCTAATCTTGCCCCCAAATCTCAAATAACTCAATCCACCTTTCCGATCAGCGTAAACATTTTTTTTAGCATACACTCGAATGGCCCTTGCTTTCCGCCCTGATATCAAAACGAGGCCAGCTTACGTTTCCATTCATCTTCCTATTCCAAAAGATAAGATTACCCCCCACACACAGACAACCAACCAACTACCCAAACCAAACAAAAAAAAGCAAGCGAGCGAAAAAACAACAATAAACAAAAAAAAAAACAACAAACAAAAACAACAAACAAAAAATAACAACAAAAAACAAGAAAACAAACAACCCCTGTGCTTTTTTAGTGTAACGTAATAAAACTTCTCCAATTTATTCGTCATTTGCTGACGTTATCACTTATATTTTAGTGCTGTGAACAATATTCCGTTCTTGTACTTAAATAGCTTACTAAGCATCAGCCTCCGAGAACCACTCAAAACAGCAAATTCAATTATCGTAACAACATGTTTGACGGCTAAGTCCTCGGTGTTAGCGAGGTAAGTATCCCTTGCTTTCCATCTAAGAGACCTACACTCTATCCCTCGTCGGAGGGGAGCAACAAATTTCAGACTAAGGGTCGGCAACCTTTTTGTCCCGGCAGGCTAGATCGCTTATTAATGAATAGACGTTGAACCAGATAAATGCTTCAAAAAGCTCAAAATATATGAATTATCGATTTAAATCAAGTTATATTTAGCCTCAAATCAATGAATAATGCATCGTAGAAAATTCTGTTTTTAACTAAGGATGCCAATTATTAAGAAAGAACTCGATCAAGTCGCAATTCATTTAAATCACAGTATCCTTAGGATCTGATAAAGAAAGGCAGAAAAAATCTTTAAAACATAAAAGTAAGCATATCATGCCCATAGGTGCTCACGGGTGGATCAAAAGGTTTCTGTGGACCGGATGTGGACTGCACATCGCTGGTTGCCGACTCCTGTTTTAGACCTTTTGGCCCAACGAGCTGTGGAATCATGGGGAGCGAGGTAGTCTTGCAGAGTATTTGCAGTAAGTCCAGTTCTCATTTAATGCTCACACGTCTAGTCCTGTGCCAGAATTGGTTGAGCTAAGTACCGGTCAATTGGCTCGCTTGGTATATAGTGATGTTTAGCGAACTTATTCCATTATCAATCTTATCGATCCCCAAAGGGATGCCCAGCTCTTGACGTATTTTCGGTCAATAAATGCTAATCGAGACAGCACAGATTCATGTAAACAACGAGTGTATTACTCAACCCCCCCATATATATATATATATATATATATATATATATATATATATATATATATATATATATATATATATATATATATAATCAACATCAACCATTATGAGTCTACTGCTGGACAAAGGTTTTCCTCATCTCCTTCCATGACAACTATGATTGCACTCACCCCTTCCGACAAACCCTTTGATCTCATTCCTCCATCTAGTGGTTGTTTTTTCCTACTGCCTTTACTGTCACATTGGCACCAATCTCTTGAATATTCGCTCCATATGTTGTCATTTCTTCTAGCTAAGTGTCCAGCCCATCTTCATTTTTGTTACTCAGTTATCTGTATAACCACCTTCACTTTAATACACCCTCGGACCCTTGTTGGTGTTTTACTTTCTCTTAGAGTTACATTTCTCTCTCCATGGCTCTTTGTGCGATTCTAAGTTGGTTTTTCAGGTTGTTTCGTTAGTTTTTATGTTTTGCATCCGTATCGTAGCTGGTATTGTGCATTCATTTTACATTTTACGGTTCAAGCACACTGGAAAAGTGCTCTTTACTAAGCCTCTATCCATACCAAATGTTTTCCAACCGACTGTCATGTTTTATTATCGTTTTATTTTGCTTCTATGGACTTTCTCTAACTCCATTATCAGCTCTAAGTGAACGTATTCGCCAACCTTCTCCAGAGCTTCCCATCTATTCTTATGGCTTTTTTGGAGACTATCGTTGAACATTAATCTTAAACTTTCATCTTTGTTCTATTCATCTTTAACCTTAAAACATTACTTCCGTTTCTATTACATAGTGTCTATCGGTTTATCTGTTTGTGGCACTATTTTTAGTAGTTTTAAGCGCAAAAAAGATCGTTGAATTAGTCAGTTATTCTTAACATCTTGTTCCGTACAGTTTTTCTATTTATGTCCCTTAGGGCAAGCATCTGTTGTTTACTGGTATGATCTGCGGTTCAGGCATGCTTTGAACTCCCTCCTTTGATGTGTTACCCTTCATAACATCAAGACTGTCGACGAAGAACTTAAAATAAAGTTTTTAGTTAACGTTTCTTGTTCAAGTACAAGAAAATACATGTCTGGATTCAATGTTCAAACGTTGGGGATCTAGCACTTTCGGTCATATGACTAACTAATATATATATATATATATATATATATATATATATATATATATATATATATATATATATATATTCCAGGTTTTAGATACCCAAAAATTCCTCCAAGAATTAATCGGATCAAAACTGGAATCGTTCTTTCATGATGGAATACAAAATTTAACTGGAAGCTTGTGTCTAGTCATTGGAAGTAGGAGATAATACTTTGATGACTGAATAATGATGCAATCATGGGTGTCCGCCGCCCTCCTCCAGGATGGGGACAAAAGAATATATTTCCAATGGGTTTTGGACAATAGAATATAATCACAAGATATCTTAGCAGCAACCCTGTTACCAGCGAATAATGATGATAACATCTTTTTATTTGAGTACGTTGTTCAGGTCATATGAAACAATTGTACCATTATCTTTTATTGACTATAAAGTTTCAACTTTCAAAGACCCTGACCCTAGGTGAGAAGACCCGATCTAGAAAGGGTGGCAAACGCCCTGTTCTTGCCACCAGCCGAAGCCAAAGGATGCTATGAATTTACTTGTATAATAGATTTTGTCAAAAAGGCTAGAACATTTTGAATCAACTCGATAAAAGGTTCTGAATATTATAGTACGCTATTCTATCTACCAATGCAAATTGTTCGACAAATTATAAACCGCCACGTACGTCCCCAGGGAAGAACGACCCATAGCAAGAGAAGAATTAGCTAAATCAATATTACAAATAAGAAACACATTGCTTTGCTCACAGATACCGAAGGAGGAAAATCTAACACACTGTACTATCTGAAAAGACCTTATACGAGTTACTTGAAGTAACCATCCCAGGCACATGATAAAATCTTCTGCTCTCAGAGCCTTCAATTCCACCTCATGTAACTTTCTTGTCCTCCCTCAACTGTCGACAGCGGAGTTCAGTCGTTCTACATGAATGTGATAAATTTACAATTTCTCTGTACTGCTTGCTCTGTTAATGTAAGGTAATCCGATAGAATGGTAGTAATTAGACAATGGGGAAGTGAATGATTCGAGGAATAGTGTGTTACATATAGATTTTTTTCATCATTGTTAAGATAAGGTGTGTAAAGCTTGATGCATTTCACAGAATTCCATCGACGTTTGTAGAAGCACTTTTGCATTACAGAAAAAACTATGGCAAATCTAGTACTTAGAATATATCAAAAACATCATGTTCCTCTGCAATTTCAACCAGAATGAACCCGGATTTTTTGAGCATATTCTGCAATTAGCATCTAATACTTATCTTCCTTGACAAATGCTACAGACTAAAATACATACAATCCCGTGACATATCATGTAAGTATATTCAAATACAAAATAATATTCTGCATATTTTAGTATCCTGACCACTAATGAGATAACAAACGCTGGAAAGTTTTATGCACGCACATATAAACAGTTTCCAAAAGAAAAAATAAGAAGACTTGCCATCATAATCAATAATCGAACAACTGTAGCTTTTAAAAAGCACAGAACAAAACAACATTTTAGAAGGGATCTAGTAGAGTCAAGTTGTCAAGTCTGTAGGCAAAACGACATGGCCAGGTGCTCTGGAACAAACGAACAAACACTCAAACAACCACCATCATCATCATCATCATCATCATCAGCAGCAGCAGCAACAACAACAGCAGCAGCAGCAGCAGCAGCAGCAGCAGCAACAGCAGTCTTTTGGAGCCTGTAGTTGGCCATAGACCTTCCTCTAAATTCGCCAGATCTCCCTATCATGGGCATCACAGACTCAGTACTTGCCAACTTAGTGTGATTCTTCGCTTTATTTCTGCGTCTTTATCCCCAAAATGTTTGTTGTACATGACATTTGTTTTGCTGAAGTTCATGTGGAGGCCAACTTTCTTGCTTGCTTCATTTAGTTCATCTAGCTTTATTCAGAGATCGTGAAGGTTCTTAGCAAAGAGGACGATGTCATCAGCAAATCTAAGGTTACTTAGGTATTTGCCGTCTATCCTGACTCCATTGTGTTCCCATTGTAGGTTTCGGAATACCATCTCAAGGCAGGCTGTGGAGAGTTACGACGTGATACCATACGCACATATAAAACAGGATAGAGCTCTTCACCATCTTCGATGGCTACGGTTGTACAACTCTGAATATTCCAACTCTCAAATGGAGGAAAGAGACACTGGGAGAATGTACGTCATCAGGATCAATTTCCAAAGGGAACAAAAAAAGAAGACCGTAGAGTCCTTTGAACAAGAAAACAAGAACTATTTCTTCCTTCAATGATTTGGCTTTAATAAGGAACCGAATGTTTGAATATGAAAGTCAACCGATTTAAAATCAGCACTGAATTCAAAAACTCTATAACGATCTGCGTTCTACAAAATTTTCCATTTTCCCCTTTTTCTTCTATCTTTTCTCAAATCTATTTAGTTGTCAAAAAGGAAGAAAATATTTTTAAAAGACGAAAAATTGTTTTAATTGAATTTAAGAGAAATGATAAAAAAAAATTATCAAACAGAACAATGTTGTTTACTGTCAGCAAAAAATATTGATTGCAATTATAATTCTCAACGGGTGAAAGCCAAAATCTGTTCCTGAAAAGAAAAGAAAAAACAAAATGGACGCTAAAATAATTTTCGTTTCCTCTTCCCCCGATTCCATTTTTATGTATATTTTTAAAATGGACTCATTACCCCGCTTCTCCTCCCAGAATTGTAAACATGTTGACTCTAGAACTGTCTTCCTGTGCTGTAAAAAGAAACCTTTCCTCTGATTGGTGAAAGAAGGGGTCGTAATTGCAACCTTTGTTCCTAGGGATGTCAGCTATATTTTCTGCCGAAAGTGAACGCAGCTCTCAGTAACGAGTTACGTCGCTGAATTTATATCTCTGATACCGCCTCTGAGAGAGGTATGCTGTCGGTATCATTGCATTGGGGACCGGGTGGCTAAAGGGGACCCGAAAGTTAAGCGTGTAATTCGATACCACATGCCCATTAATTAAATAAATCTATTCCATCGTTTATTGGCGAGCGAATCTGGTATGGCATGTTAGCATGGTTATAGGAAATGATAAAAGAATGGCCAAAAGACGAGGGTGTTTGTGTAGAGAAGCGAAAACAGATTTGCACCGCCTTACGAATCTCCCCCGCCCGAGACCCTTTCCTGTCACTTCTCTTTGGCTGAGGGCCACGGTTAATAAATTATTGTAATTAGGTGATTCTAGTATGCTCGTTTTGGTGACTCATGAAAGTTGCTGCAAATGACAGTGGGGAAACAGGAGTTACGGTTCAAGTAATCAGAAGTTGTTTGCTACATTTTCAATCGAATGCAAATAGGTTTACGGGAAGAAAGTGGTGTCCAATCCACACCAAGAAATGTTCATTACAAACTTCTCCACACGTTGACTATCTAGCGACGACAAGAACTAAAAAACGCATTTACGACACATTTAGACCAATCAAAATCGTTATACTCACCAGGCTCTGTGTGACACAGTGCAAAACTGAAATCGTCATTGTCAAGGAAAGTAATTGCACATGGATCCACTCGAAAATTTAATCACTTTTTCCGTATCCCATTTCCCAGCCTTCCACAAAATCTCATTGAAATTCATTCAGAACTTTTGGAGGTATTGTGTTGCGTAAGTTTTTGCGACATTGTGTGGCGTGGACAACTGGGTAGCATGGTTTAACTCGGCTGTACAAAGGTGATATTTCATGTATTCACCCCCAAATTGCTTCGCCCACAACCTCTTGTCCATCCTTTCACAATACCTCATTGAAATTAATGGAATTTTTTTTTCATGGATGAACGTATAAATCAAATATTTGACCAAAAGGACAGAAAAATATCTCTCTATCAAAAAAAAAATTCCTTCATTCACCCGAAAATTCAACCAACCCCTCCTCGATCTATTGCCCTGTGTCCCCCCCCCCAATTCGTTTAGTAATTTCAGAGATATTATGTGTACAGACGAACATACAGACGGGTATTAGGAAAGAAAAACGGAAATACCTGACTGAATACGTATTCTGGAGTAGGAACCTATAGGAATTATCGCATGAAACATTTTTGATACGTTCCTAGGTTACTTAGACTGTCAGAAAATCAAAGATATAATTTCTCATATGCTGGTTGCTTTCCACAAGGGATACATTTAAAATAGGGGTACCCCAGGTGCCCCAAAATGTTATCATGGTCGTGTTATACATCAATGGAAAGGATATTGTATGAAAAAGAAAAAGTCAATAAATTTAAAATTATAACTTGATTTGAAACACAAAATACCGTAAGATCCTGAAAATCAGCTCGCCATGCATAAACCCAGCAAATATATAAGCATATCACCTCTTTGAATCTTTTCCCATTGAACTGATATCTGATTGTATTTCATAAGAATATTTTCCTTCTTGTAATTATTACATTGCAAAGATATATTTTTGGATGCCGTGATAATAACACAGGTTTTCGAGACGTTCTTTCCATGAAGAGAAGCATTTTTTCGTATAAGCCTCCGTGATTATTAGGAGTGGGAATACGATATTCTTTGCAAAAAAATCATGTAAACGGTATATCTGTAAATGAAACAATGTTATCAGGAGAATGAACACTTTTCTGAATTCATAATAACTTGTATCAAAGTAGTATTACATACCTACAAAGAGGAATGAGAGCCATCCATTTCCTCCTCAAAAGTTTCTGCCCAGTTAGTGCATTTTCAGACCACAACCATTAACATTTAGCTTTACATCTGCATCTGATCACATACGAACGCATCAAAACTCTGCTTTTAATAGGGAGAAGGCATTTCTTCCTTAAAGCAACCGAAATCACGGGGATTTCCCGCGAACAATTCATCGAGCAGGTGAGTGTTCTGGCGAAGTATAAAGAGGCAATACAATAATTGTCCAAGGACAGACTGCATGTTGGTGGACGCTCCACGATTGACGATTGTTTATCTCCACACTGCTCAATCTCAATTCATTAACAGTCTTAGCTTTGTCGATACCTTTGAAAACTTTCTCCAGATATTCCATGAGGCCACTGTTGACTTTTCTGCTTCTTCTAACTCTACTGAATAATGTACTAGCTTGTATTTCAATGCTGCATATTTTTCTCCAATTTTACTTGCTCCATCAGATCCAGTTAGAGTGCGTGCTTCCATTGCTACAGAACATAATGTATCTCCAAGCAGTATAGCAAGAGAATGGATGGTTATGAACCTTGCACCATCAACGGTACCAAAGTGAATCCATAATTCAGCAAGTCCTTGACTTTTAAGTGTTAGCATGTAATGAAGGGGAAAAGCAACGACATGAGAATCTTTTGACAATCCAACAAATCGATTAAATCCATGTTGTGCTCCAGAATATTAGGAATCATTCTTACATCAGCTTCTTCTAACCTGGAGCCAACTTCCTTGATAGCTTTGACATTTGGGGAGCTTTGCACAAGATATATTTCGATGCATTCTTTCATACTGCTGTCAGGGTCGACGTAACCACGTAAACCGTTCCTACTTTTTCTTGTGCTGCTACAGTTTGTTGGAAACAACTGTTCAGTTTCTGCAGCCGTGGCTTAGTGAAGTTCAAGACCCCAGAACGATCCATCGGAACAGGAAGTTTGGATGCCAGACAAATGTTGTAGAAATCTGGTTGGTAGACAGTGCTTCGATGCTGTTGCTCTGACTCCCTTATGGACTCATCAATATAGCTTTAGTAAATAATCAAATGGATACAATGACTCGATCTTGGGCCATACCGGTTGAAATAGTCATTTGAAGGTCCCAATTTCTTTGGCTGGAAGACGTCGAATATGTGACATGTATTCAATCACAAAGACAGTGTCCTGCTCTGAAATCTTCCTGAATTTTAAGTAAGCAGCAGGAATCATTTTCTGAAGTTCTGTTATAAGTACTCATCTTCTGGCTGGCCTAAAAAAAATCAAATAAAGGAGATGAATTAAGTTGATCGTATTCCAGATATCGGATATTGTGTGGTTTTGCAACATTAATCGTCTTCTGCGTTTAAGCAACCTCCTCGGCTGAAGCTGGTTCATCTTATGGATCTTTTCTTAGATATGCCTCCAATGATATACCAAAAGATGGAAAGTCAGCCTTTTTGATTGTGCCAGGAAGCTGTTTCGATTTATCAATGAAACGTTCTCTTCTGAAGCTTTCACATCTTCCCGAGATTGAGAATCCTCTCAGCTACTTTCTCAATGACAGAAACACCTGTGATGAAGTTGTGCATCTCAACAACGCCCACTTTATATGAGAAAGGATACCTACGAGCCCTGACAGATTCCACCATCTTGATGACTTGGTAGTTAAACGCTGCACTGTAATCTCAGTTGATGATGAAGATCGCATTCTCTGTTGCCAACATTTGATTTTGTCAAACCTCGGAAGGCGATGCTGATGGATAGCATTCCACAGTAGACAACCTCCCACTCGGAGTCCTAATGCTTCTGACGTCGTATAATGCCAACAGCACTCTTTCTGCTCTAATTTCATTTGTCTTTACCACAAAGTGACCTTTCAAGAATTCATTATAAATCTGTGTGTGTGCCATTGCCAATCTGTGCATACTCTCCAAGTACAATGAATAATACCTTATTACCTAGACTATGCTGTAATGCTGCAAATATAGGGAGAAGGTTACAAACTGATTGTAGATGAACGTGGCATTCCCTGTTGGAGTCTACGGTAATTATATCTTCTAGGAACTCTGCGAAGTGTTTGTAAATACTAACAAAGTTCTGAATTCTCAGACGATCCAACAAAACTGTTCAAATTCATATCGTAAGATTGTAAGCAAGGATCGATACGTGATCGTGAACATTCTCGATCTTTCATACTGGAAGTTCGCATCAAACGGTTTCAAGATCTGCTCGTAGTTGCTTTGGTGTCTCGACTTCCAGAATATGTCCCATTCCATACTCTGTATAACCTCAGAAATAATGAGCAATCCATAGAGTGACCTGACATAGCAGGTTCTTCCCATGACTGCTTCAAAAATCTTCAAACCGAAGGTTTCTGTCTCCTCTAATGCTTCTTAAAAAACAACTTCCTTTCAAAGAATTTCCTTTGAAATGTTCTTCATCTTTAGCGAGATAAATGTTACCCAACCTGAGTATTATATTGCTGGATTCTGAAAGGCTTTGCAATATTATCTCTGCAGCGATGCAGAAGACACCTTCATCAGAAATGACTGGAAAGGGACGTCTGCCTTAGTTGTCTCAGGGCGGACAGGAATTGTTCAATGCTGTGAGGACTGAGCAGGGATTTTTTTCTGATAGGAATACACAGGTGAGGATTTTGAATAGTATTAACACATAATATGAGACACATGAAATATTTATACTGCCGCTCAAATATCACATTTGAATCAAAGCTATGCATCTATAAAAAAAAAGAAGAAAAGAAAAGATAACACATAATCTATTGAGTTTCAGAGCATGATATTCCTAAATGATAAAGCAATCGGCATAAATTTTTCACTCTGTTGATATATTACGACTATATATTATTGAAAAAACATTTTTGTCAATTCTGGTTCGCACAATGAAAGTTATACCGGCCGTTCCTGCTGGGTCAGCGGTTCCAAAATGCCCAGCTACATTACTTGCTTGGGGTGGGGATGATGTGCTCTAACAGTGACTACTCAAACACTGCACCAGGGAAACGCCCGTCCATAATGGGTCATCGGTCCCTGAAGTCCCAGTTGCATCAATTGCCTTGGGTAGGTGTGATGTGTTCCAACAGCGAACACCCAAACCAAACCCCAAAACCCTCACCAAGAGAACAATATTATACATCAGCACCTATAATGAACACTCTCAACAGACTCTCAACTTACCCATTTAGAATACGACATCAAAAACATCAAATGGTACATCGTCGGCATTAGCGAAATGAGAAGTCCAGGAGAAGGACTAATAGAACTGAACAGCAAACTTCTCTACTACTGCGGAGGAGAAAAAGTAAAACAAAGTGTAGTAGGCTTCCTTGTCAATAAAGACCTCAAAGACAATGTAGTGGGCTTCAAAGCTGTCTCAGGCTGCATGGCCAGCGTCACCATACAACTCTCAGAGGGGTACAAGCTAAATATCATTCAAGTCTACGCTCCCACTTCGCAATCAACCAAAGAAGAAATAGAAAATTTCTATGATGACTTGAACTCCCTACTTTAAGATATTAAAAAAAATACCCCGATGTCATCATGGGACACTTCAACGCACAGGTCGGACAAGGAAACGAACGTTGCGTTGGCAAGTTCGGATACAAAATACAGAACGAGAGAGGTGAAGATCTTGTAAGCTTTGCAACTGAGAACAACTTCAAAATCATAGATACGTCCCTCAAAAAGAAGCCGAATATAAAATGGAAGAGCCCCAACCCTGAAACTAAAAACGAAATAGACTACATCCTAAGGGATAAAAGCGGTACCATCAAAGACACTCAAGTTCTAAACCAAGTAAATATAGGAAGCGACCACAGAATGGTAAGATGTAAGTTGCAAGTAGACACCAATAAAGAATGGAAGAAAATGTTCCACACCAAACTGCAACGGCTGAACTTACCAAATGAACTCACCCGATCCTTTAAGCCAGAACTGCAAAAAACAGATATAAAATCCTTACCTAAGAGAACGACACTAACATCAGTGAAGAGCAGCCAGCATATAAGAAATGGTATCCTTGATTTTCCGACTGTCTAAGTAATCTAGAAACATAAAAAATGTTTCGTCTGTCAGCTCTGAAATTCCCACGGGTTCTTACTACAGGGCCAGAATAAGTATCCGGTCGCGTCTTTTCGTTTTTCTTTCTGTATATCCATATGTCTGTCTATCAGTACACACAATATTACCAAAAGTTCTCAATGAATTTGAATTATTTTTTTGTAGAAGACTAGGCAAAGGGTTGAGGAACAGTTAATCAAATCTTCGGGCGGATCAGGGAGTTTTTCTTGATCGAGATATATATATTTTTTTCCTATGTATTTATGTACACACTCATGACTGCCAACCCGATATCTCCAACTGTTCTCGATTTATTTCAATGACGTTTCGTGAAATGGTGGACTAGAGGTTACGAAAGAACCGATTAACTTCGGGTGCATTCATGCAAGATAAATAAATATAAAAGTATATACCTCTCTAACCTCATTGGTAGATGTAAATGAGTATTAAACTGTCAACTTTTGCAGGGGCCAGCATTAGTACACAACGAAAGAACCCTCTGATTTACATTTCATAGGATAGGATATGAGTAGTTAACCCTGAAATCTTGGAACAAAGCCGAAGAATTACGGGTATGCCTGGCTTTTTTGAAAATCTCTTTTTTTTTTACAGAAAATGGCGATAGTAAGATATTTCGACGAATATTCCTCTCTCAATTGTACCCAGGTCTCCTGCACCTTCCACCGGCCCAACTTCCAATCACTTAGCCTCACATACCACCATCACAATTTTATGGGCTTGGGAACGTAAACAAATCCCACATAAATTAATGGTACTTACTTTCGATTTACATTATTCCGGTTTACGAATTATAAAAAGGGAACTCTTCTTTCGGATAGCGGGGTCATCTTGGTTTAGAGTTTTTTTTTAAACTGCAGCGAAAGACAACAGTTCCATGAATGCCAAAATTTTGTTCGTCCCAACCAAATTTGAATGGGTTATTAGCGTTCATAAGAAAAGAAGGATAGAGAGAGAGCAGAAGAGGACATTACATCTTATAATCTTGTTTTGAAATCAATTCTCGAAAAAAATGTGATGTAAGAAAAAACATTTATAATTTGAGAAGCTAAAACATTTATTCAACATGTAATATTGTAAGCGTCGAGTTATGACCTATAACTTATAGGGGACACAAAAAAAATCACATTTCTTGGATACGAATAGAAATGTAGCAAAGCCCGAGAAAAAACAGTCAGTGTTTCTATCCCGAGGGTCTTTTTTTAGAAATCCATAAACACCTTTTCATTATTCTTTTTTCTTCGATCAATAAGAAACAGATAGTTTTATTGCACTGACAATGTTGCCAAATACTATCAAAAAATGATTTTTAAGAGAGTCTCTTCTTTTTTTCTTTGTTTTAATGACTACAACGTGAATACGTCCATGAAGATATAAATATATTCATAAAGTGATTTTCAGCCATTTTCTACTGAGATGGAGACGTTCTTCAAAACGACAATTGAAGATCACTTCTGGTGAAATAGAGCAAGGAGAAAATAACTTCAGGTTAAGAAGGTTGTTTCTCGTCCACTATACTCACTATGCAGCAGCTTCATCTCTTCAAATCTCCAGTGCACTATCAGTGGCAAAGCGTCTCAGAATAATCTGCATGTCATAGCGATACACGAAGAATTTTATTCCATCAAAGACACCTGTTTATATCTCGTCAAAAACTCATTCCTTACTTCCGACTTCTGTCACTTACTTGGCAGTCGTTGATTTGATATAAAACGACTGGACGAAATGAATCAACATAAGGAGAATAAAAAGAAAACCTAGTAAAAAATTGATGATAATAGCAACTCACCATCACAGTCAATAATTGAACAACAGTAGCGACAGAATTCGGAGTCATGTAAAATTTTTCCATTAAAATAATAAATATGGTCAGACTGAATTCTATTTATGACATAGGAAAAAAACCCATCTAAATTGAGTAAAAAACATCTAAAATAATCTAGATACAGGTGAATCTAGATGCTATTAATAAACCAGTCAAAATGAGGCAAAAACCCTTTTTTTCCAAAAATCAGAAACGGTATTTTTAGAAGCAACTTTCAAGTGTATAGACAAAACAGTATGTCCATATGGCTAGGAAAGGCAAATGCATGAACACACAAACACATGTGCATATAAAAAGATAGAACCCT
Organism: Thysanoteuthis rhombus; assembly: GCA_963457665.1. Classification (NCBI taxonomy): domain Eukaryota; kingdom Metazoa; phylum Mollusca; class Cephalopoda; order Oegopsida; family Thysanoteuthidae; genus Thysanoteuthis; species Thysanoteuthis major. Next base: position 9,150,030 of record OY735222.1, on the reverse strand, counting down.
TCACCATCCTTGATGGCTACGGTTGTTTTCTTTGTATTTATATTCTGGTGAATCTAGATGTTAATGATAAACCCGTCAAAATAAAACACACAGAAAGTCAAAAATCTAAAAAAAAAAATTAGAATTAAGTAAAGTACTGATGCCAACGTCAATAGAAAAAACGGTATGTCCAGGAGCACTAAAACACGCAAGCACTTTAGGGATTACGGTTGTTCAACTGAGTGTTGCAATAAAGAAAACCCGACAAAATCAAGATGGAAGAAAAAACTAGAATAAATATTACTGACAATACCTCATCAAAAGAACTCGTAAAACTTAAAGACTGGAGACTCTTTCAAACAAGGAATCAAAGTACTCGCTTAGCAAGGGACAGATATCATTGTTAATGATGATCATCATGGTTTTCAATTAAAAAAATAATCTCTGATGATAATCAAGTTTACTTATTACTCATCATCAATTTTTTGACTATTTTTTCACTTCACCTTACTATTGTGGTTTTTCAAAAGTCGCAACACTTTGTCTGTTTCACTGTGGAAACAAGCCTGGCTATAGCAGGTTCAAAACGGACGTTAAAAGACTGATGATGATGAAACAAATACGTAATTTTAAATTGATCAACATCTCGTTCCATAGTAACCAAATTGAAATCTAACTTTTCTTTACAAAAAATAAGAAAATTTCGCCTATTATGCACTTTCAACGATTCGGCATAATATATTTAACTAAAAAAAAAACCCAAGCCAATTTTAGCCATTTTACTAGACATCTTTGGCTATTAATAACAGAACGTACTTGGCAACACTTGCACGGACAGTTAATTGGTAGGGGTTCAATACCACGACCATATTCCACTGATATATTGAGGGAAGCTACGAATGTAGAGACCTGTTATTAGAAACCATCAACCAAAACTGTCAACATGGATTTCTTTTCATTTTCTGAGTTGGTACGGCTGGCTAGCTATGTATGAATAACGTGTACAGGCCACACCAATCGAGTCAAAGGGCTAAAAATTTTTTTTTTTTTTTGAAATACCTCCTAAACAGGTTTTTTTGTAATGGGAGAGGGGCAATTTTCAATGTAATTTTATGCTATATTGGTATCCTGCAGTCTTCACATTTGTTTTTTTGTGTTGTTTTTTTTTAGAATTCAGCCTTTTTTGGTCATCACTGCCCAACAAAACAACGAGAGAAATAATTTATTCATTATTCGCCCATTTTTTTCATTTTTTTTTAATTGATCACCCCCAACACGACAAGCTGCTAAAAGACATTGGTCACATGGCGGTTTCTATTCAGTGACTAACACGATCTGTTATTTTACTTGTTTTGGGTGGATCTATTACGGAACGTTACTCAGAGAACAAGAGAATGTATCAAAATGGCCTACTATTAACAGCACTGGAAATAAAATCAGCGAACTGTAAACACATGCTCACTTAGCGCTGACGACATTGGGAAAGGCATGAATTCAACTTTCCCTGCATTTTCTAAACGTGTTACACCGAATTGGCGAAATTGCTTAATTGGTAAAATTCATTTTTTTCTAAAAAAAAAAGTTTGATTACTCAAACTTTTGATGGCAAAAGATAATTGTTTTTATCCCTGTTTTGATTAAATGAACTATCGATATGATAAATGATAAATGTCACTGAAACGAAGTATTTACATTTTTGTAAACAAGTTTAATTTCAATAAGACACGTAAACTTTTGATTGTAAAGAAATAGTTGTTTTGTATCTTTGTTTTGATTACATAAACTTTTGAGCAAATAGAGATAAGTATTCATTCATCTCTTGTAGAAAAATCAAACTTCACCTATTCGCCTATTTCGCTGATTCGACATGACAGACGTACCAGATGGAGGTTTAGGTTAACATGGCAACCTGACAAAAACAAAACCTGAATTGACGAACCGAGTTCGAATCCTGGTTAAAGCAGCTTATGCTCACTTAGCAGGATTGCCTTTGAGAGAGGCGTGAATCTAATATTTGACTCAATTCGAGCAAAAGTCTCTTTCGGCTGTTGGCATTCACTTTCCATTTGCACTTGGCGGGATATTATAGGGACGCCTCGTTTTTCGATTAAAAACTAAACCACAAACAAATAAGTTAAGCATGTACAGTTCATTGGTAGGGCCTCTCAGCACCACGGCTCTGTCCCACTGATAGATACTGGGAAGCCACAATTGTAGAAACGAAAACCAAACTCTCATTTAAAAAAAATGTTTGTTGTTGTTTTGGTAAACCAATTGTAAAACGCTGCAAATAGAAAACGCTACAACGAAAGTTTCAGATTATGAGGCGAACTCCGATCTCATCTTTCTATCAGTTGGGGGGCGCAGACAAAGAAAGAAGTTCGTTAAAAGAAGCACGCACGTAATTTTCACACGAGATTAACATCGCCCTCTATATAAATGGCTGCCTGTTAGAAAGATCTGTCGCTTTTCATATCTATTTGTTGCAGTCTGTGGAAATGTAAAGTTCTATGCTCATCTCTCCCCTCTCTCTCCCCTCTCTCACTATACGTATATATCATACTGCTCATCTATCCACCACAACCCATTGATATCATTCAAGTCTGTTCATATGTAGTGTATTTAGTTCATACCACCTCTCTCTCTCTCTCTCTCTCTCTCTCTCTCTCTCTATATATATATATATATATATATATACATCTGTATTTCAATATCGACTATGGTGATATAAATAAACTGAAGTGACAAAAAATATAGGCTGTTACATAATAATGTGTAACTCCTCCCTTTGCTTTGATAACGGCAGCTAAGGAACATGGCATGGAGTCTACGGGGTACTAGAGTCGTTGCGTGTGTATATCTTACTAGGCACGTTCCTGTCCGTAACTGAGCTGTATTTGTTGATTATAGCTACAGGGAATTCAGAGAGATCAACTACATGTTTCATACATGCTCAATGGGTTTTTAATCTGTGGAGCGCAAAGGCCAATGGAGTACCTGATAGTCAGCCAAACGTTCTTGGAACCAAATTCGTATCTCCCGAGCAGGTTGAGAGGGAGGGGTGTTGCATTATTTTACTGGGACAAACCATCACCACCGTGAAACAGAGCTGGAAAAAATGATGTTTTTTTGTTTTTTGAGGATTCATCCGTAATATGTTTTTAGTTAGAATAGGGAGTAAATTTGTCCTTTTTGTGTCCATGAGTATCAATTCACGTTTGTCAGTTGAAAAATCGGACTTTTTAGCGATCGCTTCCCATCAAAAAGATTCATTGATCACCCCTTTTTGTAATTTTCAAAGGATTGCCCCAACTTGGCATGCTGTCAAAAGACATCGGTCACACAACGGTTCCTACTGTGTGACTAAACCGACCTAATTATCTATCTATCTATCATAAACACAGTTGTTTACTTAATGCAAAAGCCAACAGAGTTTATGACACCCCCTTTGGAACGAAACCACCCTTCTTACAATCCTACAGATTATCGTATATTTTTAGATGTTGACAGCCACACTTATCTTTTTCAATAAAAAAATATTCTTTCATCTTCTATGGCGGCTTTTCAAACACCCCAACTGCTTCTAACAAATTTAATACGAAGGCTTCGCTCGAGGAAAGAAGATAGTTTTTTTTCCGTCTGTCTGGATTTAAATAGTAAAATGTGAATTCGACTTACCTCTACCAACGGAAGGCAAAGGAACAGAAGCAAAACCAGACGTGTTCTTTTTAATAGAAATTATTAACGGGTTGTTATCATGCGTTTTTGTTGTAATGTATCTTATGATAGACAACGTGTCCAGTCATCCGTCACATTTTCGAAAGATAAAAAAAATTGTCAAGGGAGATAACTAATAAACGCTATGGAAAATTAGTTTTCCTTATTTATTTGCAACTCAACACAAACTGAAAACGAAGCCAAAGTATAGAAATTTGATGATTAGGATGAATACTGGGACAGTAAGATAGTTAGGTACACAGGAACCTTCCTGGACTGGACATGAGAAGAGCTCTTATCGATCAGCGCTACTTTTTACATCCTAGCCGAGAAGCCATCCCAGCCAGGAATGAGAGAGAGGATGTTAGTTTCTTCTTCTTGTTTGAATTTCTGGCTGGGATGGTTTATCGGTTGGGATGGCTTGGGTGGAAAGTGGCACCCAAAATTGATGGATCTACGAAACAGCAAAGTAACGACCATGCATGAAGCTCTACACCCCCGGGAAAACAGGGTGAAAGGGGGTCGGTGACTTATCAGCATCGATGGCAATGTCTGGATGGTCAGAAAGGAAACTGCGTACAGCGGTGCGGTAAACATTTTTATGAGAACTATCAGAAACAGTGTGACACGAGGCAAAAGGGCAAACCCAGAAAGAGAGGGAGAGAGGAACACAAATGAGAAGAAAAATATGAAAATAAAAATTTCTTTGGAGAATTTCATAAAGAGATAGGAACTAGAAAGGCACCCAGAGAGTGCATACCTCTGCCAATGCCATTGTCAGGGGAGGTAATTGCGCATGGATCAGCCACAAAATCTTATCAGTCCCTCCATCGTCTACTGTCTTCCATAAAATAGTATAGAGATTAATTTGATTCCATGCGGACAGACCAGAAAGTTTGACGATATTATGCGGTTTAGACATATAACAACGTCGTTGGAGAGGTTATTCCATAAGGATCTACTCAAAATTCATGCAGCTTTTCTGTAGCCAATTCTCTACTCTTCCTGCAGATTTCATAGAAATTATTGAAGAGCTTTTGGAGATATCGTGTGGGCAGATATGAAAATCCAGTGATATTATGTGGTTTGGATAAATAACAACGACGTAAGGCGCTTTAATTCAAAATGGACCCGCTTCAGAATCTAATCGTTTCTCCGTAGCGTATTGTCCATCATCTCAGGGAATTTTGTAGAAATTTATTAGAGATAAACTTTAAAAGATATCACGTGGGTAGCCATGAACGTATACGTAAATGAAATTAAAAAAAGAAGAAAACTGAGAAATATCTGCCAATCAAAAGAATGTATCACCTCTTTCTTAATGGCCGAGCTCTCTGCAAAATTTCACTGGGATACATTCAGTGATTTCAGAGATATCGTGTGGACAGACGGACAGAGGAACAGACAAACAGATGAAAGACGTGACCAAATACATGTACCTCAATCCATCTTCGTTGACATAGTTATATATAGACATGGTTACGCAAAGAACATCAGAAAAACGAAACAATACCTCACATATGGACTAGTACTTTCTTCCTTTTCGTCTCTTTGTTTTTACTTTCTACCGCAACACTATGATTGCTATTTACGACATTCTAGTAAGCAGCGTGTATTGGAAGTAAAGTATAAGCCTCCAGAGAATTTTGAACGCATCCTTTATCGTTTTGAGCACATTTTTCGTACAAGTGCCGTTACTGGTTTCTGTACGAAGGCTTTAACGGTAGGTGTCACTCAAATAACTCGTATAACTGTATCTCATTTTCCTCCGATTGCTACTACATCGCCATCTTGTTTGTTTACGTGCGCTAGTAGTATCAGATGCTGCAATCCCCGGACGCCGATATAAAACTGTGTCATTATTAGTAGATTTTAATTAGTACTATCTATCCCAGAATGCATTTTTCTGCTCTTCCTGCGTGCCAAAATGCTTTCAGCTTTAATCAGGTCTACCTTCTCTCCATTTATCTATTAAAATTGTTATCTTTATCTGTCTAAAAGCCATTCGCTTGCCCCAATGGGGCAAGAGCGAGGGTACCTCGGGATTGTAGATAGAATCGCACCACAGCCCTTATCAGAACTCCCATCTGTAGTCGTAAGATCATGTTGCGCCTTCAGTCGGTTGGCTGGTTTCCAATGGATGCCGCTGTACAACGCAGCGCACTGGTTATGCAATCGTTTGATGTCGGGTGTAGGTGAGTATTTTTAGAACGAACAGCTCCGAGGCTTAAGAGAAGAATTTCCCCAGTTCTTGTCGCTCTGGGAATAAGAAGCAAAAGAACTTTATAACATAGATAATTATCGTTATGATATCATCTTTTGAGAGGAATCATAAATCAACATTTCCTTTCCCCTGCGGAAAAGAAAGAAAGGATCCACAAATTTAAACAGGATATTTGCGTCTCTAACCGAAAGAACTATATTTATGCAAGTCAGAGAGAGAGAGAGAGAGAGAGAGAGAGAGGGACCGAGAAAGAGAGTTAGAGAAACTGAGAATGAGAGAGAGAGAGAGGGTTGGAGAGAGGGGAGGTATCTGGATCTTGCCAGGTGACCAACGCCTTTTGGTACCATGCCATGTTGGGGGTGATCAATCCAAAAAAAATTTGGAAATTTCGTGCCCAATGGATATTACTTTTCTCGCCATCTGTTGGGTAGCGATCACTGAAAAATAAAAATTCCAAACTTTCATTACCCCCTCCCCCAAGCATGAATACTGCCGGACTAAGGGAACCCATTTAGCATAAACCTAGATTGCAAATCGAACGCTCTCTAGAATCCTATTTATGGAGCGAATTAAAAAAAAAGAAGATAATAAAGAGTAAATATCTTCTGGTTATATTTGCATGGCCTGTACGTGTGATACATTCATAACCAGCCAGCTAAACCAACTTGAAAACTAAAGAAACTTATGCTGACAGTTTTGGCGACAGTTTTGGTTAACAGTTTCATATATATATATATATATATATAAAATTTACTAAATTTTGCTTATTTCGGCTTCGTGCCAAATTTAGACTGTGTGTGAAAGTGTGGACTGGTAGTAGAAATATTGTGTTGAGTTGAATTCCCAGGGGAGGAGATCCTGCCTGCCTCGAATATACAGGGTATGTCCAGAAAGTATTCAGTCATATATTAACGGAAAGAAAAAAAAGTTCGGTGAGCCGTCATTTTTAATGAAGAATAAAGTTGTTTTTATGGCACTTCCAAAGCACAAATCAGGAATACCCTACTTGTGCGATGGGTTTGAAAAGATGTAATGTTATAAAACAAGGCAATAATATCCTCCTTTTTACGGTCTGATTACACCTGTTCCCTATGTATCTGTCAAAAATTGGAAGTAAAAGAGAGCGAAATATAGGGCAAATATCTGGATCTTGCCAAACATCTGGAAAAATGTGGGTCATGACGGAGACGATTGCACCTACCATCATCATGCAAAAACTAGAATCCGTCCAAGAAAAAAAGTAGAATTATTTGAGTCTTTGAGATCCAAACGGCTCACCTAATCCAGGTCAAAAGGCCAAATATAGTCAGCGTGAAGAGGAAAGTTTATCGGACAGTCGTTGCTGGAAAGAACATGAAGATGACAATTGGATCCATTGGAATGCTTGGTACAATCCAGAAGAGCGTTGCAAAGAGTTTGAACGAACTGGGATTCTGACGAAGAATCACAATATTGATGTCACTTGATCTGTTGTGAAAGATACCACTTAGTGCTCGATTGAAGACTCAATGAGTACAAACAGCAATAACATTAACAACAGCATAAATATCAATGATAATAATAACAACAACAATAATATTAGCAATAATAATAGTAATGCCCCAGAAATGACACGGATAGACTGTTTGTAAAGAGGGGAGAAGGAATAGAAGACTGTGTCCAAAAGACCAAAATCAAAAAAGTATGTGCAAGCAAATAGTGGAATAGTTATAAAACAAAAAAGTAGCTGACGAAGGAGCAGCAATAAAAACAAAGAAAGAAAAATGGGAACAGAAAAAAACTATTCGTGGAATTCAAAATGTCGCTGACGTGAGATCATGGTTACGCAAAGGAAATCTGAAGAGAGAAACAGAATTGCTTATCATGGTAGCCCCAAACAAATGCATCAGGACAAACTATATCAAAGCGAAAATCGACAGAACTCAAACAAACAGCAAATGGTGAAAGAGGTGAGACCGTAAACCACATAACCAGTAAATGGAGTCAACAAGCCAAGAAAAAGTAAAAAAAATAAACACAAATCGACACGACAGGGTAGCAACGGTGATGAACTGGGAACTGAGCAAGAATGGTATTCAACCATGCAAAAAAATGGTATTAGCACGAAATGGAGACAATCCTGGAAAATGGAAGCCATAAATTACCCTGGGACATTGACATCCAAACTGACCACCCCATTCAAGCGAGAAGACCAGAACTAGTCATTATGGTCAAGGAACGGAGAACCTGCCAGATAATAAACGTGGCCGTGCCCGCAGATCACAGAGTGAAAAAATATACGAAGGAGAGTAAAAAGTTAGGGATATACCAAGACCTGGCAAAGGACCTGAAGAAGGCATGGAACATAAAAGTCACGGCAGTACTAGTTATAGTAAATGCACTACAAACCATAACACGGATATTGAAATCGAGGTTGGAGGAATTGGGGATAAGAGAAATGATTGAGACCATTCAGACCACAGCACTACTGGGGCTTGCACGAATAATGATGAGAGTATTGGAAATATGAGTTCTAAGACCAAGTTGGTAGCAATGGCCTAACAGCCAAGAAGAAAAAGGCATGGTGGAGACAGTACAAACCACAGAGCTACTGTGATATGTAAGGAACGCCGGAGAAACTGTAAAACACAGCACTGCTGTGGACTGTGAAAGTGTGAAGAGGAGGGCTTGAGATTCGAGGAGACTTGCTGTCACTCAGTCTCCTGCAGTGATCACTAGGCAACTGGTGTGAAAATAAAAATTATGATAATGGTTACGATAATGTTGCCAGTGAACTGAAAAAATACGGAGCATGAATGTGACAGTAACACCAATTATGGAAGGAACACTGAAAACAGTCACGAAGAGACTAGCAAAGAGGTTGGACGGGCCGGAATTCAGGGAAGAGCTGAGACCATCCGGGCAACAGAACTACCGAAATCAACAGATGTACTGAGCAAAGTCCTGGAGTATTGCTGCCACTTGATCTTCAATGAAAGTTATCACTTTCTACTGCTGTTGGAACCAGTGAGTCAAATTATTATTATTATTATTATTATTATTATTATTATTATTATTATTATTATTATTATGTTTGGTTTGTCACTCAATAGAAACCGTCACGCAACCGGCGTCCTTTGGCAGCATGCAAAATTAAGGGTGATCAATATAAAAAAAAACTGGAAAAATAGGTGATCAATGAATGAGTCACTTCTCTAACCTTCAGTTCTTCAAAGAAAAGTCCGAATTTCAAAAAAGGGAAGCGGACACAAATTGAGTGATCAATTTTGCATACCTTTAACTCTATTAGTGTTGCCAGACAGACGCACATGAAAACTAAAGAAACCTTTGTGGACAGTTTTAGCTACAGTCTTGGTTGATGGCTTATAATAATAATAATAATAATAATAACTGTCGTTTCCATATTAACGTCAAATACTAATGGGTCGCGTCATGAAGGATCAAGATCTGACCTCATGATTATCTCCCTTGCGAGTTCCAAGATTCAAGACTGGAGGATAGTCTCCTGATAAGCTTCAAGGAGGGACTATGACTTCCATTAAATCTTGGAATCAATTGGAAAATTGCCAGATAAGAGATAACCTTTCCCCACTTGGTGTATTTCGTAATCAAATCTTTCGGTTTAGGTGTCCTCGATTTCTCTCAAGTGGGAAAGGAACTGCGACGTGATGGACGATGATTGCAAATTCAGAATTTGGCACCAAATAGCGGTGTCGCATTAGACAAGTTGATATAGAGAAAAAAGTGGCGTTAATGGAAATGGTTCCACCATTTTTCTTTTCTGTGGATGGCGGGCAAAATAAGAAGTTTTTGTGCCTATGTAGGTATTGCAGGGGAGGGAGGCAGGAAGAGTAAATCGTAAGTATAATGGATACACACGAGTACGCACGCAGGGATACACACAGACATACACACACACACACATACAAGTGTATGTCGAATCGGGTCTTCGTGTACCCGTAATTTTTACTTATCATTATTTTCTCTCTCTCCTTCTCCCTTCCTTATCTCTTTGTTTGTGTCTGTTGAGTGGGTGTGAGGTAATCAGAGTGTTGACAAAAGTGACATTTTGAAAGTGAAAAGAAAAAAAATTAAAGAGAAAAGCAGGTGTTAGTATCCGTGTAGTTGAGAGGCAAGTTTGGTCCGGAGTGAGAATTCAACTCTCACTTACACAGATACAAGCACCTCCCCTCCCACTCCTAAAAAGACAAACACACGCAACAAAGAAACATTCAAATTTCTTTCCTCAACCTCAAACATGTGAGCAGTATACAATTTTCTCTGCACCGCTGCAAGTTTCTCTAAAAAAGATGACTGGCAACCGTCGGAATGCATCGAAACATGCCCACATTATAATTTGAAAAAATCCGTTTTTCTCACTCTTTTCCTCTTCATCTTCCAATCAGCTCTTTCATCAGCATATATATATGTATATAATCTAGAAAATTTTTCTGCTTAAAACACTAAATATATATATATAAAAAAAGAGTTCCTCCAAAAAATTACGATATTTCAGTCAATCATTTCCCAATACCTGGAAATGTAAATTATGTATTTTTTTTTGATTGGGTCTTATGTTTTACACGTAATTAGATGCTATGGTACAATGTGTTTATTTGTCTCGTTGCAATGAGTTGTCTACCAAGTAACCATTTTGGGGATTAAAAACATACATATATATATATATATATATATATGATAAATGCTCGACAAATTATTTTTAAAAGTTGATATTTTCATTATTCTCAGAGTTTTGTCTCGTTTTGAAGTTTTAACACGCTAAATTATGATTCAAGCTTCAAAATGAAAAGAAAGCTGCGCGTTGTAGCTCTTGAAATAACAAAAATATCAACTTTCAGAAACTGGTTCGTTAGACACTTATCATGCTCGGCCATATATATATATATATATATATATATATATATATATATATATGTTACAAGCTCGTGTATGCAAATATATTGATTGTACATTGTACTAAACAATATAAATAAACAATCAAGTATATTCATCTGCCTTCCATAGCTGCCTGCGTGTAGAGTCAAAATGGCGCCAATACAAGGTGCAAAACACGCACCCAGTTGACCCTTTCACCTTCCTTACCTTTCATGCTTTCCGCCACATCAAACGTGCATTTCTCATTCATCTTCCTTCAACAAAAAACGATTCTGTAATTTCCTTCTTCTTTGACCCACAACTATTCGATATTCCCCTCTATTTCTACCTTTGGAAAAACCTGTCCCATTCCTTGATATCAATCCATCTAACTCTTCATCCCCCCTCTCTCATATGTATATATATCAGTCTATTCATATTTATATATATATGCATCTATCAACCTCCCTATTCCCCCATCTTTCTCTCTCTTATATATATATATATATATATATATATATATATATATATATATATATATATATATATATATATATCATTCTGCTCATATGCATGTATACATGTATCTATTTCTCATTCTGTCTGTCCATTCATATCTATCTTGGAATTTCATTTCATTCATATCTTACTTTATTCATATCTTTCGATATATCATTCTGTTTCCATCTATCAATCTATCTATCTATTCCAGTCTGTCAATATCTATCTATCTATCTATCTATCTATTTCAGACTATTAATATCTACCTCAGTCTCTTAATATCTATCTACTTATGTATCAATCCATCATTCTGTTTTTATCTATCTGTCTATCAATCTATTTATGCATGTATGTATGTATGTATGTATGTATGTATGTATGTATGTATGTATCTATCTATCTATCTATCTATCTATCTATCTATCAACCGATTTCAGTCAATTAATATGTATCTCGGCCTGTTAATATCTATCCATCTATCTATTTATCATTCTGTTTCTATCTATCTTGCAATCAATGTATCTATCTATGTATCTATCTATTTCAGTCTAATAATATCCATCTCGATCTGTTAATATCTATCTATCATTCTGTTTCGATCTATCTATCTATCTATCTATCTATCTATCTATCTATCTATCTATCTATCTATCTATCTATCTATCTATCCCAGCCGCTTACCCCTAATAGTCGGAGACTCCAGTCTTGATGCCTTGATGATTCCGTCTTTATTAATTTCATTTCCTATGGAACGGTTTGATCTCCGAAAAAACTTGTGGCTCTTTTTGTGCTATTTCTTTTTTCTCTCGTTGTTTTATCCGCCACAAAGCCCTACATAAACATCTCGTTCTCTTTCAAGTCTCCAGTTTGCGAGATTTAGTCTTCTACAACGAGACCTAATGCCGGAAGTTATCGTTTTCTCTGTCCGTCTTTGGCGGCGACATTCAAAGATTTTTTTCGGGTAAAACAGCGAATTCTTTCGATCTCGTTTCCGTTACCCTTTCTTTGTTTTCTTTGTTTTCTTCTTTTGTTTTCTTTAATCTTCCTTTCGTCTTTTTTCTTTGGGGGTGTCATTTTTTATATATTTTTCTCATGCCTTTTTCTGTTTTCTCTCTTTTCTTTGGTTCTTTCTTTTTTGTTGCTTTTTCTTTCTTTTTTCTTTCTTTCTTTCTTTTTCTTTTCTTTCTTTCTTTCTTTCTTTCTTTCTTTCTTTCTTTCTTTCTTTCTTTCTTTCTTTCTCTCGATGTTCTTTCTCTCTCTCTCTCCTATCGTTCTTTCATTCTCACCTTTCTTTCCTTTTGTTTTAAAGTATTTCACATTTTCTTTCTTTCTTCCTTTTTTTCTTTAAAACAATTTCTCTTTTAAACGCCTACTCAGTCTTTTTCCTACCTTCTTTCCTTTCTCCCTTCCTTCCCCCGTCTTCCCTCCGTCTAAGGCATATATTGGCTCGCCCTTATTTTGACGTAAAAAATCAAAACAAGATTTGTTTTGAATCAGCCATATTTACCGAGCAATACATAAACAATTTTATTTATGTGTGTCTCGTTGCAAATAAATAACGGAAGCAGGTGCGCCAGTACTTAGATCCATTGTTTTGTTTTGTTTTGTTTTCACATTTCATAAACATCATGGTTGCCAGATTAGCCATTTTCAGCAAGATCTGGCTATTACCTCTACCACGAATCCAGCAGATACAAATCTACAATAGCCGAAAATCCGGCTAAATCCCAAAAGATCTATTTGTATGTTTCATAAAAGCAAATTTTCAATTGAAAGTCAATTGAAAATAGAAAGACTAGCCATCTTTGAAGCCAGTTTTAGCTACAAATAACGAACAATTCTTGGAAACGCTTCATCTTTGCCTCATCGAATACAATAGTGTCAAAACGCCAGAAAAAACAAAACAAACTTTCATCATTTATTTTCATTTTTTGATGGTGTATTGTAACCCATTGTATTGATTTTGACGACCATTTACTTTCATCTTAAATTAAAGTAATCTTTTATCTTGTGGTAAAATCAACGAAAAATTAAAGATGAACGTGGATAATAGACAAAATTAATACAATGGGAAAAACTGTTTTGTTTGGGTTGAATCGAGGTGAGAGAAAACAAATTTATGCTTCATTTCCGAACAACATGAGAATATGGAAAGGTTTCCTGAACTTTAATTTCCAAAACATAATTTACATCTGATAACAATAGATTTGTATTTGCAGCTGGGGGCGGGGGGATTTAAATGATTACCAATGTTTTGATTATCTATCTATCAAACAATCTATTTATCTATCTCAATTTGTTCTTGTCTGTCTGTCTGTCAGTCTGTCTGTCCGTCTCTGTATCTACATCTGTCAATTAATATCTACCTATCTATCTCAGTCTTTGCATTTCTATCTATCTATGTCTCTATTGTTTGCCCATATAAATTCATATCTATCTATCTATCGTTTGTTCATATATATTCATATCTATCTATCTATCTATCTATCTATCTATCTATCTCGGTCTGTGTTTAATTTTTTTCTCATTCTCTTCTATGATTGACTTGAATCATTATATAACTTCTGCGTGGACAGACAAGTGCGTCTTCATAAATGTATGGAAAACGAAAATATCCTCTCTTGCTCAGCCCATTCCACAAAATGGGCAAAATTCTCCACATTCCATCGATTAATCTCGAAGAGCTTACGGGGGGTGTGTGTGTGTGTGAAGATTTTTCGTACACAATCGTTAATTATTATAAAACAAAGAATAAAACCGAACTCCTGTCATTGCAAATAAAGACTAGCAATGCAAACGGAATTGCAATGGTCTATCCAATCAGTTGCATCTTTACACCTTTTCGTCTTTCTATTTCACCGTCTGTCTGTCCTCTCGTTAAAGTCGTTCGAATATCTAGCAGAGCTATTTGTCGTGAGTTGTCAGAATTCCCTAGATGACGCAATTTCATTATCAATTTTCTTAAGGTTTATCTTTCATCTTATCATAGTAGCTTTATTCCTAACTCTCAGAAAGTGCTGAATGAATTTCAATGGGATTTTGTGGAATGGGCAAAGCAACAAGAGACATTTTCGTTTTTCAAACGTTTATGAATGCATCGTTGTCTATCCATACAGAAGTTCTGATTAATTCCTTTGGTATCTTGTGGAAGGATTGACAAAAGGCTACAGAAGAAGTGGTTACATTCTGAGGCGGATCCAGGCACTATTGCTTCCACCGTGTCGTAGTTATATGTCCACATCACCCAGCATCTTCAAAAGTACATGTCAGTTCACACAATATCTCTAAGAGTTCTCAATGAACTTATATGGGACTTTGTCAAAGGGTTGGCGAGATGCAGCGGAAGAAGTGGTTGAATTTTGGGGCGGATCCATGCAAAAATACTTATATAGAGTTATATAGAGTTATATGCTCTCCGGGTGCTTCTTGACAAGTAATATCTAGTTTTGCGAAATTGGAACAAACTTTTATTCTCTCTTTAAAACTGCATGACATTACTTTCGGGACAACCTGTTACTCTGTCTTTCTTTCTCTGTCTCTCTCTTTTTCTCTTTCTTCCACTCTATTTGCCAAAATTAAGTAGATCCGACCCATATGGTCTCACCCCCTTTTTGAATATTTACTGTGGGTTACTTTTCCGATTTTACGAATTCAGCATTTGTGTTTTGTTATAGAGGTATCCAACCCCCTCTCTCTCTCATGCATACACGACCAAGTCTTTTGTACATATCAATATCCCAACGTCTGACGACTCAGGTCGACATACCATCATCACCATTTTTGGGGTCTTGGGACGCTAAAAAATTTACCCATCTAAATCAATAGTATATGCTTCTTCGTTTTACGCCATTTCGACTCATAACAGATTCTTATTCTATTCTTTCGTAAAGTGAGAGAAACCTGAACATAGATTGCAAAGGTTTTTTGGGTAGATTGAACTTCTTGTTTATGTTGTTGACGTGACGTTCCAGTCGACCCAATCTCCGACCTTCTTCGGGTGTATTATCTGGATGTGATGGCGATAAATAGAATTATCTCTCCCGTGGTAGCAAAACCGTAACGTTGTTTTCGGGTGATATCTCTTTCTTTTCATGTTTGGCCTCGAGAAAAATCAAAGAGGCAGCCCATATCACCAAGTCAGCTGAGTGTATAAGTCAGACAGGCTCAGAGTTCAATCCGTAGTGACTTCTATTATTCAAAGGGGGCAAGTTATGGGAATCCAGGCCTGAAAAGGAAAGAAAAAGAGAATACCTGTTATAAGCGTTTCTAGATAAAAGGGAAATATTCGGTTGACCACCATTACATTCGAATAATACACACGACGAAGGTCGTAGAATGGATCGGCCTAAACGTCACGTCAAGACCACAAGCAACGATAAGAGGTCAATGTTCCGAAAGACTCTTTGATCGTCAATAACCCCTCTGGAAAACTAGAGGCAGTAACTACATAGTTATTCGCTTCCTGCGCATGTCGACATTGTGCGCACGCGTATCTGTCCCTTCGTAATTTCAACGACGCAAAAACCATTGATATCCATTTTGCACAGAAGAGAGCTCGTGTTGAAACGTAGAAGCTGACGATATTTGAAGCGGGTTCAATTTACCTCTTTCTTTTCCGATTTTTGAAAGGCTCCTTTTTTTCCTTAATGGAGATTATACCTTGCCTTTATGTCTCATAAAAACGAACCGCCATAATAAGTCGAGCTTTGTCATCACCCCATATTTGTTCATCGGAATATTCACTGAAAGATTCGTGATTTTTTCGCGCCTTTTCTTTCGGATTTTTTGTCTTTTTTTTTTGTTCAGGTTTGCCATGCTTATTCGTGTTGGATATCGCCTGGGTAAAGGAATAAAAAGTCAAAAAATAAAGAAATTAAAAAAGAAAAATGAAAGAAATGTCACAGAATAAAAGAACCCCATGAGAATGCAAAAAGGAATGACAACGGGTGAAAAATAAGAAAGAAAAATAGGTCTGGTGAGTCCCCTAATAGAAACCGTTACGTGAGCAATGTCTTTTTGTGGCATTGCATGTTGGGGATGATGAAAAGAATTGAAAAAAAATGCGTGATCAATGAATATTACACCTCCCGCCTTTTGTTGGTCAGTGATTACTAAAAAGTCTGAATTTCCATAAAACAATAAAATGATCAATTTAGCATGAACTTACATTGCAAATTGAACTCTTCTAAAACCTATTTAAAACAGGGATTTAGAAAAAAAAACAAGATATCAAGGAGTAAATGTTTTAATTTTTAGCCTCCTAGCTCTATCTATTGTCGCAGCCAGTAAGCGTGATACATATGTATATATATTCATAGGCAGTCGGCCAGCCAGCCAGACTAGCTTGAAAACTGAAGAAACCTATTTTGATAGTTCTGGGTGACAGTTTCTAATAGAAAAAAAGGGAAAATGAGAGGAAAAAGTTTGGAAAGAAAGAAAGAATGACGAAGAGAAAGAAGAGAGAAAAAATAAAGACAGGATGAGAAAGAGTGGGGAAGAAAAGAGAAGAAGGGGATACAAGGTAGAGGTTAGAAGAAAGAAAGGATGGGGAAGAGAAAGAAGAAAGAATAAAGATAGTGTAAGGAAGATGAAACAAGAAAAAGAAAAAGAAGAACGATTAAGATGCTAGAAAGAAAGGAAGAATGGTGAATAGAAAGATGAGAAAAAAAGAATGAAGACCGAATTAAAAGAATAAATAAATGAATAAATAAAGAATGAATGAAAGCAACAAAGAATGAAAAATAGAAAAAAGAAGGGGAAATATTGATATAGTTAGAACAAAGGAGGTGGATGAGAGAAGAACAAAAAAGGTCTAGTTAGTCAATCAATAGAAACCGCCACGTAACGAATGTCACGTTGCAAGTGATCAAATAAAAAATTGAAACAAAAATTCGAAAACGGTTAGATCAATGAATAAGTTACTTCTCTCGCCTTCTGTTGGGCAGTGATTACTAAAAAAGTCGAAATTTCTAAAAGGCAAGTGCGGATGCTGCTGGACACAAACTAAAGGATCGATTTAGCATAAACTTTTATTGCAAATTGAACTCATCATTAAATACCTATTTTTCTAGGCATAGTTACATCTCTCATTTTGTTGGGCTGTGATAACTAAAGAAAGTCTGAATTGGGAAAAAAAAGCAAGCAAAAATGATTCTGGACCCAAATTCACAATCAATTTAGCATGAACTTACATTGCAAATTGAAACTGAACTAATAACCCATTTAGGGTGAGGTATTTTAAAAGGAGTTTTTTCTAGATATAATTATGTGTGAATGTCAATATTTTCAGCATTAACACCTTTGGTGCGGCTTGTACGCTTGATACATACTGAGCGAACTTGAAAACTGAAGAAACCTATGTTGACAGTTTTGGTTTTATGGTTTATAATAGAAATGTCATGTAAGAAGGTTTCACCGAAAGATAAATATTGTCAGAATAAATTTTCTGTATGACATCACTGGCGTTGGCTACTAGAGAACATCTAAAATAGAGTAAAAAAAACATATAAAAATATCTAGATTCTCCAGATATTAATAAATGCGTCAATATAAAGTCCCCAAAAGTATTTTTTTTCTAAAAACTAAAAACCAACATTTATTGAAGGTGAAAGAATGGAGTACTGATGCCAATTATCTAGTCTGTAGACAAAAATACATGGCTAGGAGCGCTGGAACAAAGACATGCACATATAAGAAAGAATAGAACCTTTTGCCATCTTTGCTGGCTAGGATTGTTCAATGGACAAACTAAAGACATTAGATAAAAGGGAAAATGGTGAAGAAATTGCATAGAAAACGCTTTTTCTCCTTGGGTGGCCATGGTTCTCCAAACCGGACAATCTCGCGATGATGTATTGTATAATTTAAGTTTGTTACTTCTTACACATCGTCCATATATTAGAAACCCCCAACTGTCACCATAACTATCATCATAGATTTCTTCAGTTTTCAAGGGGGTCTGGCTGGCTGGTCGGTTAGCTATGTATATGCAGATCACGAGTACAGGAACTACAATGGAGTTAGAGGACTGAAAATTTTAACAGTTACTCCTTATTATGTCGAGAAAAAACGATTTAAAAAA
This sequence comes from Thysanoteuthis rhombus, assembly GCA_963457665.1. Taxonomy (NCBI): domain Eukaryota; kingdom Metazoa; phylum Mollusca; class Cephalopoda; order Oegopsida; family Thysanoteuthidae; genus Thysanoteuthis; species Thysanoteuthis major. The sequence goes on along the minus strand of OY735222.1, from coordinate 9,131,653 downwards.
AAACCCGCCCCTTAATGTGTTATTAGTAGGGTTCAATTTGTGATGTAAGTTCATGCTAAATTGATCACTGTTTCATGCTTGTGGTTTCTTTTTTTAATTCAGACTTTTTTAGCTATCACTGAACAATGAAATGAGTGAGAAGAAACTTGTTCTTTGATCGCCCGTCTCCAATTTTCTTAATTGACCACCCCCAACACGGTATTCCTACAAAAAGACGTTTGTCATGCGATAGTTTATACTGAATGATTAACCAAACTTGTTTTTTCTTTGTCTTCCTGGTATATGGTCTTTCTGATGACAAGGCCCAGGACCTTACATTTTCCTCATTTGATGTTTTCAACAATGATTTTTTAGAGGTTGTTCGCTTAGAGGACTCCCTCAATCGTTACCCTATCTCTATAGTACGCCGATTAGGCAAAATCGTCTAATTGTCAAATTTACTTTTTTGGCAAAAAATCGATTTTTCTTTGATTATATAAACCTTTGATGGCAAAAATAGTTGTTTTTACCCCCATTTTGATTAAATATGCCTTTGACCAAATTCAAATTACGTATTTACTTATTTTTTAGGTAAAAAAAAGTTTGATTTCACTTTGATTACTTGAACCTTCGATTGTAGAAAAAATAGTTTCTTTCGTATCCTCGAATTGATAAAATAAACTTTTAATGAAAATCAAACTACGTGTTTATTTATTTATTTATCGAAAATGAAGTGAAGACTTCGGCGTAGAATCAACAAATAATCCCAGCATTCCAAGCAACGACATTTTTCTGCTTCTTAGCTTCCACGGTCTTCCGGTGTTATAGTTCATGTTTCGGAAGCATACATCCCGATTGGGTGGATCTTGAAACGAAGGATAGAGAAAGAAAAGAATAAGAAACATACTGGCTAGTCGCTCAATAGAAACCATCGCACAGCTAATGTCTTTTGGCAGCATGCCATCTTGGGGTGATCAATGAATAACCCATGACCACTAGAAATCTGAATTTAAAAAAAAGCAAAACCGAGGAATAAATTTAGCATGAGCGTACATTGTAAATTGGAACCTCCAAATAAAACCTCTTCAGGGAAGAATTTAGAAAAAATAAAATGTTTTTTATTCTCTAGATATAATAAGGAGTAAATGTTTAAATCCATTAATGCAGATCGGACGCATGATTCGTATATACATAGATGGCCAGCCAGACCGACTTGAAAACTGAAGAAACTTATGCGACAGTTTTGGTCGACGGTTTCTTATGCAAAAAAAAGAACAGAATAGAGTTTGTTGAGCAGTAGAGAAAATCAACAAGTGTCAGTGAAAGAACAAGAGAGAGAAAAAATAAAATTGACCCTCCATTGAGAAAAAATGCTAAAAAGGAAACACGGTGAACTAATGGTGGCTCTGAAATGAGATTTTTTCAGAGGGGAATATATTGCATTAGGAAACTACAAGATGACATTTTTCTGCTGAAGGTAAGTAAAAGAAAAAAAAGGGGGGGGCCCAAAGATCTGAAATTGTAGATTCATTGTTACACCGGAAGTCCATAAAGTTAAACAACCGTGACCATCGAAGATCACAAAGGGTTCTATCACTTTTCAGATTTGCGTTGGTTGTCGTGTGTTACAGCACTCCTGGCCATACTATTTTGTCCAGAGACTGGGAAATTGGCATCAGTACTCTAGCAGACACATTCTAAAAATTCTTCTTCTTTTTTATCAATTTTAGAAAAATGACTTTTTTGACCTTTTTGGGGTCTTATTCTGATGTGTGTATTAATGACATCTAGATTCTCCAGAAGATAGATGTTTTTAGATGTTTTTTTTTCACTTGTTTTAGATGTTTTCCTGTGGAAATTGCCAGTAATATCATAGATAGAATTTATTCTTTGATAGTTTTTTTTTACAGGACAACTTTTGACGCTACGGTTGGTCAATTATTGAATTTGATGACGAGCCTCTTCCTATTCTATTGCTCTGTTTGAAAGAAACATGGATGCTTACAGTTTTGGGTGGATCTATGGATGCTTACTTCCTCTACGTCGTAGTTATATATCCTAACCACGCAATATTGGTAAATGTTCATTTTCAACCATTGTAATCAATGAATTATACAGCTCAATGAATTTCAGTGAAACTTTGTGGAGGAATCACTGTGGGATACGGAAGAAGTGATTGAATTTTGGGGCGGATCCATGCACAATTATTTCCTGTGACAATGGCGTTGGCAGATGTATGCGCTCTCCGGGTGCTTTTTAGTTACAATGTTTCTGACAAATAATTTCAAGTTTTGCGAGATTGTTACGAACTTCTATTCCCTCTTTAAAGTTATACGGCATTTCTTTCCGGACAACTTGTTACTCTTTCTTCCCTTCTCTGCCTCTCTCTTCCCCTCCATTTGCCCTGATGAAGTAGATCCGACCAAAGTGGTCTCAGCCTCTTTTTGAATATTTGCTTAACGCCACTTTTTCAATTTTACTCATGCAGCATTCATTTTGGAGTGTGTTGTAATAGAGACAGTACGCATCCATTTTCCCTCCTCTCTCTCGTGCTCTCTCTCTCGTGCTCTCTCTCTCTCTTTCTCTCTCGCACACACACACACACACACACACATACACACAATATTTTCAAAGAACAACAAAAAAGCAAGTTTCTTCAAGGAGCAAATTTTTGAATTTTCAGCACTCTAGCTCCATTCGTGCACCACCACACCACATTCATACTTTTTTGTAACATCATTCTATGCGTTTCCGAATTGTCTCTTCACTATAATACTGTCGAGTGAATAATAACATACATCGATTCACTGAACATGCATACATAGGGAGCCAGCCAGCCAGCCAGCCCAACTTGAAAACCAAAGAAACCTTTATTGACAGTGGTGGTTGACGGTTTCTAATTGTGAGAAGGAGAGATATAAATACAGGGTGAGTAAACAAACCTAGGCAAGAAAAATAAGCAAAGAACGTTCTAGAGGGGAAAAGAACGCCCCGATTTCATTGAATAGCTCTCTGAGTGTTTACATAATTTTGTTAAAGATCGACGTTTTTTGATAATTAAATTTGTTTAAATGAATCGAGATGAAATCTAAACAGAAAATGAAAGCAGCATCAAAACATAGGTCAGATCTACTTTCTTTTGGCAAATAAAGTGGGAGAGAGAGAAAAAGAGAGAGGCACAGAAAGGAAGACAGGCAGAGAGAGAGAGAGAAAGAGAGAGAGAAAGAGAGGGTAGGGAGGAACAGAAGGAGAAGAGAGAAAGATGGAGACTGAGAGAACTATTGAGAGAAAGAGAAACGGAAAAAGGAGAGAAAGATAGATACGTAGAGAGAGAGAGGGGGAGACAGAGAGAGTGAGAGAGAGAGAGAAAGGGGGAGTCAGAGAGAGAGAGAGAGAGAGAGAGATTTATCATGTCAATAAATTGAAATGAAAGAAAAAAGAAACTAAAATAACTACAGAATGGTCAGATTTAGTTTCTTCTGCAAATAAAATGAGCAAGAGAGACGGCCAGAGATAGGGATGAAAAAATGAGGGACAGAGATAACAAGAGAGAAGAAGAGAGAAAGAACGAGAGAAGAAAGAAAATCGAAGATAGAGAAAGAGTGACCAAGAGATAAAGCAAGTGAAAAGCGGAGAAAAAGTATATGAGAAAGAGAGAGAGAGAGAGAGAGAGAGAGAGAGAGAGAGAGAGAGAGAGAGAAAGGAAGAATCGTCCAGCTGAAAATAATTCAAAATTAAAACCTAAAAAGAATTAAATTAACAACACAAAAGTCAGGTTTACTTTTCTCTCGCAAATAAAGTGAAATTCTATCTCGTCAATGACTTTCCGAAACCACAAACATCAATTAATTGGCGACGCCATTAAAATTGATTTCGTTTTTCGTTTCTTTTTCGTTTCATTTCGTTTTATGACTGAAATTGGGGAACGGCGGTAAAGTTTGTAAATTTAGTTAACGTCACAAAGAATTGACGTATATCGTCCCATTTTTTTCTTTTTCGATTCAATTCTCTTAATTTTGGTACACAAGCGAATAGCCACAACGAAATTATCTACACACCACTCACCAGAGAGAGAGAGAGAGAGAGAGAGAGAGAGAGAGAGAGAGAGAGAGAGAGAGAGAGAGAGAGTGAGAGAGAGAGGGAAAGAGAGAGAGAGAGGGAAAGAAACTGAGACACAAGTGGGGGAAAGTGAGTAGGAAAGATTAGAGAGATAGTGAGAAAGAATGAAAGAGAGGACATAGAGAAATAGAACGACCGAGAAAGAATGAGACAGAGAAAGAGAATAGAAAGAGAGAGAGAGAGAGAGAGAAATTGAGAAAGAGAGATAGAGAAAATGAGAGAAAGAGATAGTATTGTGTATATATATATATTTATATATATATATATATATATATATATATATATATATATATATATAGAGAGAGAGAGAGAGAGAGAGAGAGTGATAGAGAGGTGGACAGACTGTCTTGTCTTATTGAAAATAAGTGAATTAAAAATTTCGACGTTTTATTTGAGAACGAATGCCGAGATATAGTATTTGATGTGAAGAAACTCGACATCACAGTCGATCATTGAACAACCGTAGCGTCAACATCTGGAGTCCTGTAAAAGAAATCTCTTTGGTGAATGAATACGGTCAGAACGAATTCTATTTATGACATCACTGGCGTTTTCCACTGGAAAACATCCAAAATCTAAATAATCTGGTCGTTAATAAACTGTACCTGCCAGAATCAGGCTTCCAAAAGTTCAAAAAAGCTTTTCTTCCTTAAATCAAAAGTGACAAAACTGTATGGCCAGGAGCACTGGAACACACGTACATATGAACAGGGATAGAACATTTAACCATCTTTGCTGGCTACGGTCGTTCAGTGCTTGAATCCTGCATGCTTACACCGGGAACTTTTGCACCTCGTGTCTAACCACCTGGTCAGGAAAGAAAAGGTTTTTTAATAAATATAAGAATGGCTTGAGTTAACAAAGTTATATCGATACGAATTACAAATAGTTGATTTGTTCGAACGTCTGTCATCGATCAAGGTGCGGCCTCCAAATACTGGAACAATTCACTATCCGGTTGATCAAGCAGTTTAACAGTCAGAATCTATAGCTTATATATGCATATAAAATCAACTATTGATTATATATATATGAATATTTACTTACATATGCGAGTCATCAATATTATCTGTGACATAAACACCTCCGCATACACCCACATAAACGCACACATTCGGAGCGAGGTGTAATGGTTAGTAGGCCAGACTAGAACATCATTATAATTGGATAGTGAATTCGATATTTGTGCCAAACCGAAGCCAAAATTAATCGATAAGATATATTTATATATAAGCAAGAATATACCCGTCCAAAATAACGATGTTATTTATGTATGGAACGGTACTAAGGAAGCTAAAGCTATTTTACTAGGTAATTTATTTGTAATAATTCAAGGATCCTAATTTTAATTTTTTTCAGCTGTCAGCTCAACTCAAGCTGTTTTAATATTTGATCAGACATTAAGTCTTGAAAGTTTATGGCGTATTTTTGTTGTCATGTTATAATAGGAATATGAATCAACCAATGAGATCATCCCATCTGAGCGCGAACAAACAGACGAATAAACAGAAACAATTTCATATAATGCCATTATATATATATATATATATATATATATATATATATATATATATATATATATATATATATATAGAGAGAGAGAGAGAGAGAGAGAGAGAGAGAGAGAGAATTTATACTTTGTACCATAATAACAAAGTATAGGGGAAACAGAAAAAAAACATTGACGACAATTACATAAATTGCATTGACAGATATTGACAAATGGATGACTGAAGTGACGCAAAAATATCTTTTGAAAGAGATTTTAATGATTCGTGTTCAAAGCTGTGAATCTTTTTAGACTATATATATATATATATATATATATATGTTTGTTTCGAGCAAAGTTTAGTTCCTATTACTGTCTTTCCCTATTCAAATTGATGACTATTAGTATCCATAGTCATGTATTTCGATATATATACAATCCGTTTATTTGAGGATGATGGAAATAAACATCGAAATATGTCCGTTATATGTATTTTCAATTCTTGATATTTGTTGATAGAATATTTCAATACTGATGTTGTCTTGAGAAGAGTCACCCAATTGAAATGCAATACTAATTATCTGGAAATGTTTTGAACTTATTTTTACCAAGCGAGCAATGATTTGCATTCCAGTAGAGATTTGTATGACTTCCAACAGTATGTGGCACCTGGCCTTTATTAACTGCTTTATCCTTAAATTCTCATTTTCTCCATACAACGTTAATATCTACTCTGTTTGATTCTCAGTGTGGCCAATAACTGTTAATGAGAAATAATCAAAGGGGATTGGTGTTCTTTATTAACTGCTTTATCTTCTAATTATCATCTTGTTCATTCACTGTCAATATCTTCTCTATTTGATCTTCAGTGTGGCCAATAACTGTTAAAGAAAGATATTTCGGACTATAAGTGAAATCTTCTGGTGGGAATCATCAGTGGTTTATCATGGAACTGATATATATATATATATATATATATATATATATATATATATATATATAAATATATATATATATCAGTTCCATGGTAAATATATATATATATATATATATATATATATATATATATATATATATATATATATATATATATATATCAGTTCCATGGTAAATATATATATATATATATATATATATATCAGTTTCATGATAAACAACTGATGATTCCCACCAGAAGATTTCACTTATATATATATATATATATATATATATATATATATATATATATATATATATATATATATCGCTCATAATATAGTTTCAGTTTATATAAACGCCAAGAGAAAGACATAGAAAATAGATATTATCCGTTGTAGTTGTTTATATCACCGTGCTCAATATTCAATGCAGTAAATCATCATCATCATCATCATCATCATCATCATCAGTCTTTCAACGTCCATCGTTGGACATAGACTTTTACCAGGATTCGCCACAATTCTCTATCATGGGCGTTGCAGAGCTAGTATTTCCTGAATCTGTCTAGTTCATCCCTCTATCGTGTGTTCTGTCGGCCTTGACTTCTTATGTGATCTCTTGGGATCCATGTTGTTAGACGTGATGTCCATCGGTTGTCTTTCATTCTTGCAACATGGCCTGCCCATTGCTATCGGAGTTTTTTTAATAGTTTCTATAATGTCACGGACATCCGTTTTTTGAAAAGCTGTAAATAGGACGATTGATAAACGAAAAATGAGAATTACAAGGATAAATACCCGGTCGATGTTGTCTAACACAATCATCAGAAACTGGTGATATGTTTTTGTTTTTTTTTCAATTGTAATTCTTACGAGTATTCTGCTTCTTTAGGGTTTGGCAGATCCTCCATCTTTGTATAGTGCCCCCCTTCATTTCCACGACCGAACAACTCAACAGGAGACGAGACGGTTTGACGCCTGTGCTTGCCATTTTCCGCCCTTTCTCTCAAGGTTTCAGTGTCAATGCTGGTCTTCTTCGCGGCCTGACTTTATATTTGTAATGGCACAGGGAACGATCGCAGGGTCGTTTACCGGGGCCGAGTTCGCCGAGGAGGATTTGTCAGGGAAATCTGGTTTCACTCATACGGCGCACATGGCCTGTCCAGCTGAGCCGATGTCTCAGATGATGGGGACGTCGACTGGCTTGATCTACCTTAAGCATTGAAACTTTGGTGACCCAATTCAATATCCATGATTGATCGAATCTCTTACTGGTGAAAAGGGGGTAAAGTTTCTTGATGGCTCAACGATACATGATCCATGTTTCGTATCCATCGATTAAGGTTGAAACGCCAGCTTGATCCATCATGTTTGTTTTGTTGTTGTAGGTTGCTGTTTTTGATGACACCGTTGGATAGTTTTCAGGAAGCAACATGAGAAGCTCTATACATGTTCTTGAAATCCTTCTCGGGGTTACATTGCATCGAGAGTAGATTTCAATGGTAACGAAGGTGATATATCTATTCCAAAAGGATATTCGAGATGGTAATGTATTCTGGTATGGTTGTGGTGCCACTTGGGTTTATATATATGTGTATGTGTGAGTGTGCGTGCGTGCATTTATATATATATATATATATATATATATATATATATATATATATATATATATATAAATATGGTATATGTGGTACAAATCAGGCTACCAGTATAACATAATATAATAATATATCAATTATATAAAGACATTTCTGAAATGTAATGGATTTATTTCATAGAGTGCTCGATACATGCAACTTTTCACTCATGAAGTTAAGTTGTTTTAGAGTAGAGCTGGAAATAAATGGTAGAATCCACATTCTACTATATGTATATATATGAGAGTGTGTGTGTGTGATAGGTAGTGTTTTTTCATACCAACGATGTTTTTTATCAGTGGAATGATATTATCCAAAAAAGTATGAATCATTGAAATGATAAATTGGAAAATTTATTATTACTCGACAACGATGAAAACAACGCTAATTTGAAAATATCATTGAATTCTGATCCGATGAAATAACTAATTAAACGAAATGCGTGATTGGAAATAAAATATATAAAAGTAATTATGAATTTTCCTGTTTTTCAATGCAAATAATATATATATATATATATATATATATATATATATATATATATATATATATATTTATATCACATGCTTTACAGCCGATTGTTCATTGCTTTCACTTCAGTCCAATACGAACTCATTGACATATATCAAACTGAAAGACTACATTTATACATGTATGAATATATATATATATCAATATTCAACCTGTGTATTGAAGTGGATTGTAATTATTCTGACAAGATTAGAGTGAAATGACAATCCAGAAGACCTTGTCGTGTACAAATGAGATTTATTAGTTTAATTTGACGTTTTGACGATTTCCCCTGGATTCCCCACAAATCTCATTTAGACGCAACAAAGTCTTCTTGATTATCATTTCATTTTTATTATCTGTATACACACACAAACACACACACACACACACACACATATACATATATATATGGGCTGACAGAGAAGCCGATAGTAACCGATCCACACACATACACACACACACACACACACACATATATATATATATACATATATGGTACAAATCAGGCTAGCAGTATAACATAATATAATAATATATCAATAAGATAAAGCTACATTCTACTATATATACATATATATATATATATATATATATATATATATATATATATATATATATATATATGTATATATATATATATATATATATATATATATATATATGTATATATATATTAAAGTTAGATATATAATACAGATTTTAAGGGATCTTCACGATAGCCCTTATAAGTAGTAAGTAGATTTCAACGAGCGAACGAGGTCGATATCCTGTTCTAAGACAAATGGTTTAGTTCCATGTAAGGGAGTGGGAGGGGGGAGATGGAGGAAAGGATTCTTGAAGAATTTGGTGATTGGAAGAGAAAGAATCGTTCATGCAAGAAATAAGAAGAGACAAGAAACGATGGTCGAAGGAAATGTTTTTTTCGGAACGTATGTTGGGGAAGGGGACATTATTACTTGATGGCAGACAATAAAGCAGATTGATATATAGATATATATGAACAGACTATATATATATATATATATATATATATATATATATATATATATATATATATATATATATATATTATTGTGTCATCCACAGACAGCTGTTTCGTTGTGTTACTACTCTTAAGTGTGGCTATAGACTATCCATTATATATATATATATATATATATATATATATATATATATATATATATATATATATATATATATGTATATGTATATATATATAAAGTGAGAGAGACAGGTATGAACAGTCTGTAGATAGATATGAACTATGTATATAGATAGTTAGATAGATAGATATAGACAGATTGAGACGGATAGGTAGATCGATAGGCAGACTGATATAATCAAGTAGATATAAACAGTGTAGGTAGATAGATAGATTGATAGATAGATACATTGATAGATAGATACGAAGATTAGACAAATTGATTGATAGATGTGGAAGACTGTGATAAATAGATAAGGTAGCTCGTCCCCGAGATCAATAGAAAGAATATACATAAATATAAATATATATATATATATATATATATATATATATATATATATATATAGAGAGAGAGAGAGAGAGAGAGAGAGAGAGAGGGAGAGAGAGAGAGAGATTGAGAGAGGGACAGAATAGGCTTGAATCCATAGATATATGAACAGACTACGATAGATATGGTGATAAATAATAACAAACTGACCTGAATCTCGTGAAGATACATAGAGATTGATACATAAATAAATTGGCAGATAATAAATACGAATAGTCTGAGATAAGACCAAAATGAGATATACTGATAGCAAGATATATGGACATATTCGTGGATACACATGTCACTAAAACAGTGGCGATTCATGGAAATTGAGTGCTTAATCCCCCTCCGTAGAATAAAGGTGACAATTGGTACATATGTCTTTTCAAACCTTATCAATCGTTTCTTGTCTGCTGGCTGACGTTTTCGGTCGTCTCTTTGCTGTCCATGAAATTAGATTTGAGGCTGAATGGCAGGGCCGGAAATTTGAAGACACTTCCTTTCTCTCCTTCCCTCGAAGTCTTCACTCACGCTTGCAGTCGACCGGGCGCTCCATTCCTCTCACCAGATGTATAAATTACGAGATACAAGGATGAAACCGGTATTTATTTCCTCTCTCCCTCCCGAGGGTGAAATGTGTCACGATCTCGAGTTTAACCCATACGCTTATATGTGGGTATTTATTGCCTGAAATTGTGTAGTTCTTTCGGCGCTTCGCTATGGGACGCCTGTGACATCAAGGATGTATCCTGATCATACTCCTTTAAGGGAAAGGGGGAGATGCATTCTAGGGGACGACCTCCTGAAATTATACATTCATTACTTTCACTTCACGCCAGAAGAATAAGATGGAAGTATACAAATTGACCCACAGATTTATGGAATAGAAAAAATATATAGAAAAAAGGTATAAGGAGATAGATAGATTGATAGATTGGAATATAGTGATCGAAAGATGGATAAAAATTGAATGGTGAACGAAAATGGAATTTTGATACTCAGTTACGTGATTCATAGCACTTTGAGCCATCTCTGCATTTCACGATAGGGATCAGAAAGACAACAGATTCCAATCTATCTCTTCGTCTAGTTCAAGGGTCGACAAAACCTTTGCAGAGACAAGCCGGAATATGACTATCTCCCTGGTCTAAACAAATAAAACTGAAACTCACCATCACATTCAATAATTGAACGGCCGTAGCGTCAAAATTTCAAGCAGAGTAAGATGAATTCCGCCGAAGAATAAATATTATTCATGACATGGAAAACATATAAAATAGAGTAGAAAAACATCTAGAATCAACTACATTCTGAGGAATCTTGATGTTATTTATAAAACCGTCAAATCAAGACCCAGAATAGATGAAAAATAGATAGATAAAAAAGGCACCTGAAAAAAGGGCTTTATAGGAGTAGTGATGCCAATCTTCAAGTCTGTAAACAAAAGTGGTATTATCAGAAGCACTAGGATACACAGACACACGCGCTCATAAAATGGATAAATTATTTCATCATCTTCGATGGCTTCCATTGTTCAATAATGCTTACACACTGTTTTTTAGTACTATAATGTTTCATATTATTGGAGTATATACCTACATAATCTTCCATGTACCATCAACCAATGGGAACCATGAAATTTATTTTGGGGAGAGGGGGATATGTTAAAATTTTGATCAAATGATGTCTGTATCAATAGAACAACGTGGATGCTTAGTGTTAAATCATTCTTAGTCATAAAACATTGATTCTTTTGAGGCCACTGCAATAAATGCTTTGTGTTCTTCTGAATTTGATCGTTTGTTAACCAAAGATTGATAAAGGGTACAAAGAATTTAGGCATACAACGTCATATACTAATGCAGTCGTTGGGCCGTATGAGATGAGGTTGCAGCTCAGATATGGCCAGTGGGCCGTAGTTTGCTGATCCCTGGCCTTGTTCTCACTACTAAGACAAGACTTTATCACCCAGTCATGTGATTCATAGCACTGGAATCTGACAGCATTTCTCCAAAACAGAGGTCAAACTTAGGAGAGGTTCCAGTCTCGCTCAGCCTCTCATTTTCACAACCAAGGGTCGACCAGAGGATAGGTTGAACTAACGAGATGAGCCTCTCTTGACTTTTATTTTTTTACCTTGAAAGAACCCTAGACATAATTTCCATGGATCAAGAAACACCCGAATAAAAATATTATGGATACAGCTAACACATCAGCGTGTTCAAAAATTTATGTGTGTACAATATATTCAAGAAATGGATATATTTAGTCCAACAGAATGAATTATAAATTGCGTTATATGATAGAGGAACTTCTTTGAAATGATCCCCCGTCATTTCTCGCATACTCTCGCGTGAAAAGAGACGACGAAGACCGAGAATGAAGGAGATAAGAATTTGGGTTGAAAGCTGTTATTGAGCTTATTTATTATTTTGCAATACCGGTGGCTATTCAGCTCAATGATAAGCGCATTGCTACGCTGGAGCAGCTAACCTAACGATGACAGGTTCGATTCCTGCAGCAGCGCTATCTTCTTTCATTGTTTATTCTATTTACGTTGTCTAAATTAAGTGATACATTAACGACGTAACGACGGGAGATCATTTCAAAGAAGTTCCTTTATGATATAACGCAATTCATAATTTCATGTATTACAATCTAAAAGTAATTACCAGTATTCTATAGAGTACAAGAAGATAGTTTTCAATGTATTCGATCATTTTGATGACCATTCCAAGATACTCTATTTTCTCAAGCCCTCTTCATCCAAGATCGTTTAACGTACAAATATAAAATGGGAGTCGATTTTTTTTTATTTGCATTTATCCTGATTCTCCCTCTTTATGATTTAAATTATAAAATCAAAATTCCATTTTGTTAGTGAAATTTAATCAGGTCCTTCATCTCCATAACCACCGATTCTCATTTAAAAGATTGAAGAGTTTTCATTAGATTTTCTCAATCTCTTTAGACCGGAAAAATCCTTGAAATAACTCTCAGTTCTCGAAGAACCCTTGCATAACAGATACACGTATAACTAATGACAGTGTTCACAAAAATGTATGCGTATTATAACCTAAAATTAATTATAAATATTCTACTGTGTACAGGAAGATAGTTTCGTATTTGTTGATTTTAATTAGAATATGACTACCGCTGGTCTCTTTCGTTTCTTAAATATTCTGGTGCTTTAAGAAAAGGACACCTACTTGTTATATAGAAAAAACAATCAAATTAAGCAAGAGTCAGGTATTTTTTTATAAATTTATCTCTGCCAATGAAGTTGGCAGAAGTATATATATTCACTCGTGTCTGTCTATGAGTACGTCTGTCTACGTGTCTGTTTGTTCACACAATATCTCTAAAAGTTCTCAAGGAATTTCGATAACATTTTGTGGAATGGTGGACCATGGGCTAAGGAAGAATTGATCAAACTTGAGAGCAGATTTCGGATTTATTGTTTTTACTGTAACCTCCCCAGCATCGTGGCTATGTGTCAGAGAAACATTTCTCTATGAATTTCAATCACATTTTCAGGAAAGATACGCCATGGGGAAAAGGAGAATTGTTTGAATTTCGGGGTATATCAAAGATTTTTTCCCTCGATTGAGAGATATTTTTTCTATTTTTTCTTTACAACCATGTATTCAGTAATTCTTCTCCACACAGAAGGCATACAACATTTCCATGGAATCCGTAATTACCTCTAGGGGAGCCGAAGTGTTCTGCAGAATCCAGGTTGAGAAAGACTAGAATAGATAGATGGGTAAGTTCAGGCTGGGATAGATTTGTCCAGACTGGGATAGATAGATATGAAGTGATCAAGGCTCGATTATTTGCACTTCTGTATAGGGTATTTTTTTTAGATGCGTGAACATCTAGTAATGATTGCCGTCATTGACTGACTGACTGCTGACTGATTGACAGGCTAACATACCGAAAAAACTCTCACAACCTCTCGTTTCCTCTCACTCCTTTTACGTATGTCTTAAAGTTTGAGGATGAAAACTCGAGCATCTATGGTCTAACTTGTTTGAATCGACATTATGATTGTGTGGTTAGGATCACGTTTGCCAGGAAATGATTTAAAACCTCATGCGATATAAAGGAGTCATGAATGGTCGCCTCTCTGTGGAGCATCGGTTAGCTAGGTAACCTGGTTGACCATTAAGAGTGTATGGTGAATTCGGTCATCAGTGGGTGAACCACTCTAATTGTCTCATGTCTAACTAGGCTTGTTAATAAATACGCAGTGCTTATTACTTTTACATGTATATATTGTATGTGTGTAAATGCAGGAACAAGTTAATTTTGATTTACACTGTAAGATCATTCGTTCTCACAAAACCAAAGGTTTATAGTAGGTAGGTCAGTCACGTAATAAATATGGTCGAAATAGCCAGATCGCTACCATATCGTTAAAATCAATCGAGATTTTCTTTCCGTTAAATCTTTTCCAGTATTAAATGATTGTAACTTGTTCCTTGATTAATTCTCCGTCGATCGATATGTTTTTTTTTATATACCAAAATATGGTAGATAATGTTGCTTTGACAAAAGTTTTTGCCAGCAAAGGTCGCCTCATTGCACTTCACACAAATGATCCGCTAAGAAACCCCGGTCTGTTTAGCTCTCGTACGAGGTCCCCGATTCTAAGATAATGAAAATATCTTTTGATCTGGAATCTCCAGGCTTTGTTCTTAATTAACTTAACTTAAGTTACGCTTCTTTCTCCTGGGTATTTTACTATGTCGCACAACTGAATTAATATCTCACGAGTGAAATAATCGATAATATATACAACTAATGGAATAGCGTAACCGATTGCTTTGAATCATCGTAAACCTATATGGAACATTTTGGATAGGACAGTTTTGCGTACGCCGACTTCGAATCTAACTGCTCCATTCCAGTGATGCTAGCTAAGCTGTTTTGAGATCAAAATCTAACCTCTTTAATCATGACGGTCTGAACGTCTGTAAATATTAGCAGAAACTTAACCTGTGATGGTATTACTATTGCTATAACACTCGACCTGGGCTAATATTTTGATTCTACAATTATTACAAATATCAAATTATATAAGATCTTGAGATAGGAGCAAGATTCAGAGTCTGTGGCTAAACGAGAGAGAGAGAGAGAGAGAGAGAGAGAGAGAGAGAGAGAGAGAGAGAGAGAGAGAGAAAAGAAGCCAAATCTAGTTCCTAAAAGAGTTTAATTGGCAATACAGATCGAAACGTATGTTCTGCTGAACTAAACGTGTTCGACTGGTGAGCCTTAGAAACGATTGCCCCAGAAACGTGGGTCTTACGAAAATACGAATATGAAATATAAATACCCATAGTGATTTACTTATTTCCCCCAAATTTCACCCCAGAACGTGAGCAGTAAAAAGATTTTCTTCATGTATCATTTTTCTCTTTTGGACCATATGGAAAGGTTAGATTCCATTACTCCAATTTCTTTTTTTTTTTTTGCAAAAGATTTCAACTTCAAAACTTCCATAACATTTCATCTACTGAGCGGACATCGGTCAAATAAAGTACTTAATGCTCAGTAAAACGCCCTTTATTTTTTACAGTAACTTTCTGTAACACTTCTCACATGTCTGAAATTCACAAAATCTCCCTATCTATCTCTATATATCTATCGTGTCATCCTCAGACAGATGTTTCGACGTATTACATCTCTTCAGTGTGGCTATAGACTTTCCATTATCCCATCCAAGCAGGATTGAAACCTTCGCTTCAAACCCGGACGCCGATATTCTACCTCTGAGCTACGGAACTGGACGGTCAGTGAGGCTGAATTTCAGCTAAATATTCATTTACGCATAAATTCCCTATCCACCAGAATGCTCTATTCCTATGGAAAGCATAAGCTATATCTATCTATCTATCTCTCTATCTATCTATCTATCTATATATATATATATATATATATATATATATATATATATATATATATATATGTGTGTGTGTGTGTGTGTGTGTGTGTCCTATCTTTATTATTGTTCTATTCTTTTTACTTGGGACCATGTGACAACAAGTCTCCTTTTTATCGTTTTTCTATTATCATTATTATCATTATTATTATTATTATTATTTTGGAATCTCACACCAGTTGCCTGGTGGTAACCGCTGGAGTTTGAGTGACAGCAAGTCTCCTCAAGTCTCCAGCCCTCCTCTCCTAGTACTTGTAGGTCGCAGTGATTCTGCGATTTTCAGTTTCACACCGGTTGCCCAGTGGTTATCGCTGAAGGCTGAGTGACAATAAGTCTCCTCAGGTCTTCAGCTAACGTCTCCTCTCTCTTTTGCATATCATGACAGAGCTACAATTCGTTGCAGTACTTATATCTCCAGCATCTTCCTCAGTATCCGAGCAGTTCCCAGTAGTGCTGTGGTCTGTACGGTCTCTATCCTTCCCCTAATCCCGATCTCCTCCAGTCTCTCCCTCAGCGTTTTGGGAACAGTTCCTAGTGCGCCCACTATGACCGGTACTACCCTGGTTTTCATGTTCAGCATCTTCCTTAACCCTCTTGCTAGGTCCTGGTATTTTTCCCCTTTTTCACCCTCCTTCTTTTTTACTCTATGGTCTGCAGGCACAGCAACGTCAACTATTTGGCAGGCCTTCCTTTTTTTGTCTACTATTACTAAGTCCGGTCTTCTTGCCTGGATGTGGTGGTCAGTTTGGATGTCAAAGTCCCACAGTAGTTTGTGGTTGTCATTCTCCAAAACTGCCCCTGGCTTGTGCTGATACCACTTTATTATTATTATTATTATTACTATCATTATTATTATTATTATTATTGTTTGGAATCTCACACCAGTTGCCTGGTGGTAACCGCTGGAGTTTGAGTGACAGTAAGTCTCCTCAAGTCTCCTGCCCTCTTCTCCTCAATCTTATAGACCACAGTAATGCTGTGGTTTACAGTTTCACACCAGTTGCCCGGTGGTGACACTTCCACATCCTCAGTAACTGGCAGCTTTCACTGGAAATCAGGTGGCAGCAAGTCTTTGTATACCCCAAATCGCCTCCTATCATTATATTGTGTTCTTACGGAGTTTTCTTCCTTTTACTGGATCACGTGTTCAATCCCTGGTAAATACCAGAATTTCCAAAATTTATTTAACTGCAACCATGCAACGTGCACATGAAAGAATAATGCTGGGCCTCACATGGAGAGACCACAAGACAGCACAGTACATCTGAGAAAAGACAAGAGTTAGGGACATCATAGAATCCATTAAAAATCTCAAATGGCCATGTTGCAAGAATGGCAGACAATCGATGGACATCACGACTCACGACATGGATCCCCTGAGACCACATGCGCAACCGAGGCCGGCAAAATATTAGATGGAGAGACGAGCTAGACAAGTTCAGGAAGTACTGGCTCCGCGACGCCCATGATAGGGAAGTGTGGCAAATCCTGGGGAAGGTCTATGTCCAACGACGGACGCTAAAAGACTGATGATGATGATGATGATGATGATGATGATGATGATCTCCCCACTTGGAGGATCGGCGTAACACAATCTCCCTTCGTTCATTGCTCCACATTTGGCAAGCCTTGTGCCTTACTATGCTTATTTCAATAAAAAAATCTGTTCAGGGGCATACCAAATGGTTGGGGGGGGGTCCTTAGCTGATTTACAGGACTCCAATTTGCCGACAAAGTGGGCGAGAATGCTGTCTAAGGGTAGAAATCAGTATTGCCATGTGTAATTCGTTGTTAATAGCTGAAACTGTCTTTGAAATGGCATAAATCGACCATGTTTTATGAGTCTTATATAATTTAAATGCTATATATACGCGCGTGGGCGCATGCTTTCATGCACTCATTTAAAGCCCATTAATTAAAGAAATGAGTACATAAACTCAGGAAATTAAAAATCAAACATTCACTTAATTAAATTTACCAGGTTTAACTGGCTATCGTACATTTTTATCGGCTAAACTGGAAAGATGAAACCCGCCATAAAAATGGCTAATTTGGTAACCCTGGAAGAAATTTATCGACAGAAAGAACATTGATCTTACGCCCCTGAATCTGATGGTTAATCCTCTGGTTCCTGCCTCAAGATGCGGTCTTCGCAGCTCGACTTTACACGAGCAAATAAGAGATAATTAAGAATCAATTGACCCGCCGAACGCAGAAAGTGAATGTTTAACAACAGAACGTCCTGCTTAATAACACTTGATCTTTTGTAATCAACCATTTTTTTCCCTCTTCGTTTTGTAAAACCATCAGAAATATCGACATGAATTTGATGCATTAATGGACCCCCGTCGACTGCGCATGCGTCAAATCCTGACACGAAAACAAAGAAGAGATGGAATTAAAAAACAAAAACAAATAAAAACAAAACTAAAACAGGAAAATCAAAACAAAAGAGGAAATCAGAGAGAAGGAAAAATCACTTGTTTCCCATTCTGTAACCTGAGAAACTTTTGATTCTAAACATTTTGTATAATAAGTGATTTACGTATCAGAATTGACTGCGAAAAAAATAAGACAGCTCCAGTTTTAATTTTCAAACTTTGGCTTCAATGTCAGAGCATTATTTAAAGCCAATTTAAAAGAAAATATTTAAGTTTCCAGAATTTATTTGAAGCTTGTCAATTGATATTGGCTCGATGCCAAAATTCCCAACGTCTTCTCGTGCATATGTTAAGGAAAGTGTTAGAGGTGTTTTTGAAATTTATTTACAACTTCCAACAAAGCTTGCGGAAGTGTTTATGCATGTCTGTCTTTTTGTCTATCCGTCCCTCTGTCTGTACGTTTCATGGGTTACGGAGCAATCAATGGTATTGGGGACATATTTGGGATTCTCCTTTACAGTTACTGTCCCTGAATCGTAGCTATTTGTCCACACACCATCTCCGAATTTTCTCAATGAATTTCAATGACATTTTCCAGAAGGATAGGTCGTGAGGTAAGAATAGATTGATTGAATTTCGGGGCAGATCCAGGAATTATTCAATACTCACACCCCTAGATCTTAGCAATATATGACCTGGTTTTCCTTCAGCTTTTAGTGATAATGACATCAGCAGAGATATGGTTCTCTGGGTGCTTTCTACTTGATCATGTAATCTGTCAATTGTAATACACCGTTTTCAAGCCGAAGAAAAAAATATTCAGATGTTACGAAAATGGATCCCACACAAACCTATGGAAATAAACATCGGTCAGCACTCAAACACTTGTCTTTTTCTCTATACCAAACCCAGTAAAAAATTATTCTTGGTATCAGATAGTCACTGGCAATGAAAAATGGATTTTAGATGGGAATATAAACCAGACGAAATCGTGACTTGATCCAAAATAGCTTCTCCTCAACAACATCTGTTCAGTGGAATAAGCTCCCTTCTGAATGATTTTCCGATGAGTGCAATCACGACATTTATAAATACAGTGTTAACAAGTGTCTTATCCAATGTTAGTTCCTTCTTTTTAAAAATTCTCGTTTTGTTCTTTATTTTTTAGAGTTTCTGTCATTCTTACTGATTTTTTTAGTCATTTTTACTCTTTATTTTAAACGTCATCTTTCAGAGTTTCAACTGTACAATTCTATCATCAATTATTTCATCTTTTTAAAAAAATCCTAATTCTGATGCATGAATAACTCTCTTCTTACTAACCTTTCAATGTAAAAACTGTCCAAAAGGCATTGGTCAGGGTGACCAAAAGTAAACAAAAGAAGCATCTCAATCCAAACAAAATCTATTGGTGAAAACAATTCGGGTTTGATGGGATTCAAACGAAGTTCTTCATCTCGAATAGCTAAAACCTGAAAATAACGATTAGTGTGCAACGGTCCAGTAAGCGATTGGCTCGTTTGAATGACACTCTGGAAGAGAAAAGGCACCCTTCTGAGTACTGCATCAAAAACGAAAAATACAATGTAGAGATCCAGGATAGACTTGAACGTCTCAAACCAGGCAAGATCTATTGGGGAAAAGGTCCCTCTTTGTTTTTGTTGAGATTGTAAGGGAGATCATCATCATCATCATCATCATCAGTCTTTCAACGTCCGTCGTTGAACATAGACCTTCCCCAGGATTCGCCACATTCCTATATCGTGTGCGTTGCGGAGCCAGTACTTTCTGAATTTGTCTAGCTCGTCTCTCTATCTAATACTCTGCCGGCATCGGTTACACAAGTGATCTCTGGGGATCCATGTTGTGAGTAGCAATGTCCATTGGCTGTCTGCCATTCTTGCCACATGGCCAGCCCATTGCTATTTCATTTTATTTATTGCTGGACTTGGATATACTGTTAAACAGGATATCAGCACGGAAAACGAAAATGACGGACAGAGTTCGATTTCCGACAGAGGCTGTCTATGTTCACCCCACACAACTCAACCTAGAAAAATGCATGGATCCACTTCTCCTTGCGGACGGACAACGGTCAGCAATCTGGACCCCAAAAAGGTTTGCCGTTGACATGCTACGATAGTTGACTGCGAATGAAAAGGGTGAGTGAGAAATAGGACAAACCACTCTCCCATGACTATCTAACCTGGTAAGACCGTGGCAACAAAAAAGCAGCGAATCCTATTTCAACAATGGTTGTTGCAGCTTTCTTGGGACCACTCGTATAGAAAGACTTACACCATTTTATTAACACCAACAGACATAGAATCGTCTAACAATTGTCTTCATTATTTCATTCTTAACATTCCCAGAGCATTGAATTCTATTGATTGCTACACCCGATCTAATTATAGCAGTTTTTGACACACTCATATGCGCTGTCTCTTTGAATTCACATACTTTCGAGTTTGGCTCCCTATCTATCATCTTCAACTCATTCTTGAACTCATCTAATTGAAACAGTTTATTAGAGACCGTCAACAAAAACTGTCACCAAAACTATTGACATAGGTTTCTTCAATTTTGAAGTTGGCTTTAGCGGCAATGTATGTATGTATGTATGTATGTATTTATGACGCATACAGGCTACACCAATGAAGCAAGAAACTGAAAATGTGAGCAATCACTCCTTATGATGTCTACAAAAAAGTTTTCCCGTGTTTACCCCACCTCGTGAAATAGGTATTTAGTGTGTGTGTGTGTGTGTGTGTATGTAGGGGGTCAATTTGCAATGTAAGTTGATGATATATTGTTCCCTTATTTGTTCCCGGTTGCGTTCACACTTGTTTTATTTTTGTCGAAAATTTAGACTTTTAGTGACCCAACAGAAGGCGAGAGAAGTAACTTATTCATTGATCACCCCTTTTTCAATATTTTGATTGGTCACCACCAACACGACATGCAGCCAAAAGAGGGTTTTTCTATTGAGTGAATAACCAGACCTGCTAATGATCGCTTTCAACCAAATCCTTATTTTGTTGAATCCAAGAGAATGATGTCGGCTCGTGAACAACAAGGTTCTCTGTTTTTGTTTAAACTTTTTTTCTTGAATTTCGTCTCATTTCCAACTTGAATCGACATGTGCTAAATGTGCTTCTTGATAAAGGTTTTTTTCCGATTCGTTTAATCGAAAATCGATTGCACACTGAAACTCTTCTTCTTCTTCTTCTTCTTCTTCTTCTTCTTCTTCTTCTTCTTCTTCTTCTCCTTCTTCTTCATTTAAATCCTAGGGTCTTGATTCTTCCTGGGATGAACACATCGTCCAATTTATCGCAACGTACTCCTACCCTTAACCCCGACCCACTAAAACTCGTGTTCGCAGCTGGCAACACCAGGACAACGGGGGGTGGGGGATAGAGGGCAGGGGGCAAGATTGTTCTGAAATGGCGTGACTAAACAAGGAGAGAAAGATCCATCAATACAAGACGGTCGACTATCACTCTCTGGTCCTAAAACCGGAACCAACACGATTTCCCGCGTCCAAACTTGTCTTAGATTCACTTTTGAATCTTCTTAATGACGGTATTTTTTTTATTTATTTATTAACATGATATTTTTTTTCTTTGTGGGTGGAGGGTCATTTGATTTGTAGCAAAATGACTTCTCGAATGATTATTCAAACAACTCGCTAGGCGATGAAAGAACGCAGTTTCAAAAACGTTAGGATTGCCGTTTTCTTTATTCAGGCATTTTCATTATCCGTATTTTTTTTTTCGGGTTATTGTCTTCGCCTTCGTTGTTTTCAACCACATTTCCATCGTTGAATTCGTCGACTTTCCTACATTGTCTGGAAATTCTGAGCAATTATTTTCATCATTGCGTAGTGATTAACGGTCGGTTCATGTTACAGAAATTCTAAATAGAGAACATCCTTTGCGTCCAAAGACAAAGTTTTTTTCTGTTGTTCTTTTGTAAATTCCATCTAAGTTAGCATTTGGAAGTTATCTTGCATCTTGACTTTTGTTTCTCCGTTCGGGATTGTCTCAATAAATAATCATTTTCATTGTCAGTGACTGTTTTGTCCTCAAATGACGTTTTGCGTGCCAAGCAAAGCAAAAGACGAGTATTTAAACCGTAAGTCCAACTGAAAAAACATTTTCCTAGCTTCTGATTTTTTGCTAGCGCTTGTAAACGATGTACAGGAAGGGAAAAAAAACGGAAGGTTCTGATTGGTTGGCCGAAAAAATATTACGCAACAATGACCGTAGCTTCCAGGATGACAGACGACAAAAAGAGAGTGATTGCTTGAAAAGAAATTTTTAACGTCTACCAATGGTTTGAAATCGTTCTTACTTGACTGTTTCATCTCTGCTTCTTCTAGTTCTGCAACATTTATCTCTCATTTTTTCCCGCTTTTCTTTCTTTTCATGAAACCTATGTCAGGATCTGCTTTTTTTTCCGTCTATATAAACTGCATATTCGGCTATCATAGTTTTACTCAGTTGCTTTTTACTTTCACTCGCAACCAGGAAGCCCCTCCCCATACACACACACACACACACACATATATATATATGTATATATATGTATATATATGTATATATATATATATATATATATGTATATATATATATATATATATATATATATATATATATATATATATATATATATATATATATATATATATATATATATATGTTTTACGCACCCTCTACTTCATTTCGTCTTTGCAATCAATTTTCCAGCAGCCTATCTATCTATCTACCTATCTATCTCAGTCTGTCCATGTGTTTTCATTTATCTATCCATCTACTTATCTATATATCGATCGATCTGTTTATACATACATATATATAAATATATATATATATATATATATATATATATATATATATATATATATATATATATATATATATATATACGTATATATATATCTACATCTATCTATCTATCTATCTATCACTCTATCTCTCTCTCTCTCTCTCTATATATATATATATATCTACATCTACATCTATCTATCTATCTATCTATCTATCTATCTATATATATATATATATATATATATATATATATATATATATATATATATATATATATAAATAAATATATATATATGTGTCAGCCTGTTCATATCTATCTATCTATTCATTTAACTCTTTATTTATATATCTAGCCTGCTATAGTTTGTCTACCTAGCTTTTCACTTGCTTTTCTAATCTAATCGATTTTCTTTTTCTCTTTCCGTACCTTCTCACTCTCTGTCTCTGCGTATACCCTCAATCTGTTTCCCTGCCTTTTCTTCTCCTTCCACCTATCTCTCTATTTGATCTCCAAGTAAAAACAGAATTTATTATTTTCTCTCTTTTGAATACCGAGTCGTCGCTTCCGGAAAACGAAACGACCAGAAAGAAACGAATCAAAGCCCGTTTCTTGTTTTTGGTCAACCACTCTTGTGTTTCAGACACAAGAATGGAAAAGGTTTTCATGTATTTTCTTCTTTATTCGCCATTTATATCGACATCAAAAGACAGTCCAGCGGCTTTCACATGTGTAAATGTGTGTGTGTGTGTATGTGTGTGTGTTGTATGTGTGTGTATGTGTGTGTATGTATGTGAGTGTGCATGAACGCATGTGTGTGCATTAAGTTGATGCAGAAGTTTCTAGAAACATAATTTGCCAAAATCTTTTATTCGTATAAATTCATAGAATTATAATTTAGTTTTCAAAGTATTTTCCCTAGTCGTCCATGATTGAGCAGCTGAACTGTGCATTCCATCATAGAAGAGTGATTCCAGTTTAGATTCATTGAATTCTCTGAGGGATTTTATCGATATTTTGTGTTGAATGGAGCGAAGCAAATGGTAATCTGAAGTTGACGGGTCCGGAGGATATGTAGACGACTTCCAAATCCCGACTCTATAATCACTTGCTGCGTCCTATTCAAGAACAACGATCGAATCCCTCGCCCAGAAAATAAAATCATTTTCGTTTAAGTGTCTCATTCAAACGAGTGATCTGATTCACTTCTATGTTCTCAACAATTTAGCGTGTCGCTTGCTCAGCATCGTCCTCCAAAAGTTCCCTCGAATAAACCATTTTTCCAAATTCTGTCCGTCAGCACATTCAATTTCACTTTTTTCACCATGATCCCTTTCCTTGTCAATACACTTGATTCAGAGATGAATATCAATCACAAAGATTGAACGAACATTATACAGAGAAAATTTCAGATGAAAATCAAGCCAACAAAAGTGTCAGGCTACGATTCTATTGACCCATCCTCCAATACACCCACACACACACATATACACACACATAAACACACATACATATGCACACACACACACACACACACACACACACATATATATATATATATATATATATATATATATATATATATCGACCAAACTTAGTCTCACTAATCGTTTGACTAAGCATCCAAGTAGGCTACAGATTTTCCCCTCTTGGCTTATGTGTGTGTGTGTGTGTGTCTGTGTGTGTGTGTCCTGGTGCTCCTGGTCACATTTCTTGGACTGAAACCTCGACAATTTGCATGAGAACATCATCAAACATTCTTTAAAAGTGCTTTTGTTCAGTCTCTATGGTCAGTTTAGACCAACGATACCCAAATCTTGTGCTGGCATTTTTCAAGACAATTTTAAATAAAAGATCTTTTTTTTAAAAACATTTTTTGATAATTTTTAGATGATTTTTTCAGATAATTAGTCGTGGTACACGCGCAGCTTAATATGATTAATTTGTGTGGGTTACGTATATAAAAATATAATGTTAACTTATTTGTTCAATTTTCTCTATTTCACCTGTTTTCTTACATTGTTCCCTCTGGCTTTTCAGTTCAGCTGATTGGTCATAAGACTCAAAGAAAGAAAGAGAAGAAAGAAAAGATCGGGCAATGGGGAATGAAAGAAGGAATTGAAGAATGAAGGAAAGAAGAAGAAAGTTAAATTCTGTCCAGAAGGCACATGGAATAAACATCGTAGAAAACGATGCCAGCCGTCAAAAACATAATTCTTGGAAAAATTTCGACATTTTCCCGGCATTGATCCAAGACTAATCTTCCGGTTCTTTCTGGCGATATTTTGCAAATTTCCCCCTTCTAAAAACTGTCAACCAAAACTGTCACCCAAACTCTCGAAACAGGTTTCTTCAGTTTTCAAGTTGGTCCGGCTGGCTGGTTATGTATGTATGTAACACCTATAGAGACCGCTCGAATGGACCAGAAATCTTCAACATTTACTCTTTATTTTTTATATAAAAAAACTTTTTTCCACAGACCCCCCCAACTAGGTTTTTATTTGAAAGGGTATCAATTTGCAATGTAAATTTACGCTAAATTGATCTCCTAGATTGTATTCAACAACATTCACGTTTGCTTAAAAGATCTGTCTTGTGATCTCCAAAAAACAAAAAGCGAGACAAGTATTTTATCCAATGATAACCCCTTCTTCCAATTTCTTAATTGGTCATCCCCAACAAAGCGCACCGCCAAAAGACGTTGGTCATGTTTTTATTGAGTGAGCAACTACACCTGTCTTGCATTTTATTTACACACATATTTCTCTGCCAACAAACTTTGAAAGGGTTTATGTATTCAACTGTGTCCGACTGTCTGTCTGGTTTTCTGTCTTTTTGCCCGTACAATATCTCCAAAAGTTCTCAATGGATATCAATGGCATTCAGAGGAAGTGCCAGATAAGGGCTAAAGAATATCTAAAAAATGTCTAAAGTTGCCCCCCCCCCCGTATCGTAGCTAACTGTTTTCACAATAACCTCAAAAGTTCTCAACAAATCCCAATGACATTTTTGTGGAAAATTGGAGTATAGGGCAAGAGAGAATTGGTTGAATTGGGAGGGGAGCTGATCCAGGATCTTTTCACCGTTACTTTCCCAGCATCCTAATTTTCATTCAGTTTTTAGTGATAATTGCATTGGAAGGGGTAATTTGTGAGTGTTCTCTAGATAGGTTTATCGTAGTATCATACATTAATTTCTGGGGCCATTTTCTTTGCCTTTGTTTTCTTCACAACTTGGTAAAAATGACAAAGAGTTGGAAATTGGTTTGAAATAATCATTTCATAGTTCATTGTGCATGATATGGTCGGGCTATTTCCCTCGACTAATTTGTTCACAACATTTCAGCCGAGTACCCTCTGCTCTTCGTCTGGTGTTCAAGAATGTAGAATCATTTCCCATGATCGTATTATACTGGACACATCCGGTTTTTGTATGTATATTCCCATACTTAGATATTATGTTTTGGTGTCAAATTCCAGAACCAGGACCACTCAGCGATAGCTGGAGGATGTACGACCGAAACGTTGTGAACAAATGAACAAATGAATGAAGAAAATAGTCGAACTATACGAGAGAATCATGCTCAACAGAACATAGAGATATCACAAGATAGTATATTACAGAAAAAAAACGGCGTAGAGATACAAAATCTATTTGAAAACTCAAATGGCATTAGATTGATCGTGTTGTGAGAATGGCCGACGACCACTGGACAGGGCGACTCACATCGTGGATCCCAAGCGAACACATAAGAAATTGTGGCTGATAGAATATAATACAATAACGTGACTAACCAAACAAGTTCAGAAAGTACTGGCTCCGTGACGTCTATGATAGAGAGGTCTGGCGAATCTTGTGGAAAGTCATTGTCCAACGATGACGCGAAAAGGCTGAAGATGATAATGAAATCAACCTGTTCAACAAAATTAAGACCCTATTTTACAGTTATTTACTGTGCTTAACTTAGTCTGGCACAAGGATATGATCATGGGACCGATTTCTCTTGCAATGGCCTTTGAGATTAGTGTTCTACGATAAATATCTTTTGTCTTCCCATCAGGTTCTTTTTTCTTTTTCTTCTTCTCCATGCCCTTTCTTCCTTTTCTTCTTTTTCATTTTCTCCTTTGTTCCTTTCCTTTTTCTTTATTTTCTTGTTCTTCTTTTCTTCCTTTTTTTCTTTCTTTCTTTGATTCTGTTCAACAATTATCATTACAAAGCATCAACTAAATCTGTCAACATAGATTTCTCCAGTTTTTAAGACGATCAGGCTGAGTATGTATGTTTCTTGCATAGAGACTGCATCAAAGAAGCTTGAGAATTGAAATTTTAATCATTTATTCCTTATTATGTCTATATTCTTGCTTTACCAAAATCCCTGCTCGAAATAGGTTTTTAGTGGAGTGTTCAATTCACAATGTTAGTTTATCCTAAATTGGTCCCCAGTTTGTGTCCGGTCGCATTCACGTTTGCTTTTTGAAAATTCAGTCTTCCCAAGATCCAACAAAAGGCACGAGCAATAACTTATTTATCGATCACTCTTTTTTCGCTTTTTTTAATTGATCACCTTCATGGTGCCAAAAGGCATTGGTCACGTGACGATTTCTATTGAATAACTGACCCTTTCGCTTTTCTCTTCCTTCCATTTTCTCTTTCTTTTTTTTTTCTTTCTTTCTTCTGTAATCCCCGTTTCTGTGTTGCTGTGTGTGTGTGTGTCTCTCTCTCTCTCTCTCTTACGAAGCTTTATTTACCCCTTTCTTTCTTTTTTTTTGTCATCGTTTTCTGTAGTTTTTTCTTTCTTTTTTAATCACAGTTTCTGCTCCCATCTCTCTCTCCCACTTTCTCTCTCTCTTCATCATTTTGGGTTGTTTTACTCTTTCCGTTCTTTGCTTTTCAATCTCTCTTTAATAATTCCTTTTTCTTTACCTCCTTTACTTTGCACATCCATCTTTTCTTCTCTTTTTCTCCCATTAACCCCTCTCTTGATTACCTTCTACCTCTAATTTGAAACTCGTCTTCCTCAATGTTCCTTTTGCTGCCAACAGCTTTGGGCAAGTTAAGCAGTCGCCATTATAACATGTTCACTTGACACAAAGAAATATTCATCGAATTCTGTTGCCAGCAGCAAAGGATGGGCATTTTTGGCAACCCTCACGGCACTTTCTTCCGTTGGATTGGTTGCTCACTGACCAATTCAACAATACATTCTTTATACGAAATCGCTGACCCTTCAATCCTCACCCGACAACAGTCGCCATTTTCTTTAATTCCTTCCTTCTTTCTTTCTTTCTTTCTTTCTTTCTTTCTCTCTCTCTTTCTTTCTTTCTTTCTTTCTTCTAAGTCTCTCTTTCTCTCTTTCTCTTTCTTTCTGTCTTTTTGTTTGTCTTTCTTTCTTTCTTTCTTTCTTCCTTTCTTTCTTTCTTTCTTTCTTTCTTCCATCTTCCAATATCTGCACCAATTGTATCATATCTCTTTCTTTTTTAATCTTCTTTTCTCTTTCTTCCTTTCTTCCATCCTTTCTTTCTTCCTTTCTTTCCTGTCTTTCTTCCAGGCTTTAGATTGCTCACTGACCAATTGGACAATAAATTCTTTATCCGAAATCGTTGACCCGTCCTTCCCCACTCCCGACAGCAGTCGCCATTTTATTTTGGCGGAAAGGAAGTGAGCTCCTGTACCCGAGCAGAAATTCGTGTTCGCTACATTGGCCCACCCGCTTCCCTCGGCGTTACGTGGCACCCTCGAGCCAATTCATGCCAATTTGGCCGGAAATCGATCCAGGATCTACCCCAAAACCAGCCAGAAGAATTCAGGAAACCAAATTTGTTAGCGAAATGGCTTTTCTTCGCGATAAGGAAAGCTCTTAAGTACCCAAATTATTTGACCTCTCATCGAACACTTTTGACTGCTTTAACTACTCCAAACACAATTTAACCTTTATGTTGTGCTTACTGCTCTATGCAAAGATTTGCAAAACGTACGTACAATACAGAGCGCGGATTTGATGTTTACTACATATATAAAATACCAAGAACTGGACATTTGGTCAAGTGCATTTTGTTGGCTAATTCTTTGCATGCGGATATCAAGAGAGAACATTCTCCCCCACTGCCTGTGTTGATTGATTATTTAAAGTGGGAATCAGTCCACATGCACCGAGTCTACCTACCAAGTATGCTCAGCCGGAAAAAAATATATGATGTCCTGTACCGGAGATTTCAACCCTGCGGCTGGACCTCCACATTGCAGTCAAAGGGGAGGCTTGGGAGGACATTTCTGCCACTTTCGTAACACTGGTCGCGGGTACTGGGAAATTTTTTGTCCTCTCCCACACGTACACCTGTTGGTCTCCAAGTTGAACCGAACTTGTGTCAAATCTGCCCTCGTATGGGAGGCACAAATAAATTTGATGCCCTTTCTCAGTAGCTCAGCGAACCAAGATGGCCAAGGTAGCTGCTAAGTTGTCAGTTTTATGCTGGAGATACCATTTTCTCGGTTTGACTGCCTTACATGGCCGAAAGGCCTTATCTCCGTTACTATTTCGACTATCACAGAGAACTGGTTGTTGGATTCATGCCTTCCTCAACGACATTAGTTCAACGTGAACAGATACTACCTCAGCCGGAATTTGAACTCGGTTTGCCGATTCCATTTTCGTAGACGTCAATACTTATACAACTCAACACCTCCAAGAGCATCAGCTGATCTTGGATGCAAAACTTGAACTTATGATTATTCTTGTATTGATAACATCTAGATTCTTTACTTTATTTTTTGTAGATGTTTCCCACTGGGACCTACTGGTGATACCATTGATAGAATTCATACTGGTGCTATCCATTCTTTGGTGGAATATTTTTTCACATTGACTTCAAAATTTGATGCAGTGGTTGTTCAGTTATTGACTGTAATCTATTCATTTTCAACTAGTTTTTCTTTCATCTCATTTCTGTTGCTATTCAGCACACTAACAGTATTAGATAAGAGAGTCTTTGGATTTCTTAGATGTACTAAAGATTTCAGTCTTCATCTTTTAATTACTCGAATAGTCGGAGGACGTGAAACTACCAAGAAAAGCGACAGTGCAAATCAACGAAGATGAGAGTCAATACTAAATAATGATGAAAACGTTCCGTAGTTGAAATTTAGACAACTTGAGACAATACTACTACTGCTACTACTATCATAGTAATAATAATAATAATAATAATAATAATAATAATAATAATAGTAATAATGATAATAATAATAATAATAATAAACAACTGTCACTCAAACTCCAGCGGTTACCACCAGGCAACTGGTGTGAGATTCCAAAATAATAATAATAATAATGATAATAATAATAATAATAATAATAATAATAATAAATCGGTCATAGTGGGAGCGCTAGGAACTGTCCCCAAAACGCTGATGGAGAGACTGGAGGAGATCGGGATTAGGGGGAGGATAGAGACCGTACAGACCACAGCACTACTTGGAACTGCACGGATACTGAGGAAGGTGCTAGAGATATAAGTACTGCAACGAATTGTAGCTCTGTCATGATATGCGAAAGAGGGAGGAGACGTTAGCTGAGGACCTGAGGAGACTTATTGTCACTCAGCCTTCAGCGATAACCACTGGGCAACCGGTGTGAAACTGTAAATCGCAGAATTACTGCGACCTATGAGTACTAGGAGAGGAGGGCTGGAGACTTGAGGAGACTTGCTGTCACTCAAACTCCAGCGGTTACCACCAGGCAACCAGCGGTTACCACCAGGCAACTGGTGTGTGATTCCAAATAATAATAATAATCCATATTTTGAGCATATATACTAATTTCTTCTTTGTTTATTTGAACTCATTGGTTTGTTTACCTTCCTATAATGACATAACAATGACTTCACGTCTGATCGCAAATTTGAACAGTTTAGATTGGAATAAGGATATTTGAATTATCAAAAATGAGTTATTTAATAAAATAACTCCATGCCCCTTGGTGCCGATCCATACATGGATGACCCTGTCGTTTCTTGCGAATATATGCTATTATCATTCTTCTTCTTCTTCTTCTTCTTCTTCTTCTTCTTCTTCTTCTTCTTCTTCTTCTTCTTCTTCTTCTCATTATTATTATTATTATTATTATTTGGAATCTCACACCAGTTGCCTGGTGGTAACCGCTGGAGTTTGAGTGACAGCAAGTCTCCTCAAGTCTCCAGCCCTCCTTTCCTAGTACTCATAGGTCGCAGTAATTCTACGATTTACAGTTTCACACCGGTTGCCCAGTGGTTATCGCTGAAGGCTGAGTGACAATAAGTCTCCTCAGGTCTTCAGCTAACGTCTCCTCTCTCTTTCGCATATCATGACAGAGCTACAATTCGTTGCAGTACTTATATCTCTAACACCTTCCTCAGTATCCGTGCAGTTCCCAGTAGTGCTGTGGTCTGTACGGTCTCTATCCTCCCCCTAATCTCGATCTATTATTATTATTAGTAGTAGAATGATTATTATAATTATTATTGTTGTTAATAATAATGATAATAATCTGACATCAGCTTATGTGTGAATAGAAATCAGTAAAATCTGGAAACTCAGGGCCCAAATGATACCTACTGTTGTCGGGGCACTTGGACGACTCCAAAGAGTGAATTAGCCGACAACATACGCGGAAAGACGGAAAATAGCTCTTACCTCCACTGCATGCAATATCAGAAATCTTTTGTCAATTTGAATGTATGTAATGCACCTAGCGTACTTTACTTTATATGTACATACATACACACACACACACACACACACACACACATATATATATATATATATATATATATATATATATATATATATATATATATATATATTTATATTTATGCAGAAGTATGTTTATGAAACTGGTGTATTGTCTGTATTTGTGAAATCCACCCCCCACTGTTTTCTAAATCTCGGACAGTCATAACTGGTTAGGCCTAGATCTTTAGTTGAGACCCGGCTGGTGACTAATATCAACTGAAATCAAAAACAACAACAACAGCAACAACGACAACAAAATAATGATAATAATAATAATAATAATAATAATAATAATAATAATAATAATAATAATAATAATAATAATAATAATAACAACACCAACAATAATAATAATAATAATAATAATAATAATAATAATAATAATAATAATAATAATAATAATAATAATAATAGTAGTAGTAGTAATAATAATAAGTTAAAAAAGCAATAGCATAGAGTTAAAAAAAAGCACGAGTCAAATTCAAGAGTCCCTTTCCAACTCACTCTTTCAAGATGGCTCCGAGATTCTCGATGGGACTGAGATCAGGTGAATATCCCAACCACCTGCTAATTCCATCTTTTCTGAACAAAATAAAAACAAAAAAAAAAACCCCCTAAAAAACATGACCACATGCCTGATTGTCAATACCGTTAGTTTCTATTGAATTGTGTTGAAAACATCAAGCCTTTAATCTTAGTTGTTATGAAAGACAAGGGAATTGCAACCACTCAACCCAATGAGAAGATAAAAGGCCCCCTAAACAAATTTCCAGATCAGAGTCAAAATACATGCGAATCGCACTCGGGAAGCAACCAGTCGATGATGTACGGGCGTGGCTGAAGGAGGAGTTGGGCCGATTTCAAATCATTCAGAAGCTCTATGAATAGTAGTTTGACAACTGCATTTCTACAAACAGTTTACAATAATAGATTTCATCAAATACAGGAGGAATCCCTTTAAGAGGCCAACCCCCAAATCCTAAGCTACATCCCTGTAGCACTGTAAACATTATTTTATTTATCAAATAATGAATACAAGTGGTAATTTCTGTTATACGAGCGAATCGCGTATTCCAGACTTGGAAATTGGCATTAGTAAGCAACTGGACCCCTTCTTGAAATATATTGTTTTTTTACGATTGAAAAAAGAAAAACTTTGACCTTTTGGGGGTGTATTTTGACGGGTATATTAATTGGAAAAAAAAATGACGTCTAGAAATATCTAGTTTCTCCAGTGTCTTTACTCTTCTCTAGATGTTTCTTTTACTCTATTTCAGATTTTTCCCCGTGGAAAACGTCAGTAATGTCACGAATAGAATTTATTCTGACCATATCTTTTCTCCGATTGAAATATTTAGATGAATTCAAATTTGGACTGTGATGGCGACCTGGGTATTAATTTTTTGGAATACACAAAGAGAAGAGATGAAAATACCGTTGGAGTGAAGACATTATAATACGCTGTGATATGCTTTTTTAGGAAGGAAATCAAATTTTCTTCGGCAGCATCCCAATAATAGTATTAATCTTTTTTTGAAGTTGAAGACATTGAAAAGCGGTGAATCGGCGTCACTGTCATTTTTAAGTTGGTAAATAATCAAGAAAGCACCCAGAGAACGCATTCCTCTGCCAATGCCACTGAAATTGAATTTTGATATGTCCATATGTAACTACGATAGAGGGGAGGTATTAGTGAAAAATGTCCGGATCCTGGATATTGATAATCGTGTAGAAACAGGAGGACAACATTGATATGGTAGGCATAAATGAACTACAAAGCACCCACGGAGCACTTACCACTGCTAACATCATTCCAAGGGAAGTAATTGTGTATGGATCTGTCCGGGGATTCGAACGCAATCTCTGAAGCCCACCCTTCACGAAATTTCATTGAAATTCAACGAGAACTCATGGATACAGACATGAGCGCTTACGTAAACGTATGAATAACAAAATGGAAAAATTTTCCTGGATCCGCCCTCAAATTTAATCATTTCTTCCTTCTGCCATGACCCACCTGTCCACAATATATCATTGAAATCGATTGGGTACTTCCGGAAATATCTTGTGGACAGACCGACGGACGGAAAGACAGGCGGAAAGGCAGGTGAAAAGACGTGACCAAATATATGTAATTCTTCATCTCCGTTGACAGAGGTGATAATGTTACCCGGCACATGTCATCTTCTTATGTGTCAGGCTTTTAAACTTCTACATTGACTTATTATCTTCAGACATTGGCGTCCGGCAATTAGATATGAATTATTAAACATATCTGCTTCTAGGCGGTGTGTCAATAAACATGTGTACCTGAACGTGCTCAAGTCTGGTCTAATCAATTACAATTGGAGACAATTATTTAATTCTAAATAGTTAACTTAGTTGAAAATTCTATTTACCACAACAAACGAAGTTAGAATAGTTATATGTATTAACTCACGTCTGTCTGTCTCTCTGTACATACGATATCTTCAAAATTTCTCAATGAATTTTAATGAAGTTTTGTGGAAAGGTAGGCTCATGAAGAACTGATTACATACGTGGGTTGGTCTACGAATGAATTACGATTAATTGCCCTACATTACAGTTACATATCCACACAATATCTCAAAAGGTTCTCAATGAATTTTTATGATATTTTGTGGAAAGATAGGCCGGGGTCTAAGGAAGGAGTGATTAAATTTTGGAGAGGATCCAGTAACTCTTCTCACCTCTTCGAATCGTTACGATATAATAGTATTTTCAAAAGTTCTCAATGTAATTTTTCTCGAGGCTAGGTCTTCGGCAGAGCTGGCGCGAAGGTTCCATACTCCCCAGATGAAACTTAAAATTTTTGACCCTGATTGTTTATTTTCTATGGCACTATTAGTGTCACTGATTTTACAAGCACATCGAATTTACATTCACTTCTTAAGTTAAAAATGATTTGCACCAAAAATTTATCATTTGGGTTTCAAAATCACTAGATTTGCCTTATCATCTTTAAGCAACAACTATGGATAATATTTATGGTAACCTGTCAGTCGGGGCTGCCTTGCGCTTCGGTCCAAGGTCATATTAGCTCAAAGTTTGTCATCTGCGTGCAGAAGCCCTGAGGCTCGCGACATAGAACCGGAGAACTGCTGATATGTTGTTTCCTTAACGCCCGGATTCTTGAAAATTGAGGACGACTGCTTTGTTAAACATAATGAGAAGTTCGTCTATTTCAAGTATACAAATACTTCGTAAATCCTTTTGTAACTAAGCGTTCTCTCCATCTTTGGGGTTGTCAATAATATTGGTGACTGGAGTAGCTCAGTTTGAGAAAGTTTTGACCAAATTCGCCATGAAACCTTCTGTGGATCTTAGAAAACACTACGTGTGCATAGGTATTGGTGGATTGAGATCTGTTCGGTCGAGCTTGGGATATATTCTTCTGTACTGCACCCCTCTGAGGTCTACGCCCAAGGCAGATGCTTAATTTTGGCCTTACAGGTAATGCCGGTCTTTAGAACATAGCCAGCATGCGCTGAAGACAAATGTATTAAACTAAAGAATTTACAGTTTTCTATCCCGTATCATTGCTACATATGAACTGATTTTCATTCAGCTTTTAATGACACCGGCATTGGCTTGGGTTAGCGCTCTCTGAGTGCTTATTAGTTTTTGCTTTTTTTTTTAGCTAAAAATTTTCGTACAGTCGATCACGACTCGGCGTGGGAAGCAGTGTTCATTTTCTGTCGACTTCGTTCAACACCCACTTATTTGTAAACATGATAATGTCACCATGTTTTTCACTATACCAAAGTGGCAAGAGGTTCAATTTTTCATTGATATACTGAATAAACAGATGGATGTTTACGCGGGCGAGGGTATACGTGAGCGTGTGCATACATCGGTTAATGTTGAAGCACTGGTTCTTGCCTGATCATCAGAATTCGGCTGCGTCGAGCCCTATCGGTATTTAGATGGATGGCCACTTGAAAACATTAGATACTTTAAACAGGGTGTAGCCTTGAGTCTGACTGCGTAACTCAGTCAACTTACGGTCAAGTCACGTTGAATGCAACAGTTCTCGTCTGATCCCCCAAATTAAGCAACATCGAACCCTGTCAGTACTTATATGGGTGACCGATTGGAAAGAATTAATACTGCTAACAGATTTCTGTCTCGAACCAGACTACGCAAAGCTTGATAAAGGACCTTGTTTAGCTCGCGGTGATCGTTCGGCTATCCAAGTTAAGAAGCGTTGAATCCGGTCAGTACTTACACAGGTGACCAGTTGAAAAACAGTTGGTACTATCAACAGCTTGAACCAGATTACGCCAGCATTTATGATTTCACTTTGTTTACAATCAAATCATTTTAAAAACAACCGTCCAAGTCAAGTCCAAGAGGGGCAGCCACGAGCCCTATCAATAAACAGACGATACTACAAGCTTTTTGTTGCCTTGTGCCAGACTAAGCAAAAACGAAAAAACAAAAACAAAACAAAAAAACATATGTACACAATTGTATGTGTGGAAGTGTAACTTCTGTTAAAGAAAAGTGACAAAAAGTGACGCAGGAATCTCGTGTCAAAGTTGGGGTACGACGTCAGTCTAGAAAGGATCCAGACATTTAGAATATTTTGGCATTGCTTTGATATAACTTGACAACCGATCAGAGGGGGCCTTATTGCGCGTGCACGAAAAGGAACTCCCTTGCGAGTTTACTCAGACGGCAGTGAAACGTGATTGAGATAGCAGGTGTACTGTGTGATCACATTCACAATTTCACCAGTCTCTAGGATGTGAAAAAGCGACAATATACATCTTCAAAGATTAGATGAATAAAAAGAAAATAGTCAAGAACTAATAATCATGACCATAGATAAAGAAAACTGAGACTATTGCAAATACAGCAATAACAACAACAACAGCAACAACAAGTATTGACAATAATGGTAATAATGATAACAATAACGGGTCTGGTTAATCAATCGATAGAAACCATCACTTGAGCAATATATTTCAGCGGCATGACGTGTTGGGGGTGATCAATTGAAAAATTGGAAAAAGGGATGATCGATGAATAAGTTACTTCTTTCGCCTTTAGTTGGACAACGATCACTGGAAAAGTTCGAATTTTGAAAAAAAAGAAAGAAAAAAAAGCAGACTTGAACTAAGAGATCAGTTTAGTATGAACTTATATTATAAATTAAACCCTACACTAAAAGCCTATAAAATACAAAGAGGCTTTGAAAAAAAACCCAAACATGATAAGGAGCAAATACGGGAATTTTACGACCTCTATCTCCGGTGGTGCGGCCTGTGCACGTGATAAATACATAGCCAAGCAGTCAGCCAGGCCAACTTGAACACTGAAGGAACCTATGTTGACAGTTTGGGTCGACAGTTTTTAATAATAATAATGATGATAATGATGATAATGATAATAATACGTTTAAAAAGCAACAGCAATAAGATTTTCTATTTTTCTAAATCTCGGACTGTCATAACTGGCGAGGCCTAGGTCTCTGGTTGAGACCCGGTTGGTGACTAACATAAACTGAAATCAAAGCCAACAACAACAACAACAACAACAACAACAACAACAACAAAATGATAATAATAATAATAATAATAATAATAATAATAATGATGATGATGATGATGATGATGATGATGATGATGATGATGATGATGATGATGATACGTTTGAAAACCAACAGCATAAAACTGAAAAAAAACATGAGTCAAATCCAAGAGTCCCTTTTCAACTCACTCTTTCAAGATGGCTCCGAGATTCTCGATGGGACTGAGATCAGGTGAATATCCCAACAACCTGCTAATTCCATCTTTTCTGAACAAAATAAAAACAAAAAAAACAAACAAAACAAAACATGACCACATGCCTGATTGTCAATACCGTTAGTTTCTATTGAATTGTGTTGAAAACATCAAGCCTTTAATCTTTGTTGTTATGAAAGACAAGGGAATTGCAACCACTCAGCCCAACAAGAAGATAAAAGGCCAATAAAGCGCATTTCCTTGGAAGACCAGAGTCAAAATAAATCCGAATCGCAGTCGGAAAGCAAGTTATCGGCGATGGGAACATTATTCCATTTATTGGAGAATATGAATGCGTGGTCTTTTCCCTTATGAACAGCAAGAGTATTCATATATTGGAACATTTAGAAACAAGAGATAAAAATGTCGTTGGAGTCCATCAGGTAGCATCATCAGCCCTTTTAGCCCATCGTCGGACTTTCCCAAGGATTCTCCAGACCTCTCTAACAAGGGTGTCGCGGAGCCAATACTTTCTTAACTTGTTTAGTCCGTCACGATTTCTTATATTTTGCTGCCTGCAGTTTCGTGTATGATCTCTGGGGTAGGTTCCATGTTTCAGCTCTATAGGTGACGATCAGGAGGATGCATCGTTAGTAGACAATTCTCTTTGAAACTCCGGATTCGCTCTACCGTCGACTTTCGTACATTTTGATACAGTGATATGATTTTTTTTGGAAGAGAAAGGGTATTAACTTTTCCTAATTGAATGAAGCATCTGGATGATAGTCTTTATCAGAACAAGAGAAAGAACAAACCCTGTTCAAAAACTGAAACGTTGTTTATGCAATTTATGATACCATTTAACAACATTAGTTTGTGTAATAAAACTATGTTTCCAATTGCTAATGAACGAACAATGTGAAGCTCTCCCGAGATTTTAAAAATGACTCTCTAAAAATGGACGCTGACTGGTTTTCTGGATCTTCGCTATATTTTCGTTTGTATCCAAGAGGTGTGTATCTATTTGTGTTCCCCATAACTCATTGTATACGTCATAACTCTATGCTTACGAAATGTTAGAAAAATAATATTGCACTGATCACGAACGTTTTTTAAGTCTCATTCTTAATTTGAGAATTTCAAAATAATTCTTGAAATGAGAAAAAAAGAATTATCAGACGTTGTGTGACGTAAAAAAGTACAAAAAATAATCCTCTTTCTCCGCCAACCCACTCTATCTGATTTTCTTACTAACGCTATGAACCTATTCAAATTTGGTCTGAACAAAAAACATTTTGGCAGTCTTAGAACTACCGTCGCAGTTAAAAATGTGAGACATTGAAAAGAGGTGAATTAGTCACAGTCACTTATTTAATGAATAGATCAACTACAAAGCACTCAGAGAGGACATTCCTCTGAAGATACCATTATAAGTAAAACTGAATTATAACGTGTCCATAAATGACTACGATGCCGGGAGTTGAGTGTTAAAAGATGCTTGGATTCTGGATAGTAATGATTGTATAGAGTCAGGAAGATAAAATTGATGAGGTGAACATAAACCAAAGATGATACCACACACACCCAGTCTTTCCGAATTCCAGCCTTTTGAACTTCCTCTTTGGTTCATCCTCATCAGACGTTGGCGTCCGGCTATTAATGATAAATCATTGAACATATCTGTGCCTATGTGGTAAGTATAAACATGCCTATGTGCAGGTGTTCTTGTCCAATTTAATCAATGACAACTTGAGACAATTATTTCGTTTTAAATCGTTAACGTTGTTCACTAGGCAATTTACCTCTACCAACGAAGTCAGAAGTGTTATATGTATTAATTCATAGCTTCTCTGATTGTTTGCCCACACAATATTGCTACAATTTCTCAATGAATTTCAGTGAAATTTCGTGGGAAGATGATTAAATTTGGGGGCAGATCCAGGAATGAACTACAATTACCTGCCTTGGGTCATAGCTATATGTCCACACAATTACTCCAAAGGTTCTCAATTAATTTCAATAACATTTTGTCAACCAATGGGCCATAGACTAGGGAAGAAATAATTGAATTATCGGTGGATCTACGAATTTCTACCATGATCTCCCTTGTACAGGTGTATGTCTGTCAATATAATTAAGTTCTCGATTAATTTTCCTCGGAAGCTTTGCCTTTGGTGAAAGGAATCGATTGAATTTAGGATTCAAGAATTCTCGATGATATTTTTTTGAAGGGTGAGACATTGGCAGGACCGGTGCAAAGATATCAGGCACTGTCAGCGAGAATTGAAATTTGTGACCCTGATTGTTTAATCTTCTGTTAAAGTTTTCCTCTTGAAAGACCAGTAATGCGCCCTTCTGAAGCTTGCACCCTAATTTAGCCTAACAAGTAGCGCTGACCCTAGTCATGGACTAACGACAAATCGGTTTAATCAAAGAATTCAAAGCTATATATTAACTGATTTTCATTCAGTTTTTAGTTGGCGCTACTTTTTATACAAGCCATACCTATGATGACTTTTGTCCTGCCAGCGAACCTTTGACGAAAAAGTGATTTGTGACGAGAAAAAAACGTTTACAACTATTAGAAAAAAAAGAATAATTATGGTAAGAAATATTTATCCCATTGAAAAGAAGAATGAATTGAGAATTGTTTAATCTAAAAATTATTTGTTTTCTTTTTTGATTACCAGAGATTTTGAACTATAAAAGATTTTTGAAAAATTGAAACAAGCAGACGTTCTTAGCGACAATGGCATCGACGAAGGCATTCGCTCTTTGAGTGCTTTTTTAGTTTTCGCTTTGTTTTTTTTGTTTTTTTCAGGCGGTAAATTTGCTTCAGTTGATCACGATTCTGCGTGGGAAGTTGCGTTCGATTTCTGTTGACTTGACTTCGTTGAACACCCACTTATTTGTAAACATGATAATGTCACCATATTCTTCAGCATACTAATATGGTAAAAAGGTTCAACCTTACATTGATTTATAGAACAGGCTAGGTTATTCTCTTGATAGAAACTGCCAGACAACCAACGTCTGTTGGCAGTATGCCGTACTTGGGTAATAGATTAAAAAAAGATTGGAAAAGTGTGTTACCAATAGATAATACTTCTCTCACTTTTGGGGGAGCAGTGAATTGGGGATCAATTTAGCATAAAATTACACTGAAAATTGACCCCCCCCCCAATTTAAAACCCTAATTGGGGATATTTTTCTAAAAACAAACAAACTGTTCTTTATAGACATACTGAGGAGTAGATGTTAAAATCTTTAACCTTCCTAGCTCTTTATGGTCTGTGTGTATGATATATATATATATATATATATATATATATATATATATATATATATATATATATATATATATATATATATATATATATATATATATATATATATAGTCAGTCATCCGGGAGTTTGAAAAAACTAAAGAAACCTATTTTGACAGTTTGTGTGACAGTTCTGATTGACGGTTTCTTTACGCGGACAAGGGTATATGTCAGCGTGCGCATGCCTCAGTTTACGTTGGAGCGCCGGTTCTTGTCTGATCATTGAAGTTAAGCTGCGTCAAACCCTGGCAGTATTTAGAAGGGTGACCACTTGAAAACGCATGCTATGCCCCCCCCCAAAAAAACAACTTGTTGCATTGAGACAGGCTAAGTAAAACTAAATGAATAAGCTTACAGTTTATGGTCAAGTCACGTTAGAAGCAATAGTTCTCGTTCGATCATATAAGTTGAGCAGCGTTTAACCTCGTCAGTACTTATACGGGTGACCGATTAGAAACACTATAAGCAGATATTTATCTTGTGCCGGGCTACGCATAGCTTGATAAATTAACTTTCTTAGCTCACGGTTCCGTTTGATAACTCAAGTTGAGAAGCGTTTAACCCTGTAAGATGAGTGACCACTTAGAAACACTTGGTACGGTAGACAGTTTTTGGCCCTAAGTCAGGATACGAATCCTTAATAAATACACTCACTAAGCTTACTGTTATCGTTTGAATACACATGTTAAGAAGTGTTGACTCCTGTCTCTACTTAGATGGGTGACCACTTAAAATCACTTGGTATCGTGAACAGCGTATGGATTTAAGACTGACCACGCAAACCCTATTAAATAAAGTTACTTAGCGTACAGTTCTCATCTGATTGTAAGAAGTTGAGAGGTGCTGACTCCAGTCAGTACTTAGATGGGTGACCACTTGGAAACAGTAGGTGCTGTAAACAGCTTGTGGTCTCGAGGAAGTCTATGCAAACCTTTATAAATTCACTTATCTGACGGTCAAGTCATACAGAAAGCAACAGTTGAGAGGCGTCGAACCCTAACAATACTTCGAGGTTAACCATGAAGAAACACTGGATACTGCAAGCATTTTGTTTCTCCTTCCCAAGACTAAGTAAGTAAAAAAAACGCCTATACGCAATTGCGCTGGTGGAACGTGACTTCTGTTGAAGAAAAACGATAAACCGCTGCGAGTAACGCAGAAAGTATCCTGCACAGCTTGGATATACCAGAGAGGACTTTGTTGCGTGTTCGTGAACAGACACTCTATCTTAACGTAACTCAGACGGCACTAAAACGTGATTTTGTGAGCTTATGTACAGAGTAATTGTAACGTTCACAATGACATACCCTGTCCGTTCTTCGTGCCTTGTGAAAGTTTTTTTTGCAAAACATTGCACCACCCAGGTTTGCCAGCCCCCTGTCCCCGCCAGATTTGGCTCCCTGTGATTTCTAGCTTTTTGAATCGGGTGTATCTTTTATCAATGAAAAAATTATTGCAGCAAGGTGAGGATTAAAATCTACGTTTTAAGAGAATGGATTAACGATATCTTGGTAGATATGAAATGTTTCAGTAATTGTCCAGCCTCTGTGACTGGCTTTTATGTCGTTAAGTGATCATGCCACGTTGTGATCTTCGACGGTATTGGCGAGATGCTGTTGTTTTAATGTTTAATTAACTACACCGTCCACTTGCAGCATCAGTAGTTTGTTAATAAGATGTGGACACGATGGCGTTTCGTTTTTTTATGATTCAATTTGACAAAGAAAGTGGAAAAAAGATACTTGAAAAAGCTGTGAATTAAAAATCTATTAAAACCCTTTAAAGGCCATGGTTCTTGCACGGTTTAATACACAAAGATGGCGTCCATCTTTCTTTTATTTGTGTGTGCAATTGACTGAGCAGCCGATAATTACTCAGGGCAGCGGTTTGAAGTTCTTTGAAATATTTTTATGCGTCTGGCACACGCTTTTTTTATGCGTAAATTTCGCATATCCAGGAGGTAAAAACAAGGACAAAAAGCAAAAAAAAAATAATTAAAGCAAACTGTCAAGATGAAAGCAAACACAATATCTTTCCAACAATTGTTGCTACCGACACGTCCCGAAAATCATTCACATTCACATACACACACACATACACAGATGCAGCACACACACACACACACACACACACACACACACACACACACACACACACACAGATGAAAACTGGAAAACGTGTATTTCTGTATAGACACATCCATACGTACTCATACACATACTCACAGACATATATCGAGGTATATATGCAGAGGAAGGACTGGCTTTTGACGTACAATGATGATGAGTGTTTTCATCTCGCAGATCATGGATACTGGAGCGAGTTCGATCATCACAGGCGTCTCACAATTGTGACTCTGTATCACTTGCTGTGGTGTAGTGGTTAACAAGCAGTCTTGAGACTATACAGTAGTAAGTACAGCCATTACCGTCAACCCAATATTTGATACTTCCGTAAATGAATTATGTTGTA
Source organism: Thysanoteuthis rhombus (assembly GCA_963457665.1). Taxonomy (NCBI): domain Eukaryota; kingdom Metazoa; phylum Mollusca; class Cephalopoda; order Oegopsida; family Thysanoteuthidae; genus Thysanoteuthis; species Thysanoteuthis major. Next base: position 9,088,019 of record OY735222.1, on the reverse strand, counting down.
TTTTCACCTATAGTCACGTATATACAAAAGAACTTGTGTATGAGAGTGTATGTGTGTGAGTGAGTGCGTGTGTGGTTTGGTAGATAGATTGAACTTTGCTCTGTCTATTTGAATCTCTTTTTGTTCCTACGAATCTATCTATCTATCTATCTATCTATCTATCTATCTATCTATCTATCTCAGTCTGTTAAATCTATCTATCTATTTCTCTCTCTGTCTCACTAGCTAGCTAGATTACAATCTGGCTGAAAAAAATCTATCCAAGAATTAATCCTGAGAATAGTGGGTTGGCCCTTGTAACTGGAACCTGCCATTCTTATCATCTTACCGTTCGGTTCTCATTCCAAACCTTCATTAGTGCCACACTGCACCACAAAACCAATCTCACCTGCTGATAGCACGTATCTAGTAGATTATTTATAACGCACCTGAGGAAGGCCAAAGGCAATAGCAGTCGAAACGTCGTAAACAACGGAGATGCTTCACAGTCAGCAACTCGAACGCACGTCGAAAACGAATGCGCCTGACTCACGCCTTACATACGACATTCAGGTCGTTGAGGATTTCGGAATACGGAGCCGGTTCAGTCCAGAATTACCCGCCGTATTTCGGCGTTAATCAAGGGACGCGGGTTTCACTCTAATCAAAACATGTTTCCCCGAAGACCGACCAAATTTTCAATTACTTCTCAAGCCATCGTTGCCATGGTGACTTAGTTCCCTAATAACTCCTCAGTCCACACAACGAACTCATTCGACTAATAGAACGTTTTTGTCACAATCCCAAGTCTTTCTCCGTTTGTTTTATAGATGAAAGAAGATATTAACCCGATTGGGAAATCATCAAGCATTGGCATACTGTCACATGATCTCGTAATCTGACATACTGATTTCTCAACGGGTTTGCAGAGTTGATCTGTTGTTTATTTTTTTTCCTCCAAAGATGATGATTGTAATAAAAAAAGAGTTACCCTCCTTTGGGGATCGTATAAATGATCATGGGACAATGACTGACGCGGAGAAAATTATTAAAAAAAACATTTCTGTTGAAAGAGTTCTCAGTGCAACCCTTTCAACTCCGTTATGGATATTTTGGTTAGAAGCCGTCAACAGGAACTATCCCCAAAACTGTCAACATAGGTTTATTTAGTTTTTAAGTTGGTCCAGCTGACTTGCCGGCTATGTATGTCGCATAAATAGTGTCGGTGGGTTGAAATTGTCAACAATTACCCGTTATTATACGTAAAATATATTCTCGCCTTCCACTCGACGAAATCGGTTTTTTAGTAGGGGATCAATTCGCAATGCCAGTTTATGCTGGATTGATCATCTACTTTGCGCCATACTCCATGTTTTTCTAAAAAGTCAGGCATTTTTGTGATCACTTCTCAACTTGAAGACAAGGATAGTGACATTCATTGATCACCCTTTTTTTCTCCATTTTTTAATTGATCATGCCAAATGCGGCACGTTGCTAAAAGACGTTGGTTACGCGAGGGCTTCGAATGAGTGACTAAGCAGTTTGTGCATTGTACTCAAGCCATAGCGTTTGTTTAATACCTAAAAGTAGTAGCCATAGTCTTAAATAACCTGAATTCTTCAAAGGAGTATTTCAATTACCGATTTTTGAGTAGTTTTCATTTCATCTTACTGTTGCTTTTATCGCAACTTTCGAGGGGAAATATCCCCAGCCATATCGCAGGTATACGTTTTCCATGGACGATGCTTTGACCACATAAGCCTATGGGCAGCTGAGGCTCAAATCTGCAGCGATTTCTCTATTAAAAATCATCACACTATATTGTTTAATTATACTAATCAGAACTAGAACAACGTGAATACCTGAAAAATCTCTCACTAAACGAATTAGTATTTAATGATTTTTCCGGGTGATAAAGCTCTTCCTTGTTTTTTGTATTTTTAACAAATCATTTCGGTCGACCCATTCTACGATCTTATTCAGGTGTACTCTCCAAATGTGATGGTTAACCTTTTCTCTAGTGCACCTGGAGAAGACTGTAGAATGGTTTGGCCGAACTGTCGTCTTAACAACAAAAACGACAAGAAAGAGTTCAATTGTACAGAAAACTCTTTGAGAGTTGATAACATCTTCTCAAAACTATAAACAAATAAAAACGAGTTGATGATGGAAATTTTTGAACACAACTAACAATTCTTCGGGATGTTTTTGTTGTTATATGGGAACTGCTGAGACAGATAATCGAGGTTTATGCAACCGATTGGGGAATCTGTGTCCATCTTCAGAATGAATTCTGATAGCTTATTTGTGATAGACATATGGTCGTTACATACAACAAACTTGTCTTTAAAACGTGTGGAAGATAAACTTATAATTCAGCAACTGGTCCAGACGCTGGGCGATGGTCACACCAAATGTTAAACGCTCTCTATTTCTTCTAAACAACCTCTTCTATTCCTCTCTTGCATCAATTGTCTTCTTCAATTTACTACCTCGTCTCTTGAGTCATACTCCATCCCTTCCCTTCTTTCTTTCCCTCCCTTCTTGAATCTTTTCCTGCAATTTTCTCAAGTCAGATCCCATCTATTCATCCCTTTGTCTCTGCCCCTTGAAGAATTTTCCAACATTTTATCTTTTTCTCTTGAATCAGACTGTACCATTTTCTCTTATTCAGCCATGCTCGTTTCCTGCCTCATCCTTTTGTTTGCTGCCATAGATGCGACGACTGATCACTGCAATTCTTCAGTTTAGTGTCACATACGAAAACCCTTGCCTTAGCAATTCATCAGTCCAGTGTTACAGACGAAACAACTTGCCTTAGCAATTCATCAATCCAGTGCTACAGACGAGACGACTTGCTTTAGATATTCATCAGTCTAGTGTTACAGACGAGACGACGTGCCTTAGCAATTAGTCAGTCCAGTGTTACAGACGAGACGACTTGCCTTAGCAATTAGTCAGTCTAGTGTTACAGACAAGACAACTTGCCTTAGCAATTAGTCAGTCCAGTGTTACAGACGAGACAACTTGCCTTAGCAATTCATCAGTCTAGTGTTATAGACGAGACAACTTGCCTTAGCAATTAGTCAGTCCGATGTTACAGATGAGATAACTTGCTTTAGCAATTCATCATTCCAGTGTTACAGACGAGACAACTTGCCGCAGCAATTCATCAGTTCAGTGTTACAGACGAGACAACTTGCCTTAGCAATTTGTCAGTCCAGTGTTAAAGATGAGACAGCTTGCCTCAGCAATTCATCAGTCCAGTGTTACAGACGGTGCCCCAGCAATTTGTAAGTCCAGTGTTACAGACAAGACAACTTGCTTTAACAATTAGTCAGTCAAGTGTTACAAATGAGACAACTTGCCTTAGCAATTCATCAGTCTAGTGTTACGGACTAGACAACTTGCCTTAGCAATTAGTAAGTCCAGTGTTACAGACGTGACAACTTGCCTTAGCAATTCATCAGTTTAGTGTTACAGACTAGACAACTTGCCTTAGCAATTAGTCAGTCCAGTGTTACAGACGAGACAACTTGCCTTAGCAATTCATCAGTCTAGTGTTATAGACGAAACAACTTGCCTCAGCAATTAGTCAGTCCAGTGTTACAGATGAGATAACTTGCTCTAACAATTCATCAGTCCAGTGTTACTGACGATACAAATTGCCTCAGCAATTCATCAGTCCAGTGTTACAAATGAGACAACTTGCCTTAGCAATTCATCAGTCTAGTGTTACAGACTAGACATCTTGCCTTAGCAATTAGTAAGTCCAGTGTTACAGACGAGACAACTTGCCTTAGCAATTAGTCAGTCTAGTGTTATAGACGAGACAACTTGCCTTAGCAATTAGTCAGTCCAGTGTTACAGATGAGATAACTTGCTTTAACAATTCATCAGTCCAGTGTTACTGACAAGACAACTTGCCTCACCAATTCATCAGTCCAGTGTTACAGACGAGACAACTTGCCTTAGCAATTCATCAGTCCAGTGTTACAGACGAGACAACTTGCCTTAGCAATTAGTCAGTCCAGTGTTACAGACGAGACAACTTGCCTCAACAATTCATCAGTCCAGTGTTACAGACGAGACAACTTGCTTTAGCAATAGTCAGTCCAATGTTACCGACGAAACAACTTGCCTTAGCAATTAGTCAGTCCAGTGTTACATATGAGACAAATTGCCTTAGCAATTAGTCAGTCCAGTGTTACAGACGAGACAACTTGCCTTAGCAATTAGTCAGTCCAGTGTTACAGACGAGACAACTTGCCTTAGCAATTCATCAGTCTAGTGTTATAGACGAAACAACTTGCCTTAGCAATTAGTCAATCCAGTGTTACAGATGAGATAACTTGCTTTAGCAATTCATCATTCCAGTGTTACAGACGAGACAACTTGCCTCAGCAATTCATCAGTCCAGTGTTACAGACGGTGCCCCGGCAATTTGAAAGTCCAGTGTTACAGACAAGACAACTTGCTTTAACAATTAGTCAGTCAAGTGTTACAAATGGGACAACTTGTCTTAGCAATTCATCAGTCTAGTGTTACGGACAAGACAACTTGCTTCAGCAATTTGTCAGTCCAGTGTTACAGACGAGACAACTTGCTTTAGCAATTCATCAGTTTAGTGTTACAGACTAGACAACTTGCTTTAGCAATTAGTCAGTCCAGTGTTACAGACTAGACAACTTGCTTTAGCAATTAGTCAGTCCAGTGTTATAGACGAGACAACTTGCCTTAGCAATTAGTCAGTCCAGTGTTACAGATGAGATAACTTGCTTTAACAATTCATCAGTCCAGTGTTACTGACGAGACAACTTGCCTTAGCAATTCATCAGTCTAGTGTTACAGACTAGACAACTTGCCTTAGCAATTAGTAAGTCCAGTGTTACAGACGAGACAACTTGCCTTAGCAATTCATAAGTCTAGTGTTATAGACGAGACAACTTGCCTTAGCAATTAGTCAGTCCAGTGTTACAGATGAGATAACTTGCTTTAACAATTCATCAGTCCAGTGTTACTGACGAGACAATTTGCCTCACCAATTCATCAGTCCAGTGTTACAGACGAGACAACTTGCCTTAGCAATTCATCAGTCCAGTGTTACAGACGAGACAACTTGCCTTAGCAAATCATCAGTCTAGTGTTACAGACGAGACAACTTGCTTTAGCAATTCATCAGTTTAGTGTTACAGACTAGACAACTTGCTTTAGCAATTAGTCAGTCCAGTGTTACAGACTAGACAACTTACTTTAGCAATTAGTCAGTCCAGTGTTATAGACGAGACAACTTGCCTTAGCAATTAGTCAGTCCAGTGTTACAGATGAGATAACTTGCTTTAACAATTCATCAGTCCAGTGTTACTGACGAGACAACTTGCCTCAGCAATTCATCAGTCCAGTGTTACAAATGAGACAACTTGCCTTAGCAATTCATCAGTCTAGTGTTACAGACTAGACAACTTGCCTTAGCAATTAGTAAGTCCAGTGTTACAGACGAGACAACTTGCCTTAGCAATTCATCAGTCTAGTGTTATAGACGAGACAACTTGCCTTAGCAATAAGTCAGTCCAGTGTTACAGATGAGATAACTTGCTTTAACAATTCATCAGTCCAGTGTTACTGACGAGACAATTTGCCTCACCAATTCATCAGTCCAGTGTTACTGACGAGACAACTTGCCTTAGTAATTAGTCAGTCCAGTGTTACAGACGAGACAACTTGCCTCAACAATTCATCAGTCCAGTGTTACAGACGAGACAACTTGCCTTAGCAATTCATCAGTCTAGTGTTACAGACTAGACAACTTGCCTTAGCAATTAGTAAGTCCAGTGTTACAGACGAGACAACTTGCCTTAGCAATTCATCAGTCTAGTGTTATAGACGAGACAACTTGCCTTAGCAATAAGTCAGTCCAGTGTTACAGATGAGATAACTTGCTTTAACAATCCATCAGTCCAGTGTTACAGACGAGACAACTTGCCTCAACAATTCATCAGTCCAGTGTTACAGACGAAACAACTTGCCTTAGCAAATCATCAGTCTAGTGTTACAGACTAGACAACTTGCCTTAGCAATTAGTAAGTCCAGTGTTACAGACGAGACAACTTGCCTTAGCAATTCATCAGTCTAGTGTTATAGACAAGACAACTTGCCTTAGTAATTAGTCAGTCCAGTGTTACAGATGAGATAACTTGCTCTAACAATTCATCAGTCCAGTGTTACTGACGAGACAATTTGCCTCACCAATTCATCAGTCCAGTGTTACAGACGAGACAACTTGCCTTAGCAATTCATCAGTCCAGTGTTACAGACGAGACAACTTGCCTTAGCAAATCATCAGTCTAGTGTTACAGACGAGACAACTTGCCTCAACAATTCATCAGTCCAGTGTTACAGACGAGACAACTTGCTTTAGCAATTTTTCAGTCCAGTTTTACAGACGAGACAACTTGCTTTAGCAATTAGTCAGTCCAATGTTACCGACGAAACAACTTGCCTCAGCAATTTGTCAGTCCAGTGTTACTGACGAGACAACTTGCCTTAGTAATTAGTCAGTCCAGTGTTACAGACGAGACAACTTGCTTTAGCAATTAGTCAGTCCAATGTTACCGACGATACAACTTGCTTTAGCAATTTTTCAGTCCAGTTTTACAGATGAGATAACTTGCTTTAACAATTCATCAGTCCAGTGTTACTGACGAGACAATTTGCCTCACCAATTCATCAGTCCAGTGTTACTGACGAGACAACTTGCCTTAGTAATTAGTCAGTCCAATGTTACAGACGAGACAACTTGCCTTAGCAATTCATCAGTCCAGTGTCATAGACTAGACAACTTGCCTTAGCAATTAGTCAGTCCAGTGTTACAGACGAGACAACTTGCCTTAGCAATTTTTCAGTCCAGTGTTATAGACTAGACAACTTGCCTTAGCAATTCATCAGTCCAGTGTTACAGACGAGACAACTTGCCTTAGCAAATCATCAGTCTAGTGTTACAGACGAGACAACTTGCTTTAGCAATTCATCAGTTTAGTGTTACAGACTAGACAACTTGCTTTAGCAATTAGTCAGTCCAGTGTTACAGACTAGACAACTTACTTTAGCAATTAGTCAGTCCAGTGTTATAGACGAGACAACTTGCCTTAGCAATTAGTCAGTCCAGTGTTACAGATGAGATAACTTGCTTTAACAATTCATCAGTCCAGTGTTACTGACGAGACAACTTGCCTCAGCAATTCATCAGTCCAGTGTTACAAATGAGACAACTTGCCTTAGCAATTCATCAGTCTAGTGTTACAGACTAGACAACTTGCCTTAGCAATTAGTAAGTCCAGTGTTACAGACGAGACAACTTGCCTTAGCAATTCATCAGTCTAGTGTTATAGACGAGACAACTTGCCTTAGCAATAAGTCAGTCCAGTGTTACAGATGAGATAACTTGCTTTAACAATTCATCAGTCCAGTGTTACTGACGAGACAATTTGCCTCACCAATTCATCAGTCCAGTGTTACTGACGAGACAACTTGCCTTAGTAATTAGTCAGTCCAGTGTTACAGACGAGACAACTTGCCTCAACAATTCATCAGTCCAGTGTTACAGACGAGACAACTTGCCTTAGCAATTCATCAGTCTAGTGTTACAGACTAGACAACTTGCCTTAGCAATTAGTAAGTCCAGTGTTACAGACGAGACAACTTGCCTTAGCAATTCATCAGTCTAGTGTTATAGACGAGACAACTTGCCTTAGCAATAAGTCAGTCCAGTGTTACAGATGAGATAACTTGCTTTAACAATCCATCAGTCCAGTGTTACAGACGAGACAACTTGCCTCAACAATTCATCAGTCCAGTGTTACAGACGAAACAACTTGCCTTAGCAAATCATCAGTCTAGTGTTACAGACTAGACAACTTGCCTTAGCAATTAGTAAGTCCAGTGTTACAGACGAGACAACTTGCCTTAGCAATTCATCAGTCTAGTGTTATAGACAAGACAACTTGCCTTAGTAATTAGTCAGTCCAGTGTTACAGATGAGATAACTTGCTTTAACAATTCATCAGTCCAGTGTTACTGACGAGACAATTTGCCTCACCAATTCATCAGTCCAGTGTTACAGACGAGACAACTTGCCTTAGCAATTCATCAGTCCAGTGTTACAGACGAGACAACTTGCCTTAGCAAATCATCAGTCTAGTGTTACAGACGAGACAACTTGCCTCAACAATTCATCAGTCCAGTGTTACAGACGAGACAACTTGCTTTAGCAATTTTTCAGTCCAGTTTTACAGACGAGACAACTTGCTTTAGCAATTAGTCAGTCCAATGTTACCGACGAAACAACTTGCCTCAGCAATTTGTCAGTCCAGTGTTACTGACGAGACAACTTGCCTTAGTAATTAGTCAGTCCAGTGTTACAGACGAGACAACTTGCTTTAGCAATTAGTCAGTCCAATGTTACCGACGATACAACTTGCTTTAGCAATTTTTCAGTCCAGTTTTACAGATGAGATAACTTGCTTTAACAATTCATCAGTCCAGTGTTACTGACGAGACAATTTGCCTCACCAATTCATCAGTCCAGTGTTACTGACGAGACAACTTGCCTTAGTAATTAGTCAGTCCAATGTTACAGACGAGACAACTTGCCTTAGCAATTCATCAGTCCAGTGTCATAGACTAGACAACTTGCCTTAGCAATTAGTCAGTCCAGTGTTACAGACGAGACAACTTGCCTTAGCAATTTTTCAGTCCAGTGTTATAGACTAGACAACTTGCCTTAGCAATTCATCAGTCCAGTGTTACAGACGAGACAACTTGCCTTAGCAAATCATCAGTCTAGTGTTACAGACGAGACAACTTGCTTTAGCAATTCATCAGTTTAGTGTTACAGACTAGACAACTTGCTTTAGCAATTAGTCAGTCCAGTGTTACAGACTAGACAACTTACTTTAGCAATTAGTCAGTCCAGTGTTATAGACGAGACAACTTGCCTTAGCAATTAGTCAGTCCAGTGTTACAGATGAGATAACTTGCTTTAACAATTCATCAGTCCAGTGTTACTGACGAGACAACTTGCCTCAGCAATTCATCAGTCCAGTGTTACAAATGAGACAACTTGCCTTAGCAATTCATCAGTCTAGTGTTACAGACTAGACAACTTGCCTTAGCAATTAGTAAGTCCAGTGCCACAGACGAGACAACTTGCTTTAACAATTCATCAGTCCAGTGTTACTGACGAGACAACTTGCTTTAGCAATTCATCAGTCCAGTGTTACAGACGAGACAACTTGCTTTAGCAATTCATCAGTTTAGTGTTACAGACTAGACAACTTGCTTTAGCAATTAGTCAGTCCAGTGTTACAGACTAGACAACTTACTTTAGCAATTAGTCAGTCCAGTGTTATAGACGAGACAACTTGCCTTAGCAATTAGTCAGTCCAGTGTTACAGATGAGATAACTTGCTTTAACAATTCATCAGTCCAGTGTTACTGACGAGACAACTTGCCTCAGCAATTCATCAGTCCAGTGTTACAAATGAGACAACTTGCCTTAGCAATTCATCAGTCTAGTGTTACAGACTAGACAACTTGCCTTAGCAATTAGTAAGTCCAGTGTTACAGACGAGACAACTTGCCTTAGCAATTCATCAGTCTAGTGTTATAGACGAGACAACTTGCCTTAGCAATAAGTCAGTCCAGTGTTACAGATGAGATAACTTGCTTTAACAATTCATCAGTCCAGTGTTACTGACGAGACAATTTGCCTCACCAATTCATCAGTCCAGTGTTACTGACGAGACAACTTGCCTTAGTAATTAGTCAGTCCAGTGTTACAGACGAGACAACTTGCCTCAACAATTCATCAGTCCAGTGTTACAGACGAGACAACTTGCCTTAGCAATTCATCAGTCTAGTGTTACAGACTAGACAACTTGCCTTAGCAATTAGTAAGTCCAGTGTTACAGACGAGACAACTTGCCTTAGCAATTCATCAGTCTAGTGTTATAGACGAGACAACTTGCCTTAGCAATAAGTCAGTCCAGTGTTACAGATGAGATAACTTGCTTTAACAATCCATCAGTCCAGTGTTACAGACGAGACAACTTGCCTCAACAATTCATCAGTCCAGTGTTACAGACGAAACAACTTGCCTTAGCAAATCATCAGTCTAGTGTTACAGACTAGACAACTTGCCTTAGCAATTACTAAGTCCAGTGTTACAGACGAGACAACTTGCCTTAGCAATTCATCAGTCTAGTGTTATAGACAAGACAACTTGCCTTAGTAATTAGTCAGTCCAGTGTTACAGATGAGATAACTTGCTTTAACAATTCATCAGTCCAGTGTTACTGACGAGACAATTTGCCTCACCAATTCATCAGTCCAGTGTTACAGACGAGACAACTTGCCTTAGCAATTCATCAGTCCAGTGTTACAGACGAGACAACTTGCCTTAGCAAATCATCAGTCTAGTGTTACAGACGAGACAACTTGCCTCAACAATTCATCAGTCCAGTGTTACAGACGAGACAACTTGCTTTAGCAATTTTTCAGTCCAGTTTTACAGACGAGACAACTTGCTTTAGCAATTAGTCAGTCCAATGTTACCGACGAAACAACTTGCCTCAGCAATTTGTCAGTCCAGTGTTACTGACGAGACAACTTGCCTTAGTAATTAGTCAGTCCAGTGTTACAGACGAGACAACTTGCTTTAGCAATTAGTCAGTCCAATGTTACCGACGATACAACTTGCTTTAGCAATTTTTCAGTCCAGTTTTACAGATGAGATAACTTGCTTTAACAATTCATCAGTCCAGTGTTACTGACGAGACAATTTGCCTCACCAATTCATCAGTCCAGTGTTACTGACGAGACAACTTGCCTTAGTAATTAGTCAGTCCAATGTTACAGACGAGACAACTTGCCTTAGCAATTCATCAGTCCAGTGTCATAGACTAGACAACTTGCCTTAGCAATTAGTCAGTCCAGTGTTACAGACGAGACAACTTGCCTTAGCAATTTTTCAGTCCAGTGTTATAGACTAGACAACTTGCCTTAGCAATTCATCAGTCCAGTGTTACAGACGAGACAACTTGCCTTAGCAAATCATCAGTCTAGTGTTACAGACGAGACAACTTGCTTTAGCAATTCATCAGTTTAGTGTTACAGACTAGACAACTTGCTTTAGCAATTAGTCAGTCCAGTGTTACAGACTAGACAACTTACTTTAGCAATTAGTCAGTCCAGTGTTATAGACGAGACAACTTGCCTTAGCAATTAGTCAGTCCAGTGTTACAGATGAGATAACTTGCTTTAACAATTCATCAGTCCAGTGTTACTGACGAGACAACTTGCCTCAGCAATTCATCAGTCCAGTGTTACAAATGAGACAACTTGCCTTAGCAATTCATCAGTCTAGTGTTACAGACTAGACAACTTGCCTTAGCAATTAGTAAGTCCAGTGCCACAGACGAGACAACTTGCTTTAACAATTCATCAGTCCAGTGTTACTGACGAGACAACTTGCTTTAGCAATTCATCAGTCCAGTGTTACAGACTAGACAACTTGCCTCAGCAATTTGTCAGTCTAGTGTTACAGACTAGACAACTTGCCTTAGCAATTAGTCAGTCCAGTGTTACAGACGAGACAACTTGCTTTAGCAATTAGTCAGTGCAGTGTTACGGACGAGACAACTTGCTTTAGCAATTAGTCAGTGCAGTGTTACGGACGAGACAACTATCCTTAGCAATTTGTAAGTCAAGTGTCACAAACAAGACAACTTGCTTCAGCAATTTGTCAGTCCAGTGTTACAGACGAGACAACTTGCTTTAGCAATTAGTCAGTCCAGTGTTACAGACGAGACAACTTGCCTTAGCAATTAGTAAGTCCAGTGTTATAGACTAGACAACTTGCCTTAGCAATTCATCAGTCTAGTGTTACAGACTAGACAACTTGCCTTAGCAATTAGTCAGTCCAGTGTTACAGACGAGACAACTTGCTTTAGCAATTAGTCAGTCCAGTTTTACAGACGAGACAACTTGCTTTAGCAATTCATCAGTCTAGTGTTACAGACTAGACAACTTGCCTTAGCAATTAGTCAGTTCAGTGTTACAGAAGAGACAACTTGCTTTAGCAATTCATCAGTCCAGTGTTACAGACGAGACAACTTGCTTCAGCAATTAGTCAGTCCAATGTTACCGACGATACAACTTGCTTTAGCAATTTTTCAGTCCAGTTTTACAGATGAGATAACTTGCTTTAACAATTCATCAGTCCAGTGTTACTGACGAGACAATTTGCCTCACCAATTCATCAGTCCAGTGTTACTGACGAGACAACTTGCCTTAGTAATTAGTCAGTCCAGTGTCATAGACTAGACAACTTGCCTTAGCAATTAGTCAGTCCAGTGTTACAGATGAGATAACTTGCTTTAACAATTCAACAGTCCAGTGTTATAGACTAGACAACTTGCCTTAGCAATTCATCAGTCCAGTGTTACAAATGAGACAACTTGCCTTAGCAATTCATCAGTCTAGTGTTATAGACGAGACAACTTGCCTTAGCAATAAGTCAGTCCAGTGTTACAGATGAGATAACTTGCTTTAACAATTCATCAGTCCAGTGTTACTGACGAGACAACTTGCTTTAGCAATTCATCAGTCCAGTGTTACAGACTAGACAACTTGCCTCAGCAATTTGTCAGTCTAGTGTTACAGACTAGACAACTTGCCTTAGCAATTAGTCAGTCCAGTGTTACAGACGAGACAACTTGCTTTAGCAATTAGTCAGTGCAGTGTTACGGACGAGACAACTATCCTTAGCAATTTGTAAGTCAAGTGTCACAAACAAGACAACTTGCTTCAGCAATTTGTCAGTCCAGTGTTACAGACGACACAACTTGCTCTAGCAATTAGTCAGTCCAGTGTTACAGACGAGACAACTTGCTTTAGCAATTAGTCAGTCCAGTGTTACAGACGAGACAACTTGCCTTAGCAATTAGTAAGTCCAGTGTTATAGACTAGACAACTTGCCTTAGCAATTCATCAGTCTAGTGTTACAGACTAGACAACTTGCCTTAGCAATTAGTCAGTCCAGTGTTACAGACGAGACAACTTGCTTTAGCAATTAGTCAGTCCAGTTTTACAGACGAGACAACTTGCTTTAGCAATTCATCAGTCTAGTGTTACAGACTAGACAACTTGCCTTAGCAATTAGTCAGTTCAGTGTTACAGAAGAGACAACTTGCTTTAGCAATTCATCAGTCTAGTGTTACAGACGAGACAACTCTCCTTAGCAATTTGTAAGTCAAGTGTTACAGACGAGACAACTTGCCTCAGCAATTCATCAGTCCAGTGTTACAGACGAGACAACTTGCTTCAGCAATTAGTCGGTCCAATGTTACAGACGAGACAACTTGCCTTAGCAATTCATCAGTCCAGTGTTATAGACTAGACAACTTGCCTTAGCAATTAGTCAGTCCAGTGTTACAGACGAGACAACATCATTTAGCAATTAGTCAGTCCAATGTTACAGACGAGACAACTTGCTTTAGCAATTAGTCAGTCCAGTGTTACAGACGAGACAACTCTCCTTAGCAATTTGTAAGTCAAGTGTTACAGACGAGACAACTTGCCTCAGCAATTCATCAGTCCAGTGTTACAGACGAGACAACTTGCTTCAGCAATTAGTCAGTCCAATGTTACAGACGAGACAACTTGCCTTAGCAATTCATCAGTCCAGTGTTATAGACTAGACAACTTGCCTTAGCAATTAGTCAGTCCAGTGTTACAGACAAGACAAGTTGCCTTAGCAATTTTTCAGTCCAGTGTTATAGACTAGACAACTTGCCTTAGCAATTCATCAGTCTAGTGTTACAGACTAGACAACTTGCCTTAGCAATTAGTCAGTCCAGTGTTACAGACTGGACAACTTGCCTTAGCAATTAGTCAGTCCAGTGTTATAGACTAGACAACTTGCCTTAGCAATTAGTCAGTCCAGTGTTACAGACAACTTCCCTCAGCAATTCATCAGTCTAGTGTTACAGACGAGACAACTTGCTTTAGCAATTAGTCAGTGCAGTGTTACGGACGAGACAACTATCCTTAGCAATTTGTAAGTCAAGTGTCACAGACAAGACAACTTGCTTCAGCAATTTGTCAGTCCAGTGTTACAGACGAGACAACTTGCCTTAGCAATTTTTCAGTCCAGTGTTATAGACTAGACAACTTGCCTTAGCAATTCATCAGTCTAGTGTTACAGACGAGACAACTTGCTTTAGCAATTAGTCAGTCCAGTTTTACAGACGAGACAACTTGCTTTAGCAATTCATCAGTCTAGTGTTACAGACTAGACAACTTGCCTTAGCAATTAGTCAGTTCAGTGTTACAGAAGAGACAACTTGCTTTAGCAATTCATCAGTCTAGTGTTACAGACGAGACAACTCTCCTTAGCAATTTGTAAGTCAAGTGTTACAGACGAGACAACTTGCCTCAGCAATTCATCAGTCCAGTGTTACAGACGAGACAACTTGCTTCAGCAATTAGTCGGTCCAATGTTACAGACGAGACAACTTGCCTTAGCAATTCATCAGTCCAGTGTTATAGACTAGACAACTTGCCTTAGCAATTAGTCAGTCCAGTGTTACAGACGAGACAACATCATTTAGCAATTAGTCAGTCCAATGTTACAGACGAGACAACTTGCTTTAGCAATTAGTCAGTCCAGTGTTACAGACGAGACAACTCTCCTTAGCAATTTGTAAGTCAAGTGTTACAGACGAGACAACTTGCCTCAGCAATTCATCAGTCCAGTGTTACAGACGAGACAACTTGCTTCAGCAATTAGTCAGTCCAATGTTACAGACGAGACAACTTGCCTTAGCAATTCATCAGTCCAGTGTTATAGACTAGACAACTTGCCTTAGCAATTAGTCAGTCCAGTGTTACAGACAAGACAAGTTGCCTTAGCAATTTTTCAGTCCAGTGTTATAGACTAGACAACTTGCCTTAGCAATTCATCAGTCTAGTGTTACAGACTAGACAACTTGCCTTAGCAATTAGTCAGTCCAGTGTTACAGACTGGACAACTTGCCTTAGCAATTAGTCAGTCCAGTGTTATAGACTAGACAACTTGCCTTAGCAATTAGTCAGTCCAGTGTTACAGACAACTTCCCTCAGCAATTCATCAGTCTAGTGTTACAGACGAGACAACTTGCTTTAGCAATTAGTCAGTGCAGTGTTACGGACGAGACAACTATCCTTAGCAATTTGTAAGTCAAGTGTCACAGACAAGACAACTTGCTTCAGCAATTTGTCAGTCCAGTGTTACAGACGAGACAACTTGCCTTAGCAATTTTTCAGTCCAGTGTTATAGACTAGACAACTTGCCTTAGCAATTCATCAGTCTAGTGTTACAGACTAGACAACTTGCCTTAGCAATTAGTCAGTCCAGTGTTACAGACGAGACAACTTGCTTTAGCAATTAGTCAGTCCAGTTTTACAGACGAGACAACTTGCTTTAGCAATTCATCAGTCTAGTGTTACAGACTAGACAACTTGCCTTAGCAATTAGTCAGTTCAGTGTTACAGAAGAGACAACTTGCTTTAGCAATTCATCAGTCTAGTGTTACAGACTAGACAACTTGCCTTAGCAATTTGTCAGTCCAGTGTTACAGACGAGACAACATCATTTAGCAATTAGTCAGTCCAATGTTACAGACGAGACAACTTGCTTTAGCAATTAGTCAGTCCAGTGTTACAGACGAGACAACTCTCCTTAGCAATTTGTAAGTCAAGTGTTACAGACGAGACAACTTGCCTCAGCATTCATCAGTCCAGTGTTACAGACGAGACAACTTGCTTCAGCAATTAGTCAGTCCAATGTTACAGACGAGACAACTTGCCTTAGCAATTCATCAGTCCAGTGTCATAGACTAGACAACTTGCCTTAGCAATTAGTCAGTCCAGTGTTACAGACGAGACAACTTGCCTTAGCAATTTTTCAGTCCAGTGTTATAGACTAGACAACTTGCCTTAGCAATTCATCAGTCTAGTGTTACAGACTAGACAACTTGCCTTAGCAATTAGTCAGTCCAGTGTTACAGACTAGACAACTTGCCTTAGCAATTAGTCAGTCTAGTGTTACAGACTAGACAACTTGCCTTAGCAATTAGTCAGTTCAGTGTTACAGAAGAGACAACTTGCTTTAGCAATTCATCAGTCTAGTGTTACAGACTAGACAACTTGCCTTAGCAATTTTTCAGTCCAGTGTTACAGACGAGACAACATCATTTAGCAATTAGTCAGTCCAATGTTACAGACGAGACAACTTGCTTTAGCAATTAGTCAGTCCAGTGTTACAGACGAGACAACTCTCCTTAGCAATTTGTAAGTCAAGTGTTACAGACGAGACAACTTGCCTCAGCATTCATCAGTCCAGTGTTACAGACGAGACAACTTGCTTCAGCAATTAGTCAGTCCAATGTTACAGACGAGACAACTTGCCTTAGCAATTCATCAGTCCAGTGTCATAGACTAGACAACTTGCCTTAGCAATTAGTCAGTCCAGTGTTACAGACGAGACAACTTGCCTTAGCAATTTTTCAGTCCAGTGTTATAGACTAGACAACTTGCCTTAGCAATTCATCAGTCTAGTGTTACAGACTAGACAACTTGCCTTAGCAATTAGTCAGTCCAGTGTTACAGACTAGACAACTTGCCTTAGCAATTAGTCAGTCCAGTGTTATAGACTAGACAACTTGCCTTAGCAATTAGTCAGTCCAGTGTTACAGACAACTTCCCTCAGCAATTCATCAGTCTAGTGTTACAGACGAGACAACTTGCTTTAGCAATTAGTCAGTGCAGTGTTACGGACGAGACAACTATCCTTAGCAATTTGTAAGTCAAGTGTCACAGACAAGACAACTTGCTTCAGCAATTTGTCAGTCCAGTGTTACAGACGACACAACTTGCTTTAGCAATTAGTCAGTCCAATGTTACAGACGAGACAACTTGCTTTAGCAATTAGTCAGTCCAATGTTACAGACGAGACAACTTGCCTTAGCAATTCATCAGTCCAGTGTTACAGACGAGACAACTTGCTTCAGCAATCAGTCAGTCCAATGTTACAGACTAGACAACTTGCCTTAGCAATTCATCAGTCCAGTGTTATAGACTAGACAACTTGCTTCAGCAATTTGTCAGTCCAGTGTTACAGACGACACAACTTGCTTTAGCAATTAGTCAGTCCAGTGTTACAGACGAGACAACTTGCTTTAGCAATTAGTCTGTCCAGTGTTACAGACGAGACAACTTGCCTTAGCAATTTTTCAGTCCAGTGTTATAGACTAGACAACTTGCCTTAGCAATTCATCAGTCTAGTGTTACAGACTAGACAACTTGCCTTAGCAATTAGTCAGTCCAGTGTTACAGACGAGACAACTTGCCTTAGCAATTAGTCAGTCCAGTTTTACAGACGAGACAACTTGCTTTAGCAATTCATCAGTTTAGTGTTACAGACTAGACAACTTGCATTAGCAATTAGTCAGTTCAGTGTTACAGAAGAGACAACTTGCCTCAGCAATTTTTCAGTCCAGTGTTACAGACGAGACAACATCATTTAGCAATTAGTCAGTCCAGTGTTACAGACGAGACAACTCTCCTTAGCAATTTGTAAGTCAAGTGTTACAGACGAGACAACTTGCCTCAGCAATTCATCAGTCCAGTGTTACAGACGAGACAACTTGCTTCAGCAATTAGTCAGTCCAATGTTACAGACGAGACAACTTGCCTTAGCAATTAGTCAGCCCAGTGTTACAGATGAGACAACTATCCTTAGCAATTTGTAAGTCAAGTGTTACAGATGAGACAACTTGCCTTAGCAATTCGCCAGTCCAGTGCTACAGACGAGGTAACTTGCTTTAGCAATTCTTCAGTCCAGTACTACAGATGAGATAATTTTGTTCTATTCTTTCCCTTCAGTAATTCTTCAAACAGCCCTTGAACAAAACTCAAATAAAAAACTGTAGAGTGTGTTTAACTAAAATGATGAGAGATTAGATACGAATTTATTGAATGTTAGGTATCCTCACATAGTAACCTGTTTTTTTAAACATAATCTATACTTGTTTAAAACATTACAGCATTTTTTCTCACACATTCATGTAACTTTTACACTTATTAGATATCCTGCTGTACATACCTGCTGATTTGTATGAAAATAAAAAAAACATATTAAACGTGCCAGTAATCTCTAATCTATTAGTAACCACCAACCCTGTAAGCATTACGCGTACAGGCTGCAAAGATGGATTTAGAGGACTGAACATACGTTTATTCCTTATTATGTCTACAAAAAGGGTTTTATGGTTTTTGAAAATCTTTTTGGTTTTTCAATTGGTGGGGGTTGGGGGCAATTTTCCGATGTAAGTTCATGCTGAATTGATCCCTTGTTTGTTTGTTGTTGTTGTTTTATTTGGGTTATTTTTGTTATCACAGGCAAATAAAGAGCTGGAAAAGTAACTTGTTCATTGACCACCCATCACCCCGAACACGGCATGCTGCCAAAAAGACATGATTCACGTGACGGCATTTACTGAAGGACTAACCAGTTTTAGTTTTTTCTCTCTCTCTCTCTCACTCTCTCTTTCTCTCCCTCTCTCTCCCTCTCTCTCTCTCTCTCAAATCATTCCCTACCATTTCTACCACCCGCCGTCTCTATCTCTCTCTTAATTTCCCGCCACTTCGTTACAGAATTTTACTTTGATTCCGTCACGCACGATTCGTAATTTCGTCTTTGACCTCCTCCTCTTCCTCCTCCTCCTCCTCTGCAGCTGCAACGTTCCTGCTGCCGTTTTGCTGCAACCTGCACCACCTCCCCCCCTAAAAATTCCTGACTTCTCAAAGCCTCTAATTCCCCCACTCACATCCCCGTACTCTCCACTCCGATTTCTCATTTGACTTGTTCGCTCTGCCCCCCCCCCCCAGAGACTGACCGATAACCCTGGGGGGTTCAGTCACGATGTTCACCGGTGGTCTTTCCTTTTACATTCCCAACCTCCCCACAATTCCATCAGTTTCTCCACCCACGCGACAATCTTTTTTGTTGTTGTTCCAACACATTGCCTCCCGGCCATTATTTAGCAAAAGATGCAATGTTTGAGAAAACCATTTCCTTCACGTTCTTGGAATAATTCTAGTTTTAAATAGTGCGATTCAAGCAAGCGGGGGGAAAATAGTCAAGTAACCGGTCATAGCTCGAGGCGATCCCCAAAACTCTTTTTCTCCATTGCTCTAATCTTTTCAAAATATTTCGATATATCCTTATGATTAATCCTGTTTGTCCTTAATTCATATCCAGGAAGTGTGCATATCTCAGTCGTAAGCAGACAAGACTGAAAACAATAAGATTTTAGGGTTCGATTCCTAATCTTACTAGTAAATGCCTGTTGCTTTACTTACGTTATACTTGAAGCTGTCGTTTCATGTCAGTAAGTATACGTAAGTAACCTTGCATTATTTGGAGTCAAATGGCAATGGGCAGGCCATGTTGCAAGAATGAAAGACAACCGATAGAAATCACGTCTCACAATATGGATCCTCAGAGATCACATAAGAAACCTAGGCCGACAGAACACAAGATGGAGAGATGAAATGGACAAATTCAGGAAATACTGGCTCTACGATGCCCATTATAGAGAAATGTGGCAAATCCTGGGGAAGGCCTATGTCCAACAACGGACGCTAAAAGACTGATGATGATGATGATGGTGGTAGTGGTGGTGGTGATGATGATGATGATGATGATGATGAAGGTTCTCAACTGAAAGAACAATGTCGTTGGACAATCTGGGGTTGCTCGAGTAACAGCCGTCTGTTATAATTCTTCTATTTTCAAAGTCTAGTCACCTATGGAGCTGAAACGTAGAAACTAGGCAGAATATTGAGAACCATGCAACGTGAACCTAAAAGAATCCTACTCAAGATAAAAAAGATAAATTACAAGACAGCACAGTAAATGGGTGTGAGAGATACGCGACGCCCACCATAAATAGGTTTGGCGAATCTCGGGGAAGGTTCTTGTTCAGCGATAGATGCTAAAAGGTCGAATACAATGTTGTTTCCCCTAGTTATCTGAAAAATTAGCGCAAGATATCGTCAAATAAAATTCTTATATTCGTTTTGAATACAAAAAAAAAATGGTGCAGTAAGGACAGAAGCAATAGCAGTAGTTTTAGTTATATTACTAGCAGCCAATGAATGAACATAAGTACACACAGAATAGAGCAGCCGATGACCAAATTGTTTTCGTGTCTTCACATGACCCCCTTTCCTCTCTGTCTGTTTGTTGTTACTATTAGCGCGCAAACTATATTAAGGAATGAGATTTGCATGAAATTTGCAATGCTCATCTAAGATATAGGTCTTCCCCGCAATCCAAATCCAAAAGTGAAGTGTTACCATTACTTTATATGGATATAGTTTCGAGCGTTCCCCGACCCCCAAAATGACATTCATGGTATGTTAGGGTGAGTCACCAGAGGTTACGTATGGTGGATGGAGGAGGAGACTCAGACATGAGGAAGAGATGAAGGGGTGCACGTTACCTCTATAACAGCTTGCTGCAAAACAAACGCTGAATGCTATTTTGGCTTTTCGCCTTTCTTGATTCTCGAGTTCTTCATAGTCTGTTTAAGTTGATGTATGTGTATTGCCAAATTCTGGAGTTGGCTTTGTTTTTCTACCGTAACAAGAACAAACCCCACCAACTCTTGGAGAGTACAATCAAAATTCTCCTACCATGATTTGAAATCACTGCCAACTGATTGACAGACTGGTCACTTACCGACTGGGTTAAATGGACAAGTCTTATATACGTATAAACATTTATGTCACAAACACGCAAGGGCATATTTCATTCTAATAAATAGATGGATCAATCGATAAAAAATTAACTCTTCTCTACCATGATTAGGAAATCACGAACAAGTAATTGGTAGCCGGCTCTCTCACTGACAGAACCAAACAGACAAGTCTTAATTATCTATGATATTTTTCTCACAGATATGCAAGGGTTTATTTTATTCTGATTAAAGAAAATACATTTATACAAAAATATATTTTTCATAATTGTAATTTGTTAAATATGAAATGCAAACGTTGTAGTAATCATATTCAGTCGGAATAAAAGTCAGAATTGAGTTTGACACTGCAGCAACCAGGTTTGTTTTTATATAACTGATCTATGTTGTTTTCTACTCGAGTAATACTTTGGTTTAAGATCAGCTCGGTGACTTGAAAAGCAAAGCAAAGTAAAGCAAAGCAAAGTTAGTTAAAGCGTTAAATTTTGGGTTCGATATCTTAGATGTCAGAAAATGAGCGTTAATGATTTGGTGAGGAGATTCTGCATTTGCTGATTCCACTTTATTGATAGTCTTGGATAAATGCTCCTGATTATTGTTGAGTTTGTAAAGCATCTTCAGAACCAAATGTTGGCTGTGAAGGATTTCTTAGTCGTCGAAGGAAAACCCACACGAATCTTCTCCTCAAGTAAATGGGGCACGATAATGGGAAATCGACGTCTGTTATCTTTGAAATTGACACTGATTGGATGGACAGAAGTTTTAGTGCTTCACGTGTGTATCACTTACGACAAGGATCCTTCGTTTTCAGTTAGGTTGTTACACTTGAAATGTTTTGGGGGCAATCTAGCAACAATGAAGAACTCTCGGTGGTTGCAGGTAGGTGTATGCACCGAGACAGCTGGCTATAATTGATACATCCACTATATACATATATTAGTCTGACATTGCAGTGTCGAATTTAAACTTGTTTGGATCAGCATTTCTCAAGAAATCTAATGAGAAATTACAGATTATAAATCTTTTATCAAAAATTTAAAATCTGAATTTACTCATGAAATATCTAAATAGCAATAGATCTTAATTTAGATATAAATTATGTCAATTTGACAACATCGAAGAGAAGTAACCGAAATACTTCGACGAACAGGAAATTATTTGACATGACAATTACGGCAGGGTGTTCCACACAACGTAAAGTCCAGCTCCTCCCAAACCTGACCCTGTAGAATGGGCATTACCCTAGCAGAAGATAACACGAAAAGTTAAAGATGTACTGATGTGATTGTATTTTTCTTGGGGCTGGGGATTCAATGTTAATTGAGATATGAATCGTTATCATTAGGGTGTATAACTCTGTTGTGTTCTCTTCAAACCCTTTGTTGACATTATCAAAAGTAAAAGCACGAGCAGCACGTTTATATTCTTATTTTATTTCGTACTAGAGATTTAGTCCAACTTCCTATGTAAACATCATCGCTTTCAAGGGCACAAAATTCATTGTTGCCAACCCCCAAAATATTTTCGCGCTAGTTTGACTACCAGAAAGTGCTAAAAAGCATTCAATGAAAAAAATTAATCCAAACCGCCAAACATGGCCAAAAATGCTAAAAATCAGTATTGACAAATTAAAACATAATTACGCGCTAGTTTGACTGTCAAAAAATGCTAAAAAAACATATGGTTAAAAAGTAGCTGAAACCGCCCAGATGACCAATGCATACCAATAAGATGCTAAAAATCGTCAAAAAACACGCCCAAAACGGCTAAAATGCTCTATCACACTCACGCTAATATAGTACTATTCCGAATGGCCGAAACAAGAGACGTGTTGAATTTAGCGTGAGAAGCGCTAAATTGGCAATATTGCATCCAGTAATAACAATTTCTATCTAATAGGATAAGGTTATACAGCAGATAATAACATGATGGCTAAAGGACGAAGGAGTTTGTGTAGTGTGTGTTGGCAAAACTGACTTTATCTCGTAGGCCTTGTCCTAAACTTTTAGGAAAGTGAAATAGCAAGAAATGCAATTGAAAAAAGTAACTGAAAATCTTGGTTCCAAAACACAATAAGCGCCACTAAAAAAAATGGATTAAAAATCAGATTCTGAATTTAAATTTCATTCAATTTTATGCATGTATGCAATGTATAAGGTTATACCGAGGTAAAAATTAAAATCTAAAATCTGATTTTCAATTCAATTAAACACGTTTTTTAAACGGCATTTATCGCATTTTGGAACCTCAGTCTTCAAATCTTTCATTTTTCACCATTTATTTCTATGATGTAAAAAAACGACATTCATAATGTTACTGACTAATAAATAAGCTCTTCAATCCATTAATCTTTTTTAATCCCTTGAAGATGTATTAGGTTGTACGTTATACCAAACTGCACTCAAGTAAGATTGACCGCCCATCAGAAGATTACATTGTTTAATCCGACGAGTCCAGGTCCAGGCAAGGTCCATTAGCTGTCAGTCAGTGAGTGCTACATGTCGTTTTGACTAGAAAGGACTTTATTAGGACATTAGTCACTTTATTTGCTGTAGGTTCAATCAGTCGGCAAACGGGTGACACAAAGCCGCTTTTTGGAAAACAACAACAACAATAAAAAAAACGACAACGAACACCGACTGTGACAGTCATAAATCAGGTGAGATTGGAATGTGAAGTGTTTAATCAAAGCCGTTAATTCAGAGGTGTGAGGGAAGGGTGGTAAATTCAGGGACAGGAGAGAAAGGGGGAGGGTAATCCAGAAGCAGGAGAGGAAGGAGTTGAGTGAGAAGGAGGACCATTCAGAGGAAGGGGAGGATTAGGTAATCCGGAGTCAGGGGAGAAGTGAGGTAATTCAGAGGCCAGAGGGGAAAGGGGGGAGCTTAGAGGACGTGGTTGTGTCGGATCATTCGGTGACAAGGAGGCAGTTTATTTATGTTATGGAAGGGAAAATTGAGAGGGTCTGGTTTCTTCCTTGTGGGTTGGATGATCGTGCACAGAGGAAGAGGGAATGGAGATGCGCCAACGAAAATAGAACTGCAGAAGCCTTACCAAAAAGAAGTGGTGACAAAAAACATGTGGGTGGAAGGAGAAAAGAAAGGAGAATAAGAAAACAAAGAAGGAAGAAGAAGAAGAAGAAGAAGAAGAAGAAGAAGAAGAAGAAGAAGAAGAAGAAGAAGAAGAAGAAGTGGTTGGAAGAAGCAGAAGCTATAGAGTAGAAGAAAATAGAAGGATAAGGAACATTAAAAAAATTGAAATGAAAGGAAAGAGAAGGTTGAAAGAAGAAGAAAACAGAAAGGAAAAAGAGGGAAAAGAAATAAAACGGGAAGAAAGAGTAAAATGTAGAAGAAAGAATTATGAAGAAGCTGGAAGAAATGATCTCTATCAGATAAGCATTTTTTACCCTATCCTCACAGAATGACCAGAGAACAAGTCAGGAGTAAGTGTAAAATTCTTTTAAACAAAATTTATATCTAATAGGAGACATTTTTTCATGTGAATATTCAATCGAATTCGTTTCTTCTCTCGTATAAATTGTCCACATTTTCATCGTATTAACGGGTCTAAGGGGTGGGGAAAGAGCTGACCAGTCCTAGCCCCACCTAGAGGCTGGCGTCTTACTAAGTCAAGACTTGAAAGAAATAAGGGAGAGATATGAACATACCAGTGGTACTTATGTAGTTAAGAGGTTAAGCTTAATGGCATAGGTTCTAAGTAGGTAGTGAAGGACAAACACTCTGCTGCACTATGATAAGAAGTTCTTTTTTTCGAAGAATCTGAAAGTGCATTCATAGGAGGTGTCTAGCGATGTACTGATGATAATTTTCAAGTCTATAGACAAAACAGTATGACCAGGAGCGCTGGAACACACTCGCACTCAGACAGACAGACAGACAGACACACACACACACATATATATATACTCACACCAACACACACACACACACATATATATATACGTAAAAGGATAGAGCCTTTCGCCATCTTTGATAATAGAAAAATAGGAAAAATACCAGGACCTAGCAAGAGAATTAAGGAAGATGTGGAACATGAAAGCCAGGGTAGTACCGGTCATAGTGGGCGCACTAGAAACTGTCCCAAAAACGCTGAGGGTGAGACTGGAGGAGATCAGGATTAGGGAAAGGATTGAGACTGTACAGACCACAGTACTACTGAGAACTGCACGGATACTGAGGAAGGTGCTAGAGATATAAGGACTGCAACGAATTATAGCTCTGATTTGGTAGGTGAAAGAGAGAGGAGACGTTAGCTGAAGACCTGAGGCTTATTGTCACTCAGCCTTCAGTGATAACCACTGGGCAACCGGTGAGAAACTGTAAATCGCAGTATTACTGCGACCTATGAGTACTGGGAGAGGAGGACTGGAGACTTGAGAAGACTTGCTGTCACTCAGGCTCTAACGGTTACCACCAGGCAACTGGTGTGAGATTGCAAGTAATTATGATAATAATAACAATAATGATAATAATAATGACCACTGGGCAACCGGTATGAAACTGTAAACCACAGCATTACTGTGGCCTATGAGAACTAGGAGAGAAGGGCTTGAGACTTGAGGAGACTTGCTGTCACTCAAACTCAAGCGGTAACCATCAGGCAACTGGTGTTAGATTGCAAATAATAATAATAATAATAATAATAATAATAATAATAATAATAATAATAATAATAGTAATAATGTGTTGGCCAAAACCCCAGCTCATGCTCCACTAATGGCAACCAGAAATGGGCACAGCCGTCACCAAGCGGCAGTGGACCAGAGCAAAAAGAGAAAATGGACAAGAGAGGACAACAGGCTAGTAATGTTTTGCTACTTCAAAATCGAACCGTCCTTGCGGTGCTATAGGGAATGGATGTTCGAAATATGGAGGGAGTGGATTCACCGTAGAGGTACCAAACCAGCGTCTGGTGGAACGAACTCTGAAAAACAAACAGCTCCTAGAGACAGCAGAGATCTGCAATGAAAGAAAGAAAGAAAGAAAGTGGTTTACCCGAAGAAGAACCTCTCAACAAAACCAACATAGTAAACGGAAAAAAATCCCTGGACAAAGGCATACACCAGAGAGAGAGAGAGAGAGAGAGATGCTGACACCCGAGCGGGGGAAGATAAAGCTCAACTTCTTACTTTGAAAGAAATTATGCGAGAAGAGAAAAACTTTCAGAGACTTGGACAGGAAGGAACTGAAAGAAGCAACCAAACATGTCAACTGCCTCCAATAGCTTAACAGAGCTTAACAACCTAATCTACACAGAAGTGAAAATGGTAACGGAGCTCTTTACCACACAATAAGTAACCCACCAAAACAGAAACAAATAACTCAACAGGGAAATACGATTGAAAAAAATAAAACGTATCTCCAAACTTCAGAGAGAGATGAAAGACTACTGAAAATGCACTATACATGAACAGATCACGTCTAAGACTATGGGACAAGTACAGAATGAAACAAAAAGGTGTACCCGTCCCAGTGGAAAAGGTACACTAGAGAGGACTAACCAAAGAAGCCAGACTAGAGAGATATAGACAAAGGACCGTCCGATTCACACAGAACTAAACTTTTCAAAACAACGGGAGAAAGTTTTACCAGGATCTGAACAGAGGAAGGAAACGCATCAGAAAACCGGATGTCACAAAGGCAAAAAAAAAACCCCTTCTGGAACGGCATATGGGGACAACTCAAAAGACACTAAGACGTCCCGGAATTATGAGAGAGCATGAAAAGAGAACTCGATGACATAGACGACGGATAACGAATTGTACTGGATGAAACCACATTGAAACACACCTTCGAAAAAATAGCCTGTTGGAAAGCACCAGGACCTGATGGGATCCACTGATATTGGTTGAAGAAATTCATCATATTACATGACAGACTCACCCACCAACTCTAAAGTTGTCTAAATGAGGGCGAAGACCCAGAATGGATGACCAGAGGCAGAACTACCTGGACACTGGAAAAAGGAAACCAAGCCGGCAATTATAGACCAATCACGTGGCTACAACTAATGTGGAAAATCCAATCGGACAGAGAGTATACATATAATTCATATTTTTATATATATATATATATATATATATATACATATATATATATATATATATATATATATATAAGTGGAGAGAAGTAGACTATTGCCAGAAGAACAGAAAGAATGCAGGAGAGGAACCAAGGGGGCGAAAGACTTGCTCTACATGGACCAGATAATCTTAAAAGAAATAAGAAAAAGGGAGAATAGCGTTGCAATGAGATAGATAGACCGCAGATAGCATGCGACATTATTCCACACAGCTGGATTCTCGAATGTCTCAGAATATTCAAGAACAGTGAACCAGTGGTGAGATTCATAGCCAACTCTATGATTTGACAGCAACTGGAAAAAAATTTAGCAGAAGTAAGTATGAAAAGGGGAAACTTCCAGGAAGACTTTCTGTCTCCATTACTATTTGTTCTAAATATGATACCATTCAACATGATCCTGAAAAACAACAAAAGATACCTATTCTCCAAAGCAAAGGGAAAAGTCAACCACCTAATGAACATGGACGACATTAAACAATTTAAAAAGAACAGTGAAGAGCTCGAAACGTTGTTCCACAAAGAGAAGGAATACAGTGATTACATTGAGATGGAGTTTGGAATAGAAAAACGTGCACTAACAGAGAAAGGCTCGCAGCGACAGAAGGAATCGAACCTCCAGGCAGTAAGAAGGTTACAGCATTGACCATGCAAGACTGATACAAATACCTGGGAGTTATTGAATAATACACGATAAAGAAGAAATGAAGGAGAAAATAAGAAGAGAACACCTTAGGAAAATGAGGAAAAATATTAATTAGAAACCAAACTAAACAGCATGAATGAACGCATTGGCTGTACTAATAGTTAGATACACAACCATTTCGTAGGTGGATAAAGGAAGAAGTTTGGTCAATGGAATGGCAAACAAGAAAGCTTATGAGAATGCACAAGGCCTTACGTCCCTGAGACGAGATAGATAAACTGTAAATGAAGAGAAAAGAAAGCGGCAAAGGAAGGCCGTAGAGTGCAACAGCCGAAACGTTGTATGAAAAACATCTAAGATGAGGATAGTCCGAATAATAATAGAAATAATAATAATACCTCATCTCAAAAATTCAGAGATATATCGAAGACTGTGTCCAGAGAGCCAGAAAAGGTGTAGAAAAGTATGTGCAAGCAAACGGTGGAAACATTATGAAGGGTGCCCGAAGCAACGCACCAAACAACAAAAAAGCTAGAAGATGATGGAGCAGCACAGACAGATCATGGACATGGCTACGAAAAGGAAACCTGAAGAGAGAAACAGAATCACTCAGCATGGCAGCTCAAAACAAATGCATCAGAACAAACTAAATCAAAACAAAAACCGACAGAACATGGGTAAACAGCCTATGTGGAAAAAGAGATGAGACCACATAACTAGTGAATGTAGTCAACTAGCCGAGAAGGAGTATAAACACAAACACGACCGAGTAGCAACAGTGATACACAGGGAACTGAGTAAACGTATGTGATTTAACCATGCAGAAAAGTGTTACCAGCACAAACCGGAGACAGCCCTGAAAAATGGAAACCACATATTACTTTGAGACTTCGACATTCAAACGAACCATCCCATCCAAGCAAGAATACCGGACCTAGTAATCAGAGACAAGAAGAGGAAAACCTGTCAAATGATAGACGTGGCCGTACCTACAGACCATGAAGTAACGGGGAAAGAGATTGAAAATTGGAGAAATACCAGCATCTGGCAAGAAAACTGAAGAAGATATATGGAAGTCAGGGTAGTACCAGTAATAATAGGTGCTCTAGGAACTGTCCCAAAGACACTGAGGGCGAGACTGGAGGAGCTCAGGATAAAAGGAAGGGTTGAGACTGTACAGACCATAGCACTGCTGGGAACTGCACGGATACTGAGGAAAGTACTAGAAATATAAGGTCTACGACACTAAATGTTAGCATTGGCCTAACAGAAAAGTGAAAACACACACAAAAAAACAAAAAACAAAAACAACACACACCCAAATGAAGGTTTGAACAACAGCACTGATGGGATTGGCAAAGAAGAGATTAGATGTGGGCTGAAGACCTGAGGAGACTTACTGCCTTCAGCAATGACCACCGGGCAACCAGTGTGAAACTGTAGACCACAGTATTGATGTAGCCTATGAGAATGAGGAGAAGATGGCTGGAGACTTGAAGAGACTTGCTGTTATACAACCTCCAGCGGTAACCACCAGGCTATTTCTGTAAAATTGCAATTTATTATTAAAATAATAATAATAATAATAATAATAATAATAATAATAATAATAATAATAATAATAATAATAATGATAGCGGGAAGGAAATAAAGGGGCAGAATTTGGATGTAGGAAGAAGAAAGGTAAGAGAAGGAGAGAGGAGAAAGAAGAAAGGAGAATTACAGAGAGAGAGAGAGAGAGAGAGAGAGAGAGAGAAGGGGGAAATAGGAAAATACGAAAGAAAAGAGGGAGAATTAGAAAACAGATGAAGAAAAAGGAAAGGAAAATAAAAAAAAATAGAAATAAAGATAGAAAGATAAGTCTGATCGATCATGTGACCAATGTCTTTCAGTGGTGGGAGTGATCAATTGAAAAATCTGAAAAAGTGTGTTAACGATGAATTGAGTTTCTCCTTTCATCCATTGGTGGGCAGCAATATCTAATCAAGTCAGAATTTGAAAAAAATCAAAAAAAATCAAACGAACATCAATGCTGCCGGACACAAACTAGGGAACCAATTTAGCATGAACTTAGATTGCAAATTGAACCATTGCTAAAAACCTATTAAGGGGGAAATATAAAAAGAGCAAAAAAACAAACAAACGTTTAATCGAGGAATAATAAGGAGTGAACATTTAACAATCCAGACCCGATCCCCGTTCGAGTGGCTTGCACGCGTGATGCATATATAAATAGCCAGCCAGTCAACAGGGCCACCTTGAAAACTGATGAAACCTATGTTGATACTTTTGGTTGACGGTTTCTAAAAGATAGAAAAAGGGGAAAAAAAGGAAAGAAAGAAAGCTACCAAGAAAGTAGGCCTGAATTAGCAAAAAAATAAAATAAAGCAAAATAAAAAAAAAAACTTCTTCAATCAAGGTACATTTGAGCCTTGAATGTACTTAACGACATACCAATACATTTTGAAGAACAATTAATGCCTTTAATCACAGCTAAACGAATAGCCGAAAGCGCTCGATTGGAAACCTCTTAGAAAGTTCTTCCATATACTGATCACCGATCTAAGTTCACACGCACGCGGAAGTAGGAAAGGTTACTTGATAGATTTTTGAAAAAGCAGAAGACATTCCTGAATAGCTTTTAACCAAACTTGCACTAATGATGGATTGCTGAGTACACATTATATATATATATATATATATATATATATATATGAATATATATATATATTTATATATATATATATATATATATATATATATATATATATATATATATATATATATGAATATATATATATATATATATATATATATATATATATATATATATATATGAATATATATATATATATATATATTATCGATATGATATCCAACAATGTATGAATTTTATGGCAATTTGGACTACCTTTAAAATGGATGATAAAAGAATTACCTTTTAAAAGATCTTCCTAATTGTCATTAAATTCACACACACACATATATATATATATATAGATACACACACACATACACACACATATATATATATGTGTGTGTGTGTGTGTATTTGCATGCTTGCACATCTGCATGCAAGTATTTTAGACATTATCTATCTACCTATGTGTGTGTGTCGGATATCACTATGTGTGCAAGTATTTTGTACATTATCTATCTATCTATCCATCCATCTATCTATCTATCTATCTATGTGTATGTGTGTTTCTGTGTGCTCAAGCATTTTTTGGAATTTATCTCGTGATCCATTTATCTGTCTCGAAGGCAGCCATTTGAAAGAATATCAGGAAATTAAGCCAACAAATCGAACGTTTTCAAATATTGGAAATTCATCAATGTTTGTTCTTTTGTTGAGAAATGTTTCCTTTTTTTTTCTTTCTTCTGTTTGTTTTACCCAGCATTCCTTTCTCTTTTGTCTCCCTCTTTTCTGTCGTCCTTTCTCGACAAGTTTGAACCTCTTGCTTCGTCTGGCACACGGTCACTTGCTGCTTATAGTGGCTGATATTTCTCAGCACCCAAGCATTCAAAAATTGCCAAGGTTCGACAGACGAGATTCTGAGATGCAAGCGTGATTTTCTTTCTTTCTTTTTCCTTTTCTTTTCTTTCTTTCTGTCGGTTTGCCTTTCTTCCGTTCATTCATTCATTCTTTCTTTCTTTCTTTTTTTCTTTTTTCTTTCTTTGGTTTCCTAATGTTTTTCTTTCCTTCCCTACTTCCTCCCTGCTTTCTATTTTCATTTTTTCCCTCTCTTAATTCTTCCTTTTTTTTCTTTCTTCCCGTGATTCCTTATTTCTTCTTTTTTCTATTAATTTCCATCTTTCTTTCTTTCTTTCTTGCTTCCTCTCTTTCTTTCTTTCTGTCTTTCTTTCTTTCTGTCTTTCTTTCTTTCTTTTTTCTTTCTTTCTTTCTTTTTTCTTTCTTTCTTTCTTTTTAGAAAATTATTCCCTTCCTTCCGTCTTTCCTTCCTTACTTTCTTCCCTCTTTTTTCCCCTGTTGGTTCGCCTATCTTTCGTTCTTCATCTCTTTCGCCTCTTCCTTCCCGACTTTCTTTCAACTCACTCCCCTTTCCCTCCTTTATTTTTTCTACCACCGAATGAATTTATGAAACAAGCAGAAGACAACGACAAACCCCTAAAGATATTTCATCTTTACATTCATCTCCCCTCCCCCTCCCAGCACCCACCTCGTTCATTGGAATTAATTTTCAAAAATTAATGCCCAAATATGATTGGCCAACGAATGTGAAGCCTTATCGATCGGTGGCCGAAAATCGAATTAAATTACAAACTGATTTATTGCGGAATGGTTCTCAGATTTCATCGGTTTATAACGGAACTGCATTTCGTTGCTGATTCAGTGCTTGTCCTAAATTTGTTTTCTATTCTAAGCAACTGACTGGCAGAAGGACAGACAGACAAACCTACTTCTACTCAAAAAACTAGATATATCAGATTATGACGGAAGGAGATACATGTGTTGTAATGATAATCGACACAGACAGTGGAACCGTCAAACCGTGTTCAAGTTCCGGCCTGTCACTATTTACGGTCTCGTTGCATTTGGGGAAGGCTAAACCAATCTCTATCCACCCCTAGCAATGGGGAAAATAGCCAGCTGAGTGGGCTCGTTGATCTTTGCAGGCAACCAGTCTAGGAGAAGGATAACTCTGAATTTAATTCTAGCTCTGCTCGATGTTCTATTTGGAAACACAAATATAGAGGCGATTTGAGATCCTCTTAATCGTTATTATACTCTCCATTACTTTTGATAATCTTTTTCCCATCAATCAATAAGTTTTTTTGATACCATGTCTACGCCGATTTTGACCTGAAATAAGAAACTGACTGATTTTCAACCCCTTCTTCTGAAATGAGTCATTGTGTATCAGAATGGTTTTGTCCAACTCTTAAACAAATGATAGTCAGTTGGAGCGAGATCAGAAGAGTATGGCGGATGAATCATTTTTCCCAAACTGAATGCCTCTATGAGGTCTTTGGTCACACGAGCTGTATGAGGATTCCTACAACTCTATAGTTTTTTCCCTAGACCCATCACCGTCGAAGGATGGAGATTTTCCTCCATTTGGGAGAGATGGTTGGTGATACTGGATCCGTAGCTTCTACTGAGCGCAGCTCATTTGGAAATCACAATCAGCAAAAAAATTGCAATCAGCGAAAAGGTTCCGGGTTTTGACAAAATTATAAATGAAAAGCGAGAACAAATAAGTCATTAAACTTTTATGTTCACAATTGGGATCTATTTCATTGTTTGCAATTTTTTCTTGTAAAATTACTCAATTTAACATTTGCAAAATTTTATTGTTTCAAGTTAAATTGGTTCGCCGCAGCACTGGGTGTGGTTCAATTCGCGGTTCAAAAATTAGAAATTTGACTTTTTCGTTTCCCAATGAGATATTATTTTGGGGATGCAAAAAACAATCAAGCATTTCTTAGGGGTGCGAGGCATCGAAAATGTTGGGAACTCCTGACTTAGGATGGGTGCTTTCTGTGCACGGCGGTTATCAAACATCGGGATTATTGGCAGTGAACTCCAGCTGCGACTGTTCGATCATCGTTTGAAAGTTTCTAATGGATTATCCCTGGCATATCCCACCAAACACTCATGTACATCGGATGAAGGTCACTGTTCGGTAGGGGGCACAGATCTATCATTGCGACGGTGACCCTGACGACGACGCTCAACTTCGTACACGTTGCTGGCGATTTGATCCGGACTGGTCACGTGGGACCGATTTTCCAACCTTTGACACTTTCTACAGCCTCTTCAAATTGCAAAGACCAGTCATATGACTAATATTGAATAGTTCCCTGATTGAAACAGTAGGGTAGTAAAGAGCATTCCAGCTATCTTGTTCGGGTCCTTTCGATTCCATTTGTCACATAATAGTTATCACATTTCTAATTGGAAATCGATACTAAATATGAAAAATATTATGGGACGGGTAGTAACAAAAAATAGACAGAACTTTCATTACAACTTAGTATAAACATTTAGGATCAAATGTAGAACCTGAACCCCAAAATTCAAGTCAAAAGCGCAAATTTTCATATCATACCGTAATTGAAATTTAATTAAATCTAATCAAAGTAAGAATGGAATATAGAATTCAGACCGTTTTAATTAGATTAACAATATTTGGGGTCTGAAATCAATATGTCATCCTTGTTTTGATTAAATCATATTGAATTAAATTTTGATTAGGGTGTAACTTAAAAAATTTGCGCCCTTGACTTGAATCAACTTGAGGTCTGGATTCTACATGCGATCTATCATTCATATGTAGAGAAACGGTCGGTCACAAATAAAACCACCCTCTACATTTCAACAAATGGCAATTGAAAATAACTTAGCTGAGTGAGTCGGTTGTAAATATTGTATAGTGGTTAGCACACCCTCGCGACCGTAAGCATATATATATATATGAGGCTGGATACGTGTAGTTTTTAGCTGGATTTTGATTTGGAGTTTTTTTTTTCTGTAAAAGTTCGATTTATAACTTAATATTCATGACTGAATTTAATGCATTAACAAAGAAGGAGATTATGTTGAAACATATGTATATTTGTTGAGTAGAAAGAATCATCATTACAATGTTGATCTATCAACTAGATTTATCATTAGAATATTGATGTACTAACTACATTTATCTATTGGAATGTTGATCTATTAATGTACGTAAATATTTATGCATGAATCAATGTATATATAGAGACACATGTCCTGTCACATAAGATTTGTAATCGAGTCCATCGGTCGCAGCCATGTTTAACTAGGCACATCAAGATAGCACAATTCTTTTACAATATTACTAATCAACGTGTAGTTATGGTGGTACCAAATATCTGTGTAATTTGCAATAGAACCTGTAAATAAGCTCCGGGCCATAAAAGCCATCTTGGAGCCCATAAGAAGGAGGCAATATATATCTATTAAAAAATAGATAAATTAAAGTCATGTACAAAATTTTCATCGAAGACTAAATGTGGCCAGAACTGATTCTACTTATGACATCACTGGCATTTCCCAAACATCTAAAATAGACTAAAAAAACATCTAGATCCTAGATGATACTAATCGACCTGTCAAAATGAGGTCCCCAAACGGCCAAAAAAGTATTTTCAGAACGAGTTTAGTGGAGTACTGATACCAATTTTTCGGTCAGTAAACAAAATGCTATGTCCAAGATCGCTGGAACACATAAACACACGCACACATGAGAAGGTTGGATCTTTTTACCATCTTTGATGGCTAATGTTATTCAACTTGGAATACTCACAAAATATTGAACACCAAATGTGGTCATACCCGTTAGCAAGTCGAAAGCTACCATATATACAGAGGTACTCAAATCTATATGCATAAATTTCTGCCTAGATTTTAACGCCTCATTCTATCCATTTCACAATTCTAATCAACTTCCTATTCATAATGCCGCCATCTTGTGGTGTCTACTCCATCTTCAAAATGGCTGCGAGGCTTTCATTTCATTCTCTCTTATGACGCAGGAAATGTCACTTCCGGCTTTCCAAATCGAAGCCAGAAATCTTTTCAATTCTCACTCCATCATTCACCCCGGTTGCATAAAATCAAAGAAAACGGAATCAATATATTCTGCTCAAATTGACAACATCGAAGCCAACTTAAAATCATCCAGGCATCAGTTTTATTTAGAAACTGAAAAAAAAAATACAACCAGAAACATATCTGGTTAGTCAATCAATCGTCACATGACCAACTTCTTTTGGCAGCATGCTGTAGCAAGGGTGATCGAAAAAAAAAGAATGGAAAAAGGATGATCAATGAATGAATTACTTCAATCACTTTATTTTCGGAAGTGATCTCTAAAATGTCCGAATGGTCAAGAAGGAAGAGCAAATGCTGTCGGACACTGAGGGACCAATTTAGTATAAAGTTACTTTGCAAATCATCCCCCTACCAAAAGCCTATTTAAGGGGGGATTTCAAAAAGCAGGAAAAAAACGTAATTTTGGACATGAATGGTTTGACTTCGCGAACAAAGCGTTTAAGGAATAAATGTTTGAATACCCAGCCCTCTAGTTTCATTTATGCAGCCTACATACACGGCACATGGATAAACAGATGGATAGTCAGCCAGCTAGCCGGACAGACTCATTTAGAAACTGGAGAAATCTATGTTGACTATTTTGATGACAGTTTTAGTTGACAGTTTCTACAAAATGCCGGCCTCAGCGTTCCCTATTGTCACATCATTTCCCTAAAGCTTTTTGTCGCGTACCAAGATTTACACCACCTTGAACAAAACGACGTGCGTGCTCATGCAGAGGAAGTCCTCTGATTCTGAAGATATTCTCTGTGTACAGCGATAATTAACTCTTTTGATTCCTTGGAGAAAATCACCACTAAAGTCCCTTAGTTTCCACTTCAGAGGCGATAGCTTTTGTGATCAAGGAGGGAAAACGTGCCATTTGATAGTTGGTATATACACACCCCAGGATCTTTCCAAGAGAATAAACTAGAAAAAGAACAGACCCTGTCCAAAACATGTGAGGTTGTTTATTCAATTCTTGGCAAGCTTGGGCAACAGTTTTTTTTCCTATGATAAAATTAGTTTTATTTCCAGTTGATTTAAAAAAAAGAAAAATAATGAAAATTTTAAGATTTCAAGATTTTCAGAAAAAAGGTTAATAGATATGCCTGGTAAATATTTCTCCGTACTGATAAGCCTGTTATTTAGAAAAAAAATCCATACATTTTACCGTTTGGATAAATGTCCATTCTAATTTTAAATACATACATTCAATATTGATTGTATATTGAAATGGGGCGAGTAGCTTGCTGATCAGTATTCCAAGGAGCTCCAAATTTTGTACATTTTAGAGCATAGCTTAGTCTGTTTCAAGGTATTGATGTAATGACACACAGCAAAGATCGATCTCACTTCCTCGGCATTAGTTTGCAAAAGTAGAAATCTATCCCGCTGCAGGGAGCTCTAATTTTGAAATATTTAAAGCTTAACATAGTCTGGTACAAGGCCATAATTTTGGGACATCAGGTGAGGATTGAAGTTAGTTCAGGATTAGTTTTTGCGACTTGCATCTTAATAAAATCTCCTATTAGAGCCATTATGGTATACTCGAAATTCGGGAAAGAATTCTCGATAGCTTTCTCTGATCTTGAACTCACTCAAGAAACTGCA
>OY735222.1:8983739-9046239 GCA_963457665.1 Thysanoteuthis rhombus | reverse complement strand
CACGTTGCATGCTTCTCAGTGTGTGGGTCTGTCTCTTGGTTAGGTTCCATGTCTCATCTGCGAAGTCCTGAAAAGACCATAAGAATAGACGGAGAAGCTTTAGGGGAAGTTAAAGGATACATTTACTATATACCCACGACAAGCAATGAAGTTCCAGACAAACAGCGGAAATGAAATAAGACTGTGCATAACGATTGGTTGGAAAACATATGGTAGACATACAAAAAAGCAAATTGCCAGTATGCTTTCACTGTAATGTATACAGACAATACACAATATCAGCTATGGTGTACGGGTGCGAAGCATGGAAACTTGCAGAACCACTTGAAAAGAAACACAGAATAGCACAGAGGGCAATAGAAAGAGCAATGTTAGGAATAATTCATAGAAATAGAAAAAAATCGACATGGATCCGAGATAAGACCAGGATGAAAGATATCGTATAAATGATTAGGCAACAAAAATGGAGATGGACTGGGTGCATTGCAAGAAAAGACGGGGCGAAAACTAACCGATTAGTGCCCATGGGACGGTAAACGCAGTAGGAAAAGAACAAACACAAGATAGAGAGACGAGACCGACCGGTAAGACAGAGTAGGGATTAGTGCAATCAAGCTCGTCATGGAAGGAGATGAGACAGGTCTTTTTCCTGCAGTGGACATAACGGCTGCTACTGATATATATATATATATATGAGAGAGAGAGAGAGAGAAAGAGAGAGGGGGGAGAGATGTTGATGTACTCTATTCAATTTAAAACCGGCACAACGGTAAGTGTGCCGGAAGAATTTGATCAACATCAATAGCGAAATGTGTTCAGGGAATTGAAATTAATTTATGAATCTTTACATAAGAGAAGATAGAAAGAAATGTGTTGGATATTAACTTTGGTTTAATCAAATATGTCGAATCTTACATACATAGATTTTCAATTGCATTTTGTCTGTTTAACTGATGTTTTATATCACCAAAACATTATTAAAAATCACCACTACACAACAGCTTCATAGACACCATACATGTATATACGTCCCATAAAGAGACCAAACTTTCAAAACAGCACAC
Source organism: Thysanoteuthis rhombus (assembly GCA_963457665.1). Taxonomy (NCBI): domain Eukaryota; kingdom Metazoa; phylum Mollusca; class Cephalopoda; order Oegopsida; family Thysanoteuthidae; genus Thysanoteuthis; species Thysanoteuthis major. The sequence goes on along the minus strand of OY735222.1, from coordinate 9,045,175 downwards.
CATTGAGATATTTTAGCTTGCTCTAACTGAGATGTTATGTAACAGTGAACTTGACCTTTTGTTTAATAAAAACCGTAACAAGCTATATTGGTAGTTTTTTTGAGCTACAGTTTCGACTATTAACTCGTGTCTAGGTGCACATCATCTTTTTTTCTCAAGTTGAACGATGAAAGTTTTAGAAAGTTTTTTGTGTGAAATTTTGTTTCAAATTAGGAAAAAAAACTTGGGGGGAATCTTTTCTTTTTCATCATTGCGAAAGGCCTGTGGAGAGGATTGTCGGAGCCGTACGTAACGTCACGAATGGCACCAGCGTTTCAAATCTGGAAGAACATCCATCCAAAGGGGATGCTTAATTTAACGACCTTTCTCGTCGACTGATAGAAACCACTTTGAAAAAGCGTGTGTTGCGATTCGGGGAAATAGTCGCCTGACTGCTTGTGAAGTTTCCAAAGAGGCAGGTATCAATAGTTTTTCGTGCAATTTGATTGGAAACAAACTGATGATGATTCATGTTGCCAAAGAATTTGCTGACAGATGAATAAAATGCTACACGATGCATCACTAGTTTATCTTTTAAAACCATATTGCATGTGCTGTCCAGCGTCCCAGATCTTCAGGATCTTCACTACGGTCAGGCGACGCTTTCCACAAATCATAGAACTTCTTAAACATTTATTGTTTTGCTTGAGAAGAAGCTGAGTGCACTAGACCCACGTTCACACTTGCTCTTGAACTTAAAAACTAACCAACGTGGCTTGATGCACCTTTTCCTAACAAAAGGTCAAGGTAGTTGCTGCATAATGTTTCACTCAGAGTACTCTAAAACACCTCATCGGTGAACCGTTTTAATAGTTTGGTTCCTTTATTCTGTTTACGTTGTCTAGAATGAGTGATACATTCACCGCGTAATGACGGGAGATCATTTCAAATAAGTTTCTATATAACATAACGCAATTTATGATCATTCTATCGAATCACATATGCGCATTTCTTAACACACACACACACACACACACACATACATACACACATATATATATATATATATATATATATATATATATATATGTAGTTTAATATATAGCACTAGTTGTATATATTGATAAAAAAAGATATTCCAATAGTGCTCGATACTTCGAGTAGAGACTGCTTAACAATGCTCAAGCTTCTTTTTGTTATTTTCAGCTCATCAGGTAGAGAGCGTAATTAGGCCTTCGGGGTGTTTACATAGTATAAAAAATGCTTTTATTTCAATTTAAAATACGACGGTTTGAGTAAGCTGTAATTATTTACCTTTCAACGCATTATATGATATGAATGATTCGCCATGGGGACCGCTGGTCATTATTCAAGTTCAACTAAAAGCCAGGATAAATTCAACATCTTTTTACAACATTAAAGAAATCTTAGAAATGTCCTTGTTGTTTGCCCTCTTTATTGCTTATTCAATCCATTAACTTTAGTGAATCGTTCACAAAGCCAAGGAAACATTCTGAAGCGCCGAAAATAGGTTCCATATGAAATAACAGAAACGATCGCCGGTCACTGTTTGAACGCTCGCCTTTCTTTTAGATACCCAGTTATCGACCTGAGGGTTTCTTGGATCGATCGTACCGAAGCCTTGGCGCTGAGGTTGAATAGAATTCGGGATGGAATCACGTGATCAACAATAGGAAATAATGGAATCGAAGACAATGGAGAAAGCAATTGATGATTTCGTATTAATGGTTCGAAATTGCATCAGCATCGATTAATTGTTTTACGGCTTCTGAATAACAATATTACAATATGAGCCTAACTAAAAAATATTGTGGTAACAGTCGCAATAGAAAGAAACAAGTTCAGTAGAAGGAAGAAAAAAAGAAGAAAAAAAACTGAATGATGAAGAATGAACCAAGCAGATCTTGGCGGGAAGCTAGAAGTGTTTGAAAAAAAAAAAGAATGAAAAAAGAGATATTGCAGAATTGCAAAGAAAGGTCTAAATACCCCCAAAGAGAACTTTGTTTTGTTTTTTTGTCGTTTAATATTCATTAATTGGCATTTAATATGAATTTTTAATGTAATTTATAAAATGGGCTTCCAAGTTTATGAAACATTGGGAAGCCGTTTTTGCGCATGCGCTAGGATAATAATTATTGTTTTTTTTTCTCAATATTGCGGAAATAACAATACATGTAACTTGTGGCATCTTTACTGTTTTGACTCACTTGTTTTTTATTATTTAACATTACCGTATCCCGAACCTGTTGTAATGTGCTTTTAAAAGCCTGAAGAAATATTCTTCCAAATGCATAACATGATAGTTTTTATTTTCAATGCTTGGGCCGTATTAAAGTATGTGCAAAGAGGAATAGAGGGAATCAGTGATGGAGAGTCGTGGAACAGAGATAAAAAAAGGTGAAAACATATAATAGTGATATGAAGAAAAAGAAGGAGAAAAAACCCGACGATCACAGGGCAAGAGAAAAGTATATGATGTATCCACCATTACAGACACACTTGGAACAGTTCCGAAGATAACTGATAAGATATTGGAGGAATTAGAATTCCTAAAAGATTAGAAACAATTACAACAAAAGTATTTCTAAAACCAGCTTGATTGCTGGGGAAAGTGCGAGAGTGTTGATGATACTTGCTGCCACTTGATCTACAGTGAAAACCATCAATTAGTAATGGTGTCGAAACTCAATTATTACAAATGATGAAAAAAAAAGGGGAACCCGAGAGAAAATCAAAATTATCCAGTCAACAAGATTACTAAAACAGGAGAGTCAATCAATAGAAACCTACATCTAACCAACATTCTTTGGCAGCATGCCATATTAGGGACGATCTATAAAAAAGATGAAAAGGCAGTGATCAATGAATAAGTTACAACTCTCGCCTTTTGTTGGGCAGCGATCACCAAGAAAGTCTGAACTTTCAACAACAAAAAAGCATTAATTCTAGTACTGACTAGCGATGAATTTAGTATAAACTTACAATGCAATTTGAATTCTCAACTAAAACTCTATTTTCAAAAAAAAAAAAAAGAAAAAAAGTATTTTGTATACCAAACGCAGAAAGAATGTTGGAAACTTCAGCCTTTTATCTCCTTAGGTTATGGCCTGTTCGCGTGATGCATACATACATTATATACATACAAACCAGCCGGACTGACACGAAAACTGAAGAAACCTGTTCTGACAGTTTTATTGGACCGTTTCCATGAGCTAGACCACCGAGGAGAATGCCGGTATATTGATGAGTCTTGCTGTCACTTGATCTTCAGTAAGAGCCACCAGTTACTACTGGCTTTGTTAAGTTAACGAGTAGAAACAATAAAATGGCAAGAATTGCTGATTAGTTCAAAAGAGAGCCGCTCGATGTCGCTGTTATCTCGGGCGATAGTGTTTATTAACGGCCAACCCGATACTTAGAAGCGAAAGTGTTCACTTTACGAGCGGAACAGTTGGTGTCAACATTGACCTTTTTGTTATGTCTCTAGAGATTAAGTTTCTATTCTTGTTTTTTGAACTGTTTCCTTCTCGTTGATGAGTGCTCTAACAGGTGCACGCGAGTTTTTGCTGACTCTGCTCGCTAGTGTAAACACAAGTAGATACTGGGTGACCGAATTACGGATTAAGACATTAGGCATATGGAATCAATCTATTTATCCTTATGTACGTTGGAAATATCTATCTATCTATCTATTTGTCTGTCTGTCTGTCTGTCTGTCTAATCTTATGCATCCATGGATGTATCTATATATCTAACTATGTTCACATCTATCTCTGTTCTTCATATCTATCTCTCGGTCGGTTCATCATCTATCTATCTATTTCATTCATTACATATCTAAGTTCATATCTATTTCTGTTCTTCATATCTATCTCTCTGTTCATTATCTATCTATCTATCTATCTATCTATCTATCTATCTATCTCATTCATTACATATCTATGTTCATATCTATCTCTTTTCTTCATATCTATCTCTGTCTTCATTATCTATCTATCTATCTATCTATTCATTACATATCTAAGGTCATATCTATCTCTGTTCTTCATATCAATCTCTCGGTCTGTTCATTATCTATCTGTTCATTTATTTAACTGATTATCTATCTAACTACTTATCCATCTCAATCTTGGTACCTCGGTCTATCCATATCTATCTATCTGTCTATCTATCTATCTATCCCTTTATTCTGGCTGTATCTTTTTAATTATCACACTCATTTTGCAGACCATTATCTTCATCTTCGAAGCTTTGACACAGCATTTCGGCCGATGTATTCTTCTTCCATACTCAGCTTTCTTCCTTCTGCCGGTTGAGACCACTTCAAGGGACGAGATTCCATCACACTTCTGCTCAGTAATATCTGAATAAAAAAGCTTAACGGAATCCGCTTTGTGGTTGAAGTAGTTGAGTATTTCCTTCCAGTGTCAGTGATCAGTGTCCAAGTGCATGTAAAATGCAGTTGAGATACCTAAATATTAACCCTCAGGACCAGAAATCAGTGTTCAAACCCATGTAAAAACCGGGATTTAGGATTTTGATTTTTTCAGGCTAGCAAGCTCTTTCCTCTTGGAAGACTGGTGCAACACAGTCTCCCTAATCTCTCTCTCTCTCTCTCTCTCTCTCTCTATATATATATATATATATATATATATATATATACATTGTGTCATCCACAGACAGCTGTTTCGTTGTATAACATATTAATTTACAAATTGATTGTGGCTATAGACTATTCATTATCCCATCCATTACCATGAGGTAGGATTGAAACCTTCGCTTCAGACCCGGAGGCCGGTATCCTATCTCTGTACCACAGAAGTGGACGGTCAGTGAAGTTGAATATAAGCGATATATTTATTTAGCATATATTCCCCATCCACAAGAGTGCTCTATTCCTATGGAAGAGCACTGCATAAGCTTACAATCAACGAATTACCTCACTTAAAGAGTTCTAAACCCTTAATAGGGGAGCGTACATATATATATATATATATATATATATATATATATATATATATATATATATATATATATAAGTCATGTATGCGTATAAGTATGTTTCTAATTGTCTGTCGTGTCAGAGTTCTCTTATAACTTTAAAGTTAAGATAGAGCTATAAATAAATTAAATGAAATAAATAAATCATGGGGTTGTAAAGTGTGTTTGTCTGTTACCATAACAACGGAAGATACGTCACAGAAACGTTGATCGTCTGAAACTAACAACAAAAAAAGAAAAATGGTACTTGAGTGACTAAAAGTAATGTTCAGTGTTTGTATACTGTTATTATTAAGACTCAAGACTCTATGTCCGATCACTCTTTGAGTTGAGCTGAGACTTGAAAAAAAAACCCCTTAAAATTAGGATCCTTGAATTATTGGAAATAGATTACCTGATGATTCGGCTTTAGACTCCTCGGTACCGATCTATACATGAATAACCCTGTCATTCATGACGGGCATAGCCTTGGGCGGCATAAGCTATGATTAGTGAATAACAATGATAATACTTCATACCAGAATTTGAGAAGATTTCCTGCACTAAAATTCTCTAAACTGAAACCAACTTAAAGTGACCCCCACGAAGGGTTAAATAATTCAATTCAGAAAAGATGTATTCTGATTGGTTAAACCTTTCAAGATTCCCAAGACATATATATATCTCGAGGTCCTGATGCCTGCTGGGATATATATATATATATATATATATATATATATATATATATATATATATATATATATATATATGTCATGGAGTTATCTTTTAATCTCATAAGACGCATGCGTCACAAAAAATGAAACTAATGAGATTTTCCCGGATTTTACCACTGCAAACAATGACTTCATCATAGTATGAAACTAACGTAGACATTAGTTGGCATTAACAGTCGTAATGTCATCCTTAGTAGCACGGTAATATATCTGTTTTTCTTCTCAGCAGACGTTCTACTGTATTAAATGTTTTATTGGTGGTATTTCTACCCAGCTGGTCAAAGCTGTTTTCTAACTAAATAAGGAACGTAATAAAATTCCTTGAACAAAATTCCAAGTTCACATAACATGGCCGAATAGGAAAGACATCAGCATCGATAGCAATTTGCTCATCCTTAGTAACTGAATTGCTATTATTTTCTCATATATCAAAGACTTATGATTGATTGCTATGTGAAAGTGCATAATATAACTTCGGGTCTTATTTTATGTTCCGTTTCAGCATATGGGACAGTTTTGAAACAATCCAGGTATTAAGGATCTTGATAGGTTAGTTTTGAAAGGTTTAAAATGAACATAACCGCTTCAACTGTATAAAGGCAGTAGATAACTCATGTGATTCAAGAAATGAACAACCGTAGCCACCAAAAGTGGTGAAAGGTCTTATCCTGTGCGCGTGTGTATGCGTTTGTGTGTTCAAGTACTCTTGGCCATACCGTTTGGTCTACAGACTTGAAAATTGGAAACAGTATCCCATCAAACCTTTTGGAAATTTTTATTTTCTTATTTCTATTTTATTTTTTATTCTTTTTCTATCTTTGGAAAAAAAAAGCATTTTGGATCTTTTCCGAGGGCCTTATTTTGACGAGTTTATTCATAACATCTAGATTCTCCAGATACATTTTTACTCTATACGAGATGTTTTCCAATGGAAAACGCCAGTGGTGTCATGAAAGCAATTTATTCTTACCATGTTTATTCTGCAGGGGAATTTTTTCTACATGAATTCAGATTTTGACGCCACGGTTGTTCAATTATTGACTGTGGTGGCGAGTCTTAATTTAAAGCGGGTTATATCAGCCAAAATTTGTGAACTAAGGTTTGACAATAGTCATCCTGTTATTTGCACCCTTTTTACTCATTCTCTCTCAATCCCTTTAAAAAAATCGATTCCTATTTGTCCTTCTAACTCTAATTCTAATTCCTCTTCGGTTTACTTTGCGTCTTGTCCCACAGAATTCCATTTGTGCCTCTCGTGACACTTCGTTAGATCATTTTTATCGCTTGATGTTACTTGTCCGAAAAGTAAACAGCCATTTGGATATCTCGAGAACCGGTTGTGTGGCCATGATGTAACAAGGCAACCTAATTAGAGGTGACCTTACTGCGTATGAATGAAGCAGTACTCTCTCATGGAGTGACCCAGTCGGCGATGGAACACTGTTCAGTGTGCATATGTATTGTGTGACTGTCGCACTTGTAATGAGCAAGCGAGTCATTCTTCAAGTCTCGTCCAGGTTTTTTTCTTTGTTGTTTTTGCAAAACATTGCATAAACCAGATCAGCCAGCCACCCAATCCAATTAAAATTTGACTTCCTGTGACTCCTGTTTTTCCCAAACAGATCTCAGACTATGGACGAGATTAAGGAGAACGCCATGAGGTAGCTGATGGCGACCCCAAAAGAAGAATTTGCTGAATGTGTTGAAAAGTGTAAGTGGTGCAACGATGAGTGTGTGATGTCCCACAAGGTACCATTATCCTAGGTAGGCTATTGAGTTGCTGGATACTTTTCGGTCAGATTTTGTCTAGCTTCCTTCATCACCCTCGTCAACTTTCCACCCCTCTCCGTTTTTTAAAAATTCTTATTCACTGTTTATTCCTGATACCCTTTTTAATTTTGCCTTCACGTGAGTGGAAGAGTTCGTGTTGAAAGAACAACCGTCTGTTGACATGAAATTTGCGACTTATTCATTGCAAACAAACGGAGAAGCTTCCCTGTGGAATATTTACAAAATCAAAATATTTATCCTTTGTCGCTATACATTTATTTATTCATAACAAAAAGGTGTCAATTCCCTTCATGAAAATTCTTCACGTAAAAGATGAATTAATTCTTTGAAGCCGTTTTCAAGTTGTTTCTGATTGGATGAAACTGTCGCCAGTAATAAAGTAATCTAGCGGCAGGAACTTTTATCCCTTTCACTCCCTGCCGTTTCCCTGCCACTCCCTACCACGCATTATGAAATATTTCGATGGAAAAAGTCCCCTTCCCACTGGATGAAATATTTCGCTGCAAAAGACGTCTCTGCAACACATTAATCAAATATTTCGATGCAAAACCTATTCTTGACGCCCCTCAATTCTATTAGATCCCAATATATAAACAAACAACGAGTCATTCCTTGTCACACCATAATGTAATATTTCGATAATTTTGTAGCAGAGATAGTTTTTGCATTGAAATATTTCATTAATGCGTGGCAGGGAATGGCAGCGATTAAAAGTACCATCCATAATCTAGACACTTGACCAATAATAATTCTTGCAAGAGATGTTGGTGTATAGGCAGGGTACAATGAAGACGCCATTTTCAACTAATTCACCTTATGAACACCAGAGTACCTGATTAAAAGTACTTATTAATGTGAATAAAAGTATCTAAGCTTTGATTGAAAGTACTTGGCTTGAATAAATGTACATATATCTTGAATAAAGATGAACATATTTTGGATAAAGGTCCATAAATTTCAAATTAGATATGTATAAGTTTAAATAATCCTTCAACAAGTTAACCATTAAATATGAAATGTCTTTCTGGTTTACGCACGAAGCCAATTCGTTTAACAAATGAACTGATAAAAATTTCATTCATAAAAAATAAATCAACAATTTCTTCCAGTCTGATTAAAATGTTTCCCCAATGCAAGAAAAATAAATTGATTTTATTTCTTCTTTTTCTGCTTCATTTATTTCTCACTTGTTTTTATTCGTAGGATTTCTCTTCAGTGCATTGTACGTAGAACTGTGCAACTATCACTGGAACCAAACATCACTTTAATATCGTTCATTTTAGCAAGTGGGAATAAAACACTGATGAAATTGCAAATTACTGTTCATGTACTCGGTGATATCACAGGTAGGATTGATTAAATAAATGCACCAAAAACTATCAATCACTCTGATTACACACTAATAGCACAGGTACAAATTAATTGAGAAATTTCACTAGAGAAATACATTGTCAAATCATTTACAATGGAGATGCACTGCCAAATTGATTTACCATGAAAATACATTGTAAGTGAAAAGAAGACACTGCCAATAATATCACAGGGAAAATTCATCAAAAACACATCACAACTTTCATTCACTCGAATGATATATATATATATATATATATATATATATATATATATATATATATGTATATACCGATCGGATATATGAAAATCTATTGGAAATTACTTGAATAAATGCAAAGGAGAATTGTTGTTACAATAGTAATGCATTGTCAAATCGTCTTAATACTAACTTTATGTGATCCATGGTCTCAAAAAAAAGAATTTAATGGGTTGCCAGAAATTAACCCCAGAAACGTGTTTTGTTGGTATAAGGCGTACATTATAGCTTACCCTTCTCAACCCTCAAAATTTACTGAACAAATTCATCCAAACTGACACTAACCCCAGTGATTACATATCAGTCCTACTGACCGTCCAGTTCCGCGTTGAGAGGTAGAGCATCTGCCCCTGGGTCGACCCTACCTGGCAGTAATGGAAGTGACACCGGATAGTCTATAGCCACACTGAAGAGTTGTAATACGATGAGCCAGCTGTCTGTGGATGACGCAATTGTTAATTATTACTATACTAATAGTATATATGTATATGTATATACGTATTTTTATTTTCGACAAACGTACGACTTGGATTAATATTTATTGATTATTTTTCAGCCTTGATGCTCAATGCCTTTACCAACTGATTCATGGACGTTACAAAATTTCTCCTGTAGAATTGATTTTTAATTCTCGTGTTGCAATATTTTAATCTTTCTTCTCAGGAGCAAGATCCAAGATTTCTTTGATACCAATTTTCCGTTATCGTGAATCAACTGATGAATCGAGATGACAGAGAATTGGTAACCACCCAATTTGGGATTCTGCCCACGAAAAGAATGACCACAATTTACAATTGCTTCATAAGAGTGACAAAATAATTCTCAAGAACAAATTTAGTAACATCTATGATTCAGTTTGGAAAAGGCGTTGATCAGCATGACCGACCGAAATATTACCTATAAAAAATTAAATAAATTAGTACATTCGCCAAAAAACACACACACACACATATATATATATACTTATTATTAACGTGCTACTAAGCCAAGAAGGTAATTGAAAAAATATTAATAGCATGAATCCATTGGAAATCACTCAACAATAGAAATGCTTTGTCAAATTATTTTACTGTAATATAGTATTGTCAAATAACTTTAATTTTATCTTTTTACGGAACCCATGATATCAAAAGTAGAATCTATGAAACAAATACACTAAAATTTTCCTTCTAATGATTACATGTACAATGACGGCTAATTCTTGAAGAATGCGTAGTAAATAAGCAGATGCCAAAGTTTCAATAGAACATTTAATCTGTAAACAGGACGAAAATAACATTAGAAATTCACCGACGGGATCATTCAATACTTATTTATTTTCCACCAGAAATCAACCTCAGAGACGTGTTTTGTTGGTATAAGGCGTACATCATAGCTTACCCTTCTTACCTCATAGAAGAATTTGTTATTGCTCATTCTAGGTAAGCTTTATCAGCTCCTGGGTTACAGCTTTAACACCGAAAACCAAATCATCGAGTTTCTTTTTTGGTTTTGACGAATGAGTCATAGGCAGATTTGGCCAGGATTTACATTCCTACATATTTAAGGAATCATGACGCGTTAATACTCCGCAGAAACTTTATCTTTTGTCTAGGTTATGGTAACCAGGTCCAAAAATTAAAGTAGATACGTAAGAACTATTCATGTGTCCATGAGATATCGCCGGTAGATTTTATTAAACAAATATGTCAAAAGCTTCATCCACTTTGATGGGTTACATGTACAGCGATAAAGCTAATCTCACGGTAGGGGAAAACTAAACTATAATCATAGTTGTATTTTAATGCATTTGAACTCGGTGTACACATTATATATTTACACACACACACACACACACACATATATATATATATATATATATGTATAATGTTTGATCTAGGTGAATAATTCATATATTAATAATTCATGTCGAATCAAATATGTCGATTGATTAAATAGATACTGTCGCGTTGAAGGAAACGAAAAAGACCGAGAATAAACGAGACGAGAATTTGGGTTGAGAGCACTTATTTGACCTTTGCATTACCGGCGGGTCATTTAACACAATGGTAAATGCATCACTACGTTGAAGTGGCTACCCTACCAGTGATATATATATATATATATATATATATATATATATATATATATATATGTGTGTGTGTGTGTGTGTGTGTGTGTGTGTGTGTGTGTTTGTGTGTATTAATCACATAGATCAAACATCATATAGTGAAAATTTTAGATAAAAATCCAGCTACTAACTACGTGTCAGGCTGGGAACTTGTTGATGCAATATCTATCTATCTATCTATCTATCTATCTATCTATGCACACACACACACTCACACACACACACACGTATAGATATAATTGATAATTTGATTATAATGGTGTCACACTGCAACTGACCAATTGGTGCAACGCCAAAGCCTATTTTCATACAAACACGACACGCGAATCAATACATATATATACACACACACACAGAGAAAGAGAGAGAGAGAGAGAGAGAGAGAGAGAGAGAGAGAGAGAGAGAGAGAGAGAGAGAGAGAGAGAGAGAGAGGGACAGAGATAGGAATCCATGTGATTGATCTGAAAGTTTCAACTTAGTGTAATACCTTGTATATGCCGAAATGAATATTTGTTTAATTGGTCAAGCATAGCCGTAAATCAGTTCAAAAGTCACGAACCTCTACCAAGAACAAAGCTGCAAATGTCCATAATCCCTTTCTCTTTTCACCAGAACCATTCCTTCCCATTAAAGACCCTTTGATTCATCGTTTGAAGAATAAAAGTTCTGATCTGTCCGAATGGTTTCCTCGCTGTCCTTGGTTTGGCAATCACCCAAAAAGAATCACTGAGCCATGCAGTTATGTTGCGAATTGGTCACTTCTGGGATTTGGCCAACGATTCGTCTTAATCAGTTGGTTCGTCCGGAGGTGTTAAGTGCACAATAATCCAAGATAGAATGAAAAATCAGAAGGAATGATTTGGATTGGTTCTTTCTGGTAATCTTTCTAAAAAAATCGTTGTTTGCGATTCTGGAAGCAAGCTTGGCAAGCCAATAAGAAGGGAGAGGAAAGGAGTCTGATAGAACGAAGGCAAGAAAATTTTGAATGTTGAATTAAACATTAGCAGTAACTCAGCTAAATAAAGCACTGCATTCTGCGCGAGTACCATAACTAATCATATAAAATCATAAAAATTTAAGATCTTTTATCTATAATTGTTAATATATATATATATATATATATATATATATATATATATATATATATATATATATACTGACACACGATTTAGTCAGTTGGTCCAAAATGACCGTAGTTACCAAAAAATCACTTTTTGAAAAAAAAAAAAATTCCTGATGGTGCCTAATGGTGCATATTTTCAAAGTTGCAGCCCCCAAAATGAAATTAGGAGTGTCCGGTGGATACACACAGATACACAGACGAGCAAAGAGAGAAGGATATGTAGACAATTCGGCTTGTTGGTCGGACAGGCTATTTATGGGACTACAGTGATTCGATAAGGGAGGTGTCAGGTAGCAAAACAGCTATCAGATCGGGCAAAGATAAACAGTGAACCGAATTCGAATTTTAGTCGAGGCTGCCTCTTTCGATTCTCTTTGGAAAATATGCGCGAGTGGCGCTGTGGTTGGCAGTGCAGATAATGGACTTCAAAGTTCAGCAGAGGCAAGCACCAATGGATAATGTTCAATGAGTCCCCTATACTCAGAGCTGGATTAGACTATACGCGAAATACGCCACTGAGTTGGACCATAGACATTGAAGAGGCCCACAAATAAATAGTTATAAAGAACTTTATCAGTATTCTTTTGCGAAAAAGATCAATCATGAATAAAATGATCTCCCAATACATTTTGCACTTGAACATGAATATTATTTCATAGGTAAAATAACTCCATTTTAATTCATATCATGAGACACCCTAATTCAACATTTGTGAATAGCTGTGGGCATCAAAGATGGCGAATGATTCCATCCTTTTTTTCCTTGTTTGTATTCGTTCGTGTGTTCCAATTCTCCTGGGCATACAGTTTTGTCTATAGATTTAATAATTGGCATCAGTACTCCACTAGATCCCCCCCCCAATTTCTTTTTGATTTGGGGGTAAAAACAAAACTTTTTCAACATTTTGGGGGCCTTATTTTGATGGGTTTATCAATAACAGATAGTATCTCTGGAATCTAGATATTTCTAGATGTTGCTTCGATTCTACTTCTGATGTTTTACGTTAGCAAAAAGTCTGTGATGTCATAAATAGAATCTAATCTAACCATGTTTGTTCTTCGACGGAATTTATTTACATCACTCCAAATTTAGACGCCACAGCAAGTTGTTACCATCTTTATAATTCATTGAATATTTCTCACATTGTCTAATTATTAACTTTTGAATTTGAAAAACACATTTTCTGTCTCTTTTTTCTCTTCCTATTACATAAAACATGTCTGTGTTAGTTCAACAATTTCTTATTAATCAAAATTAGAAATTTGAATTTACTCAATAGTAAGCCATGGAAAGTGAGTTAATTTGGTAGAGCTAAAGAAATATGAGTAAATACGAGTATTAGACAGCATTTTTTTGTGCTTTGAACACATGGAACGGTCTCCTTGCTTCAGTGGTAGAGGCCAGTCCGATCAATAATTTCAAGATCAAACATGACCAGTATTCGGCTGGATTGAGATTTCAAATCAAGTGATAATTGAAAGACCAAATAAAAAGCTTTTGGCCCAACCTAAACTGTATCGTATTGTATGAGTCTTCATTTTCTTGAAAATGTTTTATATAGATATTGGTAGGCCCCAAAGTTATAGGTGACGCAATGCATTATGGTCTTAATCATGCCCTGTCCATATTAGTGACCGTGTTCCGTACTTAACTTAGTAGATATCGGTATTAGGTCATATTAGTCCAGTGGAGAGGGCCTGCTTTTAGGTGCTTTATTGCCAGGGATTGGAAATTTTATTACAAGCCAAAGATGGTAGAAGCAGGTGGGCGGAAAATTTGTCACAATTTAAGGAGCAGGGGGGTAGCATGAGCCGGTTGTGGGGGTAAGAGGCTTCAGCCTTCGATAAAATTCAGGGTGATCTTAAGCGATTAATTGCTCCCTCCACCTCGCTTAAAAATTTTGAAAAGAAAATCCCTCCCCCCCATTCTTATTACGACACTCAGCATTAATTAATCTTAACAAAACAGGGTTGCTCGAGCATGCTTTATAGTAGAGGTGGTGTAGGTAAGAGGTTAAAACGTACAGTATTGACAGAAATATAAATTGAAGTACTAGTGTAAACAAGCCCTTCCACTTGTATTGTTTATAATAGTTGCCTTTTGATGGAAAATTTCTGACAAATCTCTAATTATATTCCCAACCCCCGCAAACTGATTAGAGAAATGATTGGAGATTGATTCTCAAAAATTAATTAACGGTTTGGGTCCTAATAAGAGGGGGTGAGATAGAAAAAATATTTCTTCAAAACTGATAAGCAAGGGAGCGGGGGGGGGCAATTAAGCACTTAAGATTATCTATCTTGAAGATCATCTCAAAAAGGTTAAGATTGTCTGTCAACCAGAGATGAAAACACCGGAGTTTTTTTTTTTGTGTGTGTGTTGAATAAGTAGAATTGATTACGTTTTAATTGCGTCCCTGAAAGGTGATTCGTAATGGTTTGGTTTTGTGATCAGTTAGTTAACTACACCATCAGTCACGTGACCCCTGAGAAAGAAATATCCAGGTGTTCATGGCCAGCCAGGCTGATCAGATAGGAAGATCACGATCGGAATTTGCGAATTGTTTGTGTTTCATGGCCCCTCCCTTCGCAAACTTCCGGATTTTTCAATTTCGATGGAATTTTATTTTATTTTTTTCTGTTTCACCACGTCGATTAATATAACTTAATTAACGAAATATTTCAATTATTGCACGATTTCTATTTACGAAAAAAGGGCTCGTTCCGGTGAGTCTCTCTGCTTTTCCCCTTTCGTTATCTTTTAAAATTTTTATCTATCTTTTTCTCATTCATCGTCGATTTTTTCCTTTCATTCTCTCCCTTTTCTTATGTAACTCTTGTTTACCTTCTTTTCCCCTTCTCTTTCTTTTTGTTCTCTTCACTCTTTTTCCCTTTTACTCTATTTCCTCTCCACCCACTTTTTCTTCTTCCTTCTTTCCCTTTTCCTTCTCTTTCTCCTCCCATTCTTCTCCTTCGCCCCCTCTCGTCTTCCTCTCCTGATCTTACTCCTTTTTGTTCTCCTACTCCTCTTCCATTCCCTCCCCTTTTTTCTTTATCTCCTCCTCCTTCTCTTCCTCCATTGTCTTCTGTCACTCCTTTTCCTCTCTCTCGCCTTCCTTTCTCCTTTACTTGCTCTCCTCCTTTTCTCCATTTCTCATTTTCTTCTGATTCGCCTTATTTTTCTCCCCCCTCTTTATTCTCCTCCTCCTCTGTATTCCTCGTTCTTATACTTTTTCTCTCCCTCGTCTTCCTCTTTCTACTCTCCCCCTCCTTTTATCCGACCATCTCCCCCTCTTCCTCCTCTTCTTTCCTCCTTCCTCCCTCCTCCAACATTCTGTTCCATCTTTGCATCAATTTAAAATCATAGAATTAAAAAAAAATGACAATATTTAGCGAAGAAGGCAATCATCTCAAAGGATTTTCAAGGTCGTTGATTAAAATAAAGCCTCAAGCTTCTTGAAAAAGTAATTTAATGGTCTCAAACGAGTACAATCCAATGAATTATTTCATTTCTATTGCTGGTCGAGTTGGCAAAAATCTATAATATTATTCTGATTGTTTCTGCATTCATTCTTGCGTTTGAATATTACACTTGAATTTGAATTAAAGGATAGGAAGCGAATCGGGGATAGGAAGAAAGTTAGGTAGTTTAATGGGGGACAGGAAAGGAGAGAGTGGGGAACGAAAGTTAGGTACTTTAAGGTAAGGGAGAGAAAAGAGGAAAAGAAAGTTAGGTAGATTACCGAAGAGAGAGAGAGAGAGAGAGAGAGAGAGAGAGAGAGAGAGAGAGAGAGAAAGAGAGAGAGAGAGAGAGAGGGGAGGGAGGACAGAGGAAAGAGGTAGTTTAATAAAAGAGTAAGAAGAGAGAGGGATGTAATTTTAAGTAGTTTAATGAGAGTACGAAGGAAGAGGGGAGAAAACACAGGCAGTTCATTGGGAAGGAAGGGAAGAGAAATAGGAGAAATGAAAGATAGTTTACTGAGTTGGTAGGAAGATTTTCGCTTGGAATTTCCACAGGTTAAGTTAGTTTACGCAATTCAACGAAGCTTAGTTTTGATTACACAACAACCAGTGAAGGGCGATAACTGCAAGAGTAATCAAGGTTTACAAGTCACTCTTAATCCTTGCATGGTATATATTGTAAATCATTGACATTTTACAATAAATGATAACTTCAACACTTTCATTGAATTTTCTTTTTTCTCGATTAAAAAAAATCACCATTGCAGGATATGACAATAGTCTTGGACTTAATTACTTTTTAAATATAGCTCGATTAGAAGGAAATAAAAGTACTGAATTCGCCTGCATATCAGAGACGCATTTGAATTTTGAAAAAGACTAAGTATTACACTGCGTCAAAGGCGCTGGTATTATAACTAGGAAGACATCTATGTGAAGCTAGATATTGACTGCTGCGTGGTTTGGGTGATTTGCAGAGAACCTTAATCTCCCAAATATCTTTGTAAATCATGCATATTTTACTCTGTCAAAAACAGTATTAGTCTATTGACCAAAATACATTTAGCAGATTTGTATACACTATACTATTCTGCTAAAACATAGAATGTTAGTAGTTCTGTAATATTTATCAATATTTGATATATTCTAGAGATCTCTCTAATGTTGAAACCTTTCAAGAATTTATAGAGCAAAGGTAAATATACAAGTGGAAAGCTCCAAAAGTTATCTGAATTTTATGGATATTTTCTCTAAGTCACTTCAACATGAGACAGGAACAAAAATCGTACTGAGTACCTGTCGAATTCAGTCGTACCTAAAGTGGATTCTTCTATAGTTCAAAGAAACTTGATTAAAATTGACCTTTATAAAAGTGCAGCATCAAAGAAACCATTTCTCCACGAATGAAATAGGGAGAAGATGGCTGAAAATGCAAACGTTCGCAAAGATTTGTGTGAAGATCAATGGAGAAGAGAGTGCTTTGGGTTGATGAATCAAAATTTGAAATTTTGTGGTCCCTTCTTCGACAGGAGAATAGTTGTAGAAATGTTCAGTAGTTAATGTTTGAGGCCTTTATTGAAGCATTGCGATGGTTCTGCGATGTTGAGAAATGTCTTTCTGTCAATGGCGTTGGAGATATTGTCAGGATATTGACAGTGTCACAGACATCTAGTGGAAACATTCAGATGCAGGAAATAATAATAATAATAATAATAATAATAATAATAATAATAATAATAATAATAATAATAATCATCATCATCATCTAACCATACAATGAGTTTATACGCAAATCTCTAAGTTTATTTGTTTGCGTTCAAATGCAATGATCTCATCGGTTGATTTACCTTCATAATCAGTCTTTTAACGTCCGTCATTGGACATAGACCTTCCCCAGGATATGCCACAATTCTCTACGATGGGTGTTGCCGAGCCAATTCATCTCTCAATCTTGTGTTCTGTCGGCCTCAGTTTCTCATGCGACCTCTGGGGATCCAAGTTGTGAGACATGATGTCCATCAGTTGTCTTTCATTTTGCCCGTTGCCGTTTGAGTTATTTAATAGTTTCCATGATGTCTCGGACTCCTTTTCTCTTCCTGATATACTGTGCTGTCTTGTGATCTCTCCATGCAAGGTTGAGCATGATAAAAGTCGGCCTACACATGAACTTCAGTAAAACGAAAATCATGTGCAATTATTATGTTGAAAATAAGAACATAACTGTCAAGATAGAAGATGCAAAACTCGGTAAGGTAGACCACTACATCTACCTAGGACAACGAATCTCCATGAAACCCTCGAAAGAGGAGGAAATCAAGCGAAGAATCACTCTGGGATGGCAAGCCTTCGGCAGAGCAAGCTCAACTTTCAAAAAACCAGATGATCCCAATAATCCTAAAAAGAACAGTATACAACCAATGCATTCTCCTAATTGTCACTTATGGAGCTAAAATATGGAACCTAACCAAGAGACAGACCAACAAACTGAGAAGTATGCAACAATTTACCTTACACGTCATAGAAACTCTTAAGACATCAAGTCTGATCATGCATTAAAACAGCTTGAGGTAAGTTCAGACTTGATGAAAAATTAAAATAAGGATACTCGAATTATTAAATGTAAATTACCTAATAAAATAGCTTTAGGCTCTTTAGTACTGGTCTATGCATAGATAACCCCGTCTTTTTTATTGGTATATTCCAGTGACAAGAATACAATGAGCTTATATGCAAATCTTTTGTCCATTTATTTGTCGCTGACGTATTTCATTGGTTAATTTACCTTCTGATCGTGACATAACAATGAATATTAGGCCATGGAAAATACACTAAAACTGCTTGAGTCGAGTTAAGACTTGACATTGGGATACTTTAATCATTAAAAATATATTATCCAATAAAATAGCTTTGGACTCCTTGGTGACGGTCCTTACAGGAACAAACCTATCATTTTTACGGGTATGCGCTGGTAGTAGTAGTAGTAGTAGTAGTATTATTAATGATGATGATAATAATAATAATAATAATAATAATAATAATAAAAATAATAATAATAATAATGATGATGATGACGATGATGATGATGATGATGACGGTACGCTTAGAACTGGTACGTACAACAGCCTGAACCAGTCACAGAAGCAAAAGATGTGACCATATTATGGGACTTCATTACACATACTGGCAGAACTATAAATGCGAACAGCGAAAGACTTTAAGAAAAACGTGCCCTGTAGTCGATATGACTGTCCCAGTGGATTGCTGTCAAGGAATCTGAGAAACTCTCATAATATTAAGACCCCGAAATAGTAATCTGTCGAATGTAGCATCTCAAGACGGTACTGACACTTGACATCCAAATGGGCTGGAGACTGGTTTGCTCGAGACTGGTTTGCTGGATGCTGTTCAAGACCGAATGCGCAGGTGCAATGCTATAACCGATGAGGATTACTGAGGCTCGGTATTGCTAAGCGCATTGGGAACCTCTGAACTTGTCCTTGGGTTTCTCCATTATTGCTCCGCCAAGCTGTGGGGTTATTGTTCGCTTTGGGGTGGCGCTGTCCCATTGCACTAAGAAAACAGGTTGGGTTCGCCCTGACGCCTTCGTGACATCGGTTGCATCGGCTGGAGCTATTTTTCAGGGTGCTCCATCCCACGTTAAACACGACTTTGTGTCACATCTCGCTCTTCGTGGGAGCGCAAGTAAATTGGACAGACAAGAAAGCCCTTTTCTGGCATTTTGGCTCTGATCAAAGTGTAGTATCTACACCATGGCCTCGCCCAAGGTGTAGGTGCAGCTTCCAGACATCCAATGAGCCGGAGATTGGTTTGATGAGTGTGTTTAGACCGACTGCGCAGGTGCAATGCCGTCGCCAATGAGGGATACTGATTCTTGGCATTGCTAAGTGTATTTAAGACTCATGGACTCGTCCTTGGTCACCACATTATTATTCGGCCAAGTCGCGGGGAATGAGTTCGCCTCGGAGCAATGCAATCCCATTGAACTAAGAAGGACGCGTCGGGCTTGTCCCGACGCTTACGCAACTTCGGTTGTGGGGATTGGAGCATTTTTTTAGGGGGATGGGTGTGCTCCTTATTCTTACATTAAAAACGACCTTGTGGGAAGACAAATAATTAGGGCATATCTGGAAAGCTCAGCATTTATGAGTACAGGAAATAGCTCTTCAATATATAAAAAAATATCTACATGAATGCATGTACTACACCAAGCTTAAATCAGTTTATGTATAAATGGAAGTTCGTTTGGGAAAGTATAGTTTTGTTTGTATATGTAAAAGCCCTGCCACCTCCTTTTTTTTCTCTTCCTCTCTAAAGCCCAGACTGTCATAACTTACAAGGTTGCCAGGCTTAGGTCTCTGGTTGAGGCCCGGCTGGTGACTGAAATCAAACTGAAATCAAAGCCAGCAAAAACAACAACAACAACAACAACAACAACAACAACAACAACAACAACATAATAATAATAATAATAATAATAATAATAATAATAATAATAATAATAATTATTATTATTATTATTATTATTATTATTATTATTATTATTATTATTATTATTCTGAAAAAATGTGAATAATGAGCTGACAATGACAGAGCTGAGCAAGCGTTTCAGCAAAATGACTTCCGGGTTCATGTCTTAGAGAAAGTGGAGGGAGGCTTTGATGCTCTGGCACACCACGAGAGTGAGTTGATGTCAAGGCTAAAATCAGAACCAGATGGCTAAAATAATAATTTTGACAAACTGGGTCGTTTACACAATAAACACTTTGGTAATTGTTTACCAATGATTCAAAAGATACACCATGTTTATTGTTACATTGATGTGTGACTTCCAATTTATATTTGATTTTTCCTTGACAGAACACACATTACACCTTTTAACCTTTCTGAAAATCATTTATTTTAAAATAGGCAACACGTTATTGAAACTTTGTTGTGTGACATTAAAATTCTATCTTGGTTTTTATTACAGAACTCGTCATTTTCCTTTGGAAAGTTTTTTTACAATTGAATTTTGACTGATGAAGATATACAATATATTGAAATTTCTTAGAATTGTTACATTATTCTATACTAAAGAAATCTTTCCTTTACTAAGTACTAAGGGACCCATTTGGTATAAAATTGAACACGTCTGGTTAATCACTCTACTAAAACCGTCATGTTACCACTTTCTATTGACAGCATGCCATGTTGGAGGTGATCAATTAAAACGCATTGAAAAACGGGTGATCAATGGAAAGGTCACTGCTCTCATCTCTTGTTGGATCAAGAAAAAGCATGAATGCAGCCGGGAACAAATGAGGGACCAATTTGGCTGAAAATTTTTCTGAAAAGAAAACATTGAGGGGCAAGGGGTTAAAAAAAAGAGGTTAGCTTGAGTTGAGAGTTAAAAAAAACAACCTCAAAATTAGGATACTTGAATCATCAAAAATAGATTATCTGATAATTTAGCCTTAGGCTCCTCAGTGCCAATCTATGTGCACATAACCCCGACATTTTTGACAGGTAAATAATGATGATAATAATAATAATAATAATAATAATAATGATAATAATAATAATAATAATAATAATAATACAGCAATGACCACTGGGCAACTGGTGTGAAACTGTAAACCAGAGTATTGCTGTGGTTTATCAGAATGTGGAGAGGAGGGCTGGAGATTTGATGAGACTTGCTGTCACTCAACTTCCAGCGGTAACCACCAACCAACTGGTGTAAGATTACTACTACTACTACTACTACTACTACTACTACTACTACTACTAATAATAATAATAATAATAATAATAATAATAATAATAATAATAATAATAATAATGAGAAGAAGAAGAAGAAAAGAGAATTGATAGTGTACAGATCATGACGTTGCTGGGGTCAGCGCAGATACTGAGAAAGTTTCCGGAGACTTGGATACACAAGTCACTCAATCTCCACTGACAAACCACAGGACATCTGATATTAACACGCAAATGCATGAAATATGATAATATTTATTATTCTGCCCCTTCCCGCTCTCTATTGCCTTTTTCATCTTTTATTTTTTTATTTTGTTTCTCCTTCTTTTTTCACTTTCCTTCATTTTTTCTTCTTTCTGTCTTTCCCTTTCCCCTGCTTCGGATGATCGTTGCCTCTAAATATATCATCATACATCATAGACCCATTTTGGATCGGCTAAAAATGGCTAGATTACATTTCCAGGTAAGTAATATATCATCATCATCATCATCATCATCAGTCTTTTAACGTCCGTCATTAGAGATACACCCTCCCCAGGATTCGCCACACTTCTCTATCATGGGCGTCGCGAAGTCAGCATTTCCTGAATTTGTCTTGTTACATCTCTCCATCTTGTGTTCTGTCGGCCTCGGTTTCTTATGTGATCTCTGGTGATCCATGTTGTGAGTCGTGATGTCCACCGGTTGTCTGCCATTCTTGCAACATGGCCTGCCCATTGCCATTCGAGTTTTTTAATATTTACTATGATGTCTCTGACTCATGTTTTCTCTCTGATATATTGTGCTGTCTTGTGATTTCTCCATGTACGGTTGAGCATGATTCTCCCATGAGCACGTAGTATGCTTCTCAGTTTGCGAGTCTGTCTCATGGTTAAGTTCCATGTTTCAGCCCCATAAGTGACTGTCGGGAGAAAAGTTGAAAAAAAAGGATGACTATACAACGTATTGATAAGATTTTAACACGACGATGAAAATAAAAGCCATTATTTTAGTTTTTAAATTCATTAAATAAATAACAAATTTTTGTATCAATTTCTTCGGATGAATACGTTGCTTTATAGAATTATATTCGTACAGACGGATGACAGGAGGTATTAACAAAGAATACGAAATGTAAACGACTAAATATCTTTTAAATGATAGCTGTATACATCATTGAATTTTTCCCTAGAAATGAAATACTCCATTCTAGTCGTATTCTGACAAATCTAGCCTTTTTTAGCCATTCAAAATAGCCGATTAAAAATGCCTGAACAAGAATTGCGTTTATGATAAGTGATGCACGTT
Organism: Thysanoteuthis rhombus; assembly: GCA_963457665.1. Lineage (NCBI taxonomy): Eukaryota > Metazoa > Mollusca > Cephalopoda > Oegopsida > Thysanoteuthidae > Thysanoteuthis > Thysanoteuthis major. The sequence goes on along the minus strand of OY735222.1, from coordinate 9,022,320 downwards.
CAGACACGATCCCATCACCCTTTATTAACAATGTGTTTTCTTTCACCATTGTATTTTAACCAGAACAAGTCTTTCATTCTCAAAATTTTTTGTACGATGGAGCCTCCATCTTGTCCATCTGGAACGTGCACATGATGGAAGGGCTTTGTCTGAATATTTGTATTTTTTCAAGAAAACATTTATTCCATTTTCCACAATGCCCAGAAAGCGGCAGTGATATTGAGGTAATTACGAACTCTCTCGTTCCAAAATGAACACCGCCCCAGCTGTCGTATGATGGCAAATTCGAAGTCAAAGAAGCAGACAATAACCCTAGTCCTAACAGTAATCCCTCAAATACTAACCCTAATCATAAAAATACTAACCCTACGAACATTAATCCTGCAGCTGGAGTAGCAGCCATTTTGAATCGGGAAAGGTAATAATCGCCGATATTGACTAAGCTTAATTCGGCTCAAGCATCTAGCAAATGTCGAATTTAGTAGTTACAGCTTGCTAGATTAGATGGGTCTGGAGCAGGTGACATTGGAGAGCAAGTACAGTATAAAAGTTTAGTAGCCCCCACCTCAAATTTAGTACAGTTAAACAAATCAGTAATAAAATAAAAGAGTTTGATCCTCACTGAGCGCTCCGCACACTAGTGACCTTGTACCGCATTAAGAAAATATTGATTACTAGAAAGGTTGCCTCAGGATCAAGCTTAACTCCCACTTATAACCCGGCTGAAGATGATTGCTATATCTTTGAGCCCGTGCGTGTACCGTTAATATGTAAGATTTGTCAATTTAGCTCAGTCTGTAAGATAGCCTGCTGACAGTCAGTTGGCCGTGAATCCGATTCTTGGTGGAGAAACGTGAATTTTACGAATCAGTTTACATCCCTGATTTTTGATTGTTCTTGACGTTCGTGTGAGTCTATGTGTAAGTTTTGCAGGAAAGTACGATTTTTACCCCCCCCCCCCTCTCTCTTCAAAATCGATTAAGGAGAGGGAGAGAAAAGGAGACTGTAACTGATAATAATGTTAAAAAATAAAAATATTCAGAAATCTTAGTCAATCGTTCGCTTGTTCGTCGATTCCCCAAGACATGAGCTCGTGCGGGCCGTATGTCAAGGCCCACCCGCTAACCGATGATAACTTTGTCCTGTTGACTTGGGGCCCGTAGTTCCATCGAAGGGCTTAGGTATTAGGTCGGAATGTGCACCAAGGTCTGTCTCCAATCGCATACGCAGGCATCGGTGTCCTCGGCACCAACCTCTCTTTTTTTTTCTTAGATAGGATCCTGTTTTGACGCAGCTTGATCTTATGCAGCTCAAGTTGACATGAACCTTGCGCTAGAGGTTGTTTTTTCGGGAGGAGATTTGGTCGGTTCAGTGAGGTAGCTGTGCAGATGGGATGGCTCTTCTGATCATTGCTATTTCACCGGCCCATAATCTAACTGGAACCAGGGTTTTATTGGGGGGGGGTCTCTGGCTTCTTTTCAAGCTTTGAGTGAAGTTGTCTGGTTGTTGGGGATGGTTGGGAAGGTATGAGTCTGTTTGGTTTTACAGACTTCCTGGTCTGCTTGAGTGCCAGGTGTTTCCGTTTGATGTCAGGAGGGAGTATCAGTAAGGATAGGGAGCATTGAAGTTGATGTGGGCCTCATGGCCCCCAGAGATGATGTGGATTTATCAATCTATCCATAGATAACATGAAAAATCCCATTATTTTTTTTACGGGTACTACGCTAATTTAGTAAATAAAACCAGATTTAAGACGATTTAGAGGAATATTTATTTGAACAAATATGAATGGTAAGCGCTGGTCTGCTTTTTTAGACTCTGATTCTGATTCCGCCCAGAAAAACAGAAAAAAAGAATTTTTCAGATTATTTTTCGATTAAAATCGATACAAATCGATAAAAATCGTAAAAGAAACAATACAAATCGGTGAATGTTCAAACTTCTGGCAATATGAGTAGATTTCAATTTATATATATGTATATATATATATATATATATATATATATATATATATATATATATATATATATATATAAAGAGAGAGAGGGAGAGAGAGAGAGGGAGAGAGAGAGAGAGAGAATCTGAATTGGCCTTAACGTAGTTCTGTTTTTCCTGTAATTTAGACCAGTGTCAGCATCGATGAATTCTATGCCTCTAACGACGGCAATTGTTACCTTTCCCGTTTTAGAATGGCCATCATTCTAGAAGCAAAATAGAGTGTGTTTTTTTCAGGGTTAGTGTTTTTAAGGTTTGTATTTTTAGTGTAGGAGCTTACAGTAAGGGCCATTAGCGTCTAACCATAAAAAAACCCTAACGGTGAAAAGTACTTTATTCTACAGCTGGAACGCCGACAATTTTGGGACTGGAAAATCAACAATTGCCTCAACAACTTTGAGTAACGATCCCCCTCCGAAATTTTGCTAGTTTTCTTTAACGTTACTTTTCTGCAAATATTAAACTGAAGCAAAATCTCCAAACTCCTTTGCACAATAATAAAGAAATCTCAAAAGTGCCCTCAAAGTATACTGAACCCTTCATTGCTTGAGTGTGCAAAAGAGATAATTTTACTAGGCCATAGGTTGGATCAGGTTTGCAAAATGGCAGTAACTACTGTAGGTGATAAAAGCGTGAAGCGTAAATTGCTTAGACAATTTGAAACAAATAGGAAACTCTTTTTATTTACACGAGTTTGTGTGGAGAAATACAGTTAGAAATGACAAAGAAAAATTATTTAATCATTTTACGATGTCGATTTCAACTGTATATCCATTCAAGTGTTACAATCATGGAATTGATGATCTTCCAACTCAACCACAACCCTAAATACTAACCCTAACCCCGAACACTAGTGAATGAATCACCCATGGATGAACGAACTTATTTTGGGGTGAATGAAACTAAGTGGGGGTGAATGAAATGTGAATAGGAGATGAACAGTGAATGACTTTATTTACTCAGACATTGAACCACCGCAGCCATCACAGATGGCAAAGGGTTCAATCCTTCTTTATATGAGCGTGCATTTGTTTGTGCCTTAGTTTACGTGTTTCTGCGCTCTTAGCCATACCATTTTCTCTATAGACTTTGAAATTGACTTCATTTCTTTACAACATACTTTCTAAAAATGTTTTTATATTTTTTTTATTTCAGGAAAAATCTTTTGACATTTTTGAGACCTATTCTCGCTTTAATAATATCTAGATACTGGAGAACCTAGAAGTTCCTAGATGACATTTACTCTATTTTTTATGTGTTCCCGTGGAAAACGCTAGTGATGTCATCAGTAAAATTTATTCTGACCATATTTATTCTTCAATGGACTTTTTTTTAATATGGCACCAATTTTGACGCAACGGTTATTCAATCATTAACTGGGATGGTGAGTTATTTTTTTACTTAAAAAGTATTTTTTGTGGTTAACAGATGCAATAACAAAGTGTAATTTCTAGAAATCTAATCCCAAGTTCAAAGACTGCTGTTTGTTGAATTTGTGTAAACAAAGAATTCCTGGCAATTTTTTAATGTTATTTTTTCACCCATAGTTTGCCTCGAATATTTTTAGGATCTGCCCCCCCCCCTAAAAAAAACATGAATAAAAGAAACACTTAAATGAGTTAGTTCATGATTTTGGCTCGCGATACATGAAACAAATTCCGTATAAAAATATACACAAGAGAGAATAATATGAAAATCATCAACAACATGGGGAAATATATACCCTTTCCCGAACAAATTGAAAATTAGAACAAGAAAATTGGAAAATAAAGAAAGCAAAGAAAAAAATTAGGGCATGCACATCAAAAACCAAGGCGAGCAATTTAAACAATACAGCGAGCAAATTAAAGAGTAAAGAAAGCGAATTAAAAAATATAGCAAGCAAATTAAAAAATAAAGCAATCAAATAAGGGATAGGGTTCTTGGTTTCGTCGACAATAAAGACTTGGTATTTTGTTTTTTTTGGCGGGGGGATGAAAAAATGGGTTGAGGTCGTGAATCAAGGACGGTAGCTCTTGGTGGTAACAAACAGAATAGGTCTAGGAATTTTATTTTATAATGAGACAAGTATCTACCAATTTGACCTGAAAATATAACATTTACAGTACTTTATGTAATTATTTGATTATTCCTGTTCATCGATTCAGTTTTCTTGTCGCAGTTTATGTTTTGCTTGCTGTATTTTTTTCATTTGCTCGCTGCATTTTTCAAATTTCTTAGGCTTTAATTTGCTTGTATTAGTCTTTATTTGCATGCTTTTGTTCTTTTATTTGAATACTCTGTTATTTTGAATTTGCTAACTCTAATTTTCAACTTGCTCGGGAAAAAGTACAGTCACGTGTGAATGAAATTTTGTTTTAAAGACTTGATGGTGTATGACACTATTCGATAAGCACTGTTCTGATATTATCCCTTTTTTTCATCAACCTGTCCTTTTATTGTATCGTAACCATGACTTATTCTTCTAACTGATATATTATTCAGTCATTATTGCGACAAAGAATTGTTTCATGAATTGTTCTCCGTCGTGGTTCTGTCATTGTGACATGACGTTGAATTGTTTTCGTTTTCGAAGAGACACCTCGGCGTCAAAAAAGGGTTCAATGCGTCCCCCCGTTGAAGCATGAACAATTCTGGTATACTACGTTCACTTTCTATTGAGAAACAATTCTTGTTTACCCCTAAACCATTATTTTTCCAATTTTCTTCCCGATAATCTGTTCAACAGCAGCGTGTACTTTGTCGGGAGAGCGGATCAAACAAAAGGTACGTTATTGAACTACTTACCTGTAAAAATGAACAATTGAATTAGAATATATAAAGAAACATTGAAAAAAATATTGATGAGAGAAGACACTGAATGACAAAAGCTTTGGTATAACAAGAATTTAGGGCCAATTGAAAAGTGTCACGTCATAATAGGTGCTGAGGTCGGTTTTGTTTCTTATTTCTTTTCTCTTCCTTTAATTCATTGTTTTATTCTTCCTTTTCTTTTTTTCTTCCCTTCTTTTTTTCCTTCTCTTCGTTGCTCCCTTTTTTCTTTCTTTTTTCTCTCTTCGATTTAGTCTTTCTTCTTCCTTTCTTTTTTCCTTCTCTTCGATGCTCCTTTTTTCTTTTTTCTTTCTGTTCTTCTCTCTTCTATTTAGATTTTTTTCTTCCGTCCCCTTTGTTGTTCATTGTTTTTAGTCTTTCCACTTTCTTTCTTTCTTCCTTCCTTTCTTTCTTTCGTTTTTCTCTCTTTTATCTTCTTTATTGTTGTTCGTCTTCCATTTTTTTCTCTCTTTCTAACATTCTTTTTCCCTTCCGTTTTCTTCTCTTTTTTTCTTCTACCTTTTTTCTTTCGATTTCTTTCTTTTCATTTCTTTCTCTGTTTTTCGTCTTTTCCTTTCTTTTCTTTCAAAAACGTTGATCTTACGAGACATTTGTTTAATTCTTCCTTTGGTTTGCCGATTTCTTTATATCAGTGCTCTGCGTCGAAAGCGATGGCGACGCTGAGATGTAGATCAGAGGCGGTGGTGGCTGGAAGTGCGGGGGCGTAGAACACCCACAAGCACACATATTTCTCCAATAATAGATTTGTAACGGATTGATATCTCCGGTCATTTAAAACAATAAAGCATTTACCTGACCCCACATTGAAACACATTAAAATACCGTCAGGTACAAAGCCAAATGAATTCAGTCAGGTAAGAAAATGTTTCATTAAGAGATAACACGTTTCGCTAGAAAACACATGTTACATTTTCCCAAACCCTTTATCAATATTTTCAGCAACAAATACATTTAGTTATTTGTTCTAAAAATAGCCTTATCCGAGACACAAAGTCTGGAAAAGGGCAACTTTCTTTTCAAGGATTAGTGATGAGATTTTGATATTGACCTTCCTAGAAGATAACGAATTTTGCACGTCACACCTCTACCTTTACCCTCTTCTATAAAATAGGTGCTTCCGATCCAATCTTTGTCCAGTTCTCATTCCTTTCTTACTTCTTCTCATGATGATTACAATAGAATCTCTATATTTTCATACACATTTCAATAAATGCATTCTTTGCTATGTTAAATCTTTGTTCGTTATCTTATTTCATTGCATGCACATCTTATATGCATTCTTCGCAATGCATTGCAACTAGCATTTATCATTTTGATTCGACATCACAAATCGGTCAGGTGCCATCCTATTTTTGTACCTACAGCTATTAGGGAAAGAAAGGGTCTAATCTTTCTCCTCTCTTCCCTCTTCAGAGTTAACCCTTTCTTCCTTTTTCTAAACGGCCTACAAGCATTATTAGCTGCCAGATTGAACAAATTAACTTTTCCGTGATATTACTGATATAACTCTTCATACAGAGTAGTAACATTACAATTCAATAGTTGTTGGTTAAATAATTCAGTATTCAATTGGAGTCAGATACTTGATTAACTAATCTAATTAACTATAACTATAAATTATAGTAAGATCATATGGAAGCATTAAATGCATTTAAAACAACGGAAACTGAATTTAATATTTTCTTTTCTTTGATTTTTATTATATTTTTGATAAGACTTGAAGTTTGAACTCTTTCTCTGGCCAATCATTTTTCACTAATGTTTAATTTTATTACTGAGATATTAAATTCATAACCAGGAGACAGACCCGTACACCGAGAACCACGCAATGCACATGAAAGAATTATGCTGGGCCTCACATAGAGAGATCACAAGATAGCACAATACATTCGGGAGAAGATAGGAGTTAGGGATATTAAGGAATCCATTAAAATCTCAAATGGCAGTGGGCTGGCCATGTTGCAAAAATGGCAAACAACCGATGGACATCGCAACTCACCCGCGAAAACCGAGGCCGGCAGAATACAAGATGGAGAAACGAACTAGACAGATTCAGAAAGTACTGGCTCTGCGATGCCCACGATAGAGAAGTGTGGCGAATCCTGGCGCAGGTCTTTGTCCAACAACGGACAGTAAAAGACTGATGATGATGATGATGATGATGATGATGAAATTCATAGAATGAAAATAACAATAAAATGCAACAACATACTCACAGTGAACAATGAGAATATAAGTGAATGATTCAAATAATCGAAAAAAAAAACAAACAAAAAACGAATTGTGATCATAGATCTAAGTGGCGTAAACTCGAAATTTTTGTATAATCCGCGTAAACTTTTCTGACATAACACATACTATGGCTGTAGTTTGTTACATCTAGAACTTTGTTCCAAACATATTCCAGAGGCGAAACTACCACCACGACAAGGAAAAAGTTTGCAGCTTTTATTTGTACCGGAATTGACTTATGTAACCCTAGCCTTAAACACTATCTCTAAGCCTAACCCCGACTTATATCCTTTGTAGTTTAATTATTAAGCACAGCTTTAGGTGGTCAAGTTTTCTACTTTCATTTGTTCCGTAATTGACAGCTACCCATATTCCAGGACATAAACCAATTAAACCAATGCAGAACAGTGTGCACCGCAGTGATACTCTCTCTAGATACTTTGAGGACGTTATCAGCAGCCTGAGTAGCATTGTGCTCTAATCTAAAATCGTACTTGAAAACTATACTTACTTCTTGGGTAGACACCTTTCCTGATGAGGGTTCAAAAACTTCCAATAATAATGAAGAAGATCCCTATGAAAGACCCCCAATCAAAACTACTACCAGAACTGTCAACATAGGTTTCTTCAGTTTTCAAATTGGTCTGCATGTCTATCTGTCCATCTAGTTGACTGTATGTATCACACATGCACACTGCACCAATAGAGCTAGAGGGCTGAAAATTCGAACATTTACTCCTTATCATGACTACAAAAAACCGTTGGGTTTTCTCCTTTAAAAAATACTCCCCTAAATTGACTTTTAGTCGAAGGTTCAATTTGCAATGTAAGTTTATGCTAAATTGATCAAAAGTTTGTGTTCAGTAGTATTCATGTTAGTTTTTAGAAAATTCAGAGATCTTTGCCCAACAAAATGCGAGATAAGTAACTTGTTCGTTGATCATCACTCTTTTCAATTTACTAATTCATTAACCTGCACTTGACATACTACCAAAAGACGTTGGTCACTGGACGCTTTTTATTGATTGACTAACCAGACCTGAATCCTTCATTGTTAAATGCATTGAAATGTATGATCATAAATCGCTTTATATCGTATAGAAACATACTTGAAATGATCTGTCATTACACGGATAGAGTATCACTCATCCCACACAATGTAAACAGAGTAAGCAATTGGAGAAAATGGGGCTGCTGCTGGAATTGAACCTGCCACCAATAGGTTAACCGCTTTAATGTATTGATGCTCTTACCATTGGGCTAAACAGTCGCCGGAAATGCGAACACCCAAATAAATGCTCTCAACCCAAATTATCATCTCGTTTATTCTCAGTCTATTCGCTTTTTTCTATGGTAAGAGCATCGCTACGTTGAAGTGGCTACTCTATCTATGGCAGGTACGATTCCTGCAGTACCACCATTTTCTTTAATTGTTTATTCTATTCACGCTGTCAAAATTGAATGATATATTAACCGTGTAACGACAGGAAATCATTTCAGATAAGTTTCTATATGATATAACGCAATTTTCAATCATTCTGTCGGATCACTTACATCCATTTAATTGCAATGTATTTCAATGTTAAAAGATAAAATTTTAAATGGCCACCAATATTCGCGAGTTGATTTCACCGCCTATTGAAGCAGAAGAAAATAGATATATTACTCGCCTGCCCATCTCCAGCTCTGGGATTCGAATCGCGTCATAGATTCACTTAATTGAATTTTAGCGTCAAAACCGACTCCAAGTCAGAAAGTGTAACGTGCGTACATACGAACAAACAAGCCAAATAATGATATTATAGGTTCTAATCCACTTGAATAAATCGCTGAATGAAAATATAGAATGGTTTCGCCGGCAGTTTTCTTGTTTCAGAGTAAAGTTCTTTAATAATAAATGGTATATATTTTGCCTTTGGCCCCCAGGATCACCGAGTTCAGCTTAATGGACGCTAGGGAGTTTTTAGTGAGAAATGGCTATATTTATTATATTTATACACTATCAAATATGCTGCTTTGCTAGCTTAACGCGTTCGATAAGCTTTTTCAAACTAGGTTCATTTGATACGCGAAGAATAGAGAATAATGATGCTTTTAGCTGAACATCAAGGATCACCCTATTTATAAGATCAACTTATGCACGAGTTTAAATAATGATTCTTTTCTTTCTTCTTTCTTTCTTCGTCGTTTTTTCTCCTTCGCCCCCACTCATTTCATTCTTTTATTTTCCTTTTTCTTCATTGTTTCTTCTTCTTCCATATATTTGTTTCTTTCTTTTGCCCAGTCTTTTCTTACGTTTCCTTTCTCTTTCCCACTCATTTTTTCCTCCTTTCTTTCTTTCTTTCTTTCTTTTTTCTCTCCTTATATTCCGAGCCTCAAGAAAGGTCACGTGAGGAGTATCAAATAATGATATTTTTACCCCAACCATAAGGATTGCCTCACTTCCAAGATACATTTATATACACGAGTCTATACGACAATTCCTGTCTTTTTCCTTTCATTATTTTTTCTTTCCATCCTTCTTTCCTTACTTCCTTACGTACTCACTTATTGTCTTTCTCTTCTTTTCACTTTTCTTCATCGTTTTTCGTCCGTCATTTCTTTCTTTTTCTTCTATTCAATTTTTTTCTTACGTCTCTTTTTTTTTATTCGTCTTCTCTATCTCTTTTCCCATTTCTCTTTTCTTTCTTTCATCATTACTTTACTTTCCTTTCTTTTCTTTCCCTTTCATTGTTTTGTTTTCCTTTTTCTTTCTCCTTTTCTTTCCTTCTTTCTCCTTATATTCTACGTATCAAAAAGGGTCACCGTGAAGTCGTTAAAAAAAGTGTCCAATAAAAATGTAACATAACTGCATTTTATACCAACTCCCTCTGTGCCAAAGATAACATTAAGCAATAAAACTCTATCATAAACATCAAACGTTTTACAATAAACATTACATACTGTCACAAAGCCTAACCATCTTATTTGATTATTTTTAAAAAAAAATACACAGTGAACAAAACATTGTCAGAAAATATGGAGGTAAGACTGGACATCAAATATCGAGAGTTATAAAACCGCACGTTCACCATTTGTAATTCATATTTCGCCACTGAGAAGTCATTAATATCGAAATAAGTGTTTCAACTTTCATTCAGGAAGATGACATTTGATACCGGGGCGCCCAAAGGCGGCTTCACCATGGCAACGTTTCCACAACGAAAGAAAATTAATCGATAATATTTCCGATGGTTGGGAAACGGGATTCAGGATTGCCGGCCGGCATGCTTTCAATTCGACCATATTGTTTTCTCTTTACTCTTCAATTTTCCTTCAAAATGGACGGTTGGTATTCCAACAAAGGAATTTTTCTGAAAAGCATAAAGATAATACGCTTGTTATCTTATGTAGACGTCAAGAACACAGACACATGCATATTTATCTTAGATCAGTGCAATTTCTATACGTCTCTTTATTTTTTTTATATGGTAGTTAATTTTGAATATCTAGGTTTGTAGGTCTTCAGTGAACTGACGTCATCAAAGTACAATCATTTATTATTTTAATTTATTTCCACGATACATATAAGATTACGTCATCGGCGTTCATAATCATGGGATTGCTACTAGCGGCACCTTTAAACACTTCTTACTGACGACTGCTTATCGTTCAGTGGTTCCACTTATCTGCGATTTCACTCCCAGTGTTCCCCTTATCCGCGGTCTTCATTCCAGTGGTCCCCTTCATGCGTGGTTCACCTATCAGAACCCCCTCCCATCATCTACGATTTTCTTCCCAGCGGTTCGTGGACACATCATAGATTTGAACAACCGTAGCCATCAAAGATGTCAAAGGCTTCCATCTTTTTTTTTATATGTACATGTGTTTGTTTGTTGGTTGGTTCCAATGCTCTAAAATGTTTTTACTTTTTTTATTTAAAAATAAAAGAAAAAAAGAAGCTTTTGGGACCTTTTGGGGTCTTATTCTGACGTTTCAATTCGTTTATAAGTTTGAGCACTCCTGGCCGTACTGTTTTCTGTACAAACTCGGAAAATGGAATCAGTACTCCACTAAACCCCCTCTAAAAATGATTTTATTCTTAAATTTTTCGAAAAGAAAACCTTTGGGGCTTTATTCTGTCGAATTTATCAATTCTCCTGTATCTAGATGTCACTAAAAGTCTATTTTAGATATGTGCCAATGGAAAACGCGAGTGATGTCATAAACAGGATTTATTCTAACCATATTTATTCTTCAATGGAATCTTTTTTTACATGACTCTAAATTTTAATGCTACGGTTGTTCAATGATTGACTGCGATGGCGAGTTCCGTTTCGTTCTTAACGCATTGATTTTTCTTTCACTCTCCGTTTTTTTCCTTCTTTCTCACTCATTTCTCTCTCACGATAAAATCAAATATAGAGTCGGTTCTTTTGAAATAGAAAGATATGAATCTGCAGTCCTTCTTCCTCTCTTTGTATCCCTCTCTCAGTCTCTTTCTGTCTATCTTTCTCTCTCTCTCTAAATATATATGCAAGCGTATGCGTGTGTGTATGTGTGCGTGCAAACTGTATGTATTAGATTGTTAGACATGAATTGTCGATTTTGACATCACAAAGAATAATGCTAAAACAGAAAGATTTATCAAATAGCATTCCTAGAGGATTCAATGAAAACAAAGATATAATTCATTATTTTGGAAGTTGTCTGATCTTCTTACAGCAATGGTGTGTCCCTAAAGACTTATACTAATCTTCAAGTGCGATTTCAAATTAAGACATAATGCCGCTCAGGCTGCTGATAACGTCAATAAAGCATCGGAAGTGAACACTCTTATGGTGCCAACTGTTTAGCAGTGGTTGAAAAGGCCTTATTCAGAAAAATGAGAATACCAGTAATAAACTTAGCGGGAAGTACAAACCTGTTCTTAATGATGAAGATTTATCGACTGCTATGGATTTAGAACTTTTCCCAACTCTGTATGAAAGGTTACAAAGCTGGGGAAATGGATTCAACGCGAGCTGAATGAAATGCTCCATGCCAGCGACACTGCTGTGTCCAAGATGAGAGAATGGGTATATGGATCTTTCATCTTACAGCTTTCATCCACATTTTTCTCAAAGTCCCGAGAAAGTGCTCGAACCGTTTCTCGAAGGTGGCTTCCCAAAAGGTTTATAATTAATATTCGTATCTACTGATCTAAGCCTATCGAACCAACATAAAACAGTTGACGTTATCAGCAGCTTGAGCAGTATCATGACCTAATTTAAAATCATTCTTGATAATTAGTCTTACTCCTTGGGGAGATACCATTGCTGTCAAAGGCTCAAAAACTACTAGAACGGATAATATCTCTATCAAAAACCTACAACCAAACCTGTCACCAAAACTGCCAACATAGGTTTCTTCAGTTTTCAAATTGGTCTTGTTGTCTGTCTGTCTGTCAGGCTGGCCGATTGGCTATGTATGTATCAAGCGTACATGCTGTGCCAATAGAGCTAGAGGGCTGAAAATTCGAACATTTACTCCTCCAACCACAAACTGTCAACCTGGGTTTCTTCAGTTTTCAAGTTAGTTTTTCTGTCCGTCAAGCTGGCTATGTATGTATCAAGATTACCGGTTGCACCAATACTGCTTAATGAGCCGTAAATTTCAACATTTACACATTATTATTCCAAGTAAAACGTTTTTTTTTAACAATAATTCCCCCTGAAATAGGTTTCAATGGGGGCATGGTTCAATTTGCAATTTAAGTTTGTGCTAAATCAACCACTAGTTTGTGTCTAGCAGTACTTACTTTTTTTAGAGATCACCGCCAAAACAAAAGGCGAGAGAAGTAACTTATCTATTCATTTCCCCCTTTTTTCCCGATTTTTTCAAACTGATCACTCCTAACACTGCATGCTGCCAAATGACGTCGGACACGTGATGGTTTCTATTGAGTGGCTAACCAGACCTGTTTATATCGAATCTGCAAAAAATACAATTGAATTAGTAAATCTTTCTCTTTCAGCTTTATTCATTCAAATACGACATTTTATGGGTAAGAACCTGATACGTTTCGTTTAGAAAGAAAGAAGAAGAATCCACAGTTGAATGTGAGCGTTGACCTTTCACCTACTGACCGGTATTATTTGTACGATTGGCTTCTGTCCTCATTCACATGAAGAAGGCGTATGGAATGGCACAGACCCCGAAGAATGGCAGCGCTGATGCCAACAGAATTAATTAAAGAGAAAAGGTCAAGTTCTATGAATCGTCAGACCATTTGCTGGAATTCTACGTAGGAGATGAGGAGGCAGGCGCATAGGGAATATGGTTGATACCACGTGATCATGCCAATCATTGTGGCTCAGTGGTAGAGTGCTCACCACTGGTTCGGTGAGCCGTGGTCCAATCCATTCGTACCAAAGAATTGAAAAAAACGTACTCAATGCCAATCCTGAGTACCCAGCATAGGGACTAGAATTGAAGAACCTCCACCACCTCTTCCCATCAAACACTTTAAAAAAATCGTACTTAATACTTCTTCTCTAAGCACTCAGTACGAGGACTTGGACTGAGAAATACCTCCCCGAAGCTAAGGGGTTACGGCCAGGTTGACGTTGGATACCCGGTTTCTCGTAAGACCCCCGAAGTTAACGTCTAGCCTGGTCAGTACCTAGGTGGGCGACGATTGAGGAATACCAGGTGCCGTAAGCAGAACGAAGCTCCTTCAGGCCGGCGAACCGGAAATGAGTCTTACCAACAATCGCCTATGCGTACCGAACTCCTTCGATGGGATTATAAGCAGAGAATGATGACACACACACCACGTGATCTTTCAGTAATTTGGTTAGCTACGAACCCTCTTTTTTTCCTTTTTTCCGTCAGAAATTTCAATCAGAAATACGTTTACGTTAATAGAGTTATTTATTTAGTTATTTAGTTATTAGTTATTTATTGAAATAAAGTCAATATTTCATTTGGTCTAAAAAGAAAGAATTTAATCTACATTTACACTTACTTCTTCATCAGTCTTTCAACGCCTGTCGTTGGAAATAGACCTTCCCCAGGATTTGCCACATCTCTCTCTCATAGACGTTGCGGAGCCAGTACTTTCTGAATTTGTCTAGCTCGTCTCTCCATCTAATATTCTGCCGGCCTCGATTGCGCATGTGATCTTGGGGGACCCATGTCGTGAGCCGCGATGTCCATCGGTTGTCCGCCATTCTTGCAACATGGCCAGCCCACTGCCAGTTGAGATTTTTAATGGATTCTCTGATGTCTTTAACTCTTGTCCTTTCCTGGATGTACTGAGCTGTCTTGTGGTCTCTCCATGTGAGGCCTAGCATTATTCTCTCAAGAGCATGTTGCTCAGTTTGCAGATCTCTCTCTTGGTTAGGCTCCATGTTTCAGCTCCACAAGTGACTATTGGGAGGATGCATTGGTCGTATACACCTTTCTTTTTAAGATTAATGGGATCTTCTTGTTTTTGAAGGTTGAGCTTGCTTTGCCGAAAAGGCTTGTCATCCCAGTGTGATTCTTCGCTTGATTTCTTCTTGGTTTGTACATGTACTTACGAGAGTCTTTTAAATCGAATTTAACAGATTTGGAAAAGAAATAATACCCTGTTAGAAAATTTATACGCGTTTATCCTCTCATCGAACACATTCCTAAATTCCTTTCTCTAGTTCCTTTTCAAAAGGTCAATTATTCCTGTTCTTTTCAATTTTGAGCCACTTCTTCGCGGAATGAATACTATCAACTTTAATATCGTGTATATTTACTTTGCTTCTTAAATCACCATCGACCCCAACAAACAGAATTTTGCATGTAGGTTATCGGCCAGAGAATGTCAAGATATCACGTACTCATATCTTTTTTCTTTTGCAAATACAATCTAAGCAAATATTTTAAATCATGAGGCTGAAATATCATATATCTATCAATTCATCTTTCAATTATTGGTTGTTGAATTGTTTGTTATCGAATATTTCAATTTCAGGGTTTTCATAACGATATTGGAAACATGGATTTATATTATGTCATTATAATATCAATAATGTAATTCACAATAATGTGAATTGGCAGAGACAGAATAAACAACCAACCATCAGAGACTAATTTGGTGATCATTATTATTAATTTTTGCAATTTCCCTTCATCTTAATCATTGTTGCTTTTTATCGCAGCAACGATTAAGATTAAAGTAAATAGAAGCAAAAATAGATAATAATGGTTAATAATACTTCATATACTAAAATGAATAAAGACAAATTGAGCCAAGATTCTCCAAAGACATAAAAAATTATGAATATTTCATTTTTGTTTCATCATATTTCTGAATGTCAAAATGATACATGTTTTTATACATTGTACAACTGCATATCAATAAGTTTCTGATTTCTGATCAGTATGTACATAGCCTGATACGGTAATTAGCCGAATTTAGATCTGAATTTTCTATTGTATAATGTTCCATCTATATGATTTATGGAAAAGTGTTGGGTTAAGTTCATTGACAAGGAATGGGATTATGCTGAAAAATTAATATTTGTCGTGTAAAATGCATTTTTCTTCATTAGACTCTAGACTTATTGATGCACCTACACACACACACACACACACACACACACACACATATATATATATATATATATATATATATATATATATATATATATATATATATATATACGTTCCATTGATATTCATGCTGTGTGGACAGATTCCTTAGTTTCTAGACTGATCGAACCGGAGGAAAATATATCATTTACTGTTCTCGAAGAACCAGCCTTGCTGACTGTGTTTGGATCCATCGACAAAAAGGAATTTGTCATGGATTCTCCGGGTAACATCAAAAAGCCAAGTCATTTCTCGTGTCCTGTGACACATGGGGCCAGAATTATGTCTCCATTTCCTGAACAATGCATGGAGACCCAATCATCGCTTCGGGCAATTGTCGACTATTTATGGGGCCGGTGTGCTAGCTCAACGCCTAAGATGCAGATACGTTCATTGCCACTTTTTTTTTTATAGGAAAGGGGCGGTGCAAAAAGGATATATTTCTGGGTGGGGAGATATTCCGAATTTATCTTAGTGGCAAACAGTCGCGCGTGGTGCTTTGTATCACGGCTCTGCTATGAGATACGAAAGAAAAAAATATTTTAGTGTCTTCTGATGGGTTTTCTGACGGGTCATCTTCTGATTTGTGTCAGTCGGAAGGAGTTTTTTAGGATTTATTATCAAAATAGAATTTTAAACTTAATCTCCTCCTCTCCAATGTTCTACTATGAATCCGCTAATTACAAAGATTTTTTAAAATCTTGTACCATTAAAAGACTTTTTCATTAATTCTCTTATTTCTTTTCATTTGTTCACCGTTTGTAACAATCGAATGAGCGAGGTTGTGAAACTTTACAATTTACAATCAGGACCTCCTTCTCTACGATGTACTAGAAAGGCTTCTACTGTCCATTGCTTTTTTTACTGACAGATATGTTTACATATTTGTGCATTCGTAACTCAGAGCACACACATGATACAATGCACCATACCACCCCTGATGGCAACTCTTTTTCAAGTGAATAGCAATACCATCTTTTTATACAGGTACATCAAATTGGTGTTACCTTTAATAGTTATTTGAATTGCACCCTTATTCTTTATTTGTAAGGTTTTAACTTGTCATCCCTCTCGGTGAGAGGTCCTGATCCAGGCTAGGGTAACCCTTACCCTCTCGGATGCCTGTGCTTAGATGGACTGCCTAGAAGGACGTTCAAGTGCTCTAAATGCCATAGCAGTGGAGATAAATTGATTCCTAAGGGCATTAAGGCAAAGAGAACGTTCAATGTCCCAGCCAGAGTTTGAAATTGGTCCACCGATTCCCATCTTCATGGCCTAAGGCCACCCACCCAGTTAGCCAGCCAGCATCTCGTCTGTAACATACATTGACATTTTATACATGGTCCGAGTCACCAAGGCTGGAATCTCACAAAAAGGACGCACTAGCAATAACATAATCATAGCAGACATGAATTAAGAAAATATGTATTAATTAAGAGAAATAAACAGAAAATATGAAAAACAACAGAACTTAGAACAGCTTTTTACATCTTATCATTATGAATCTACATGCACCTATACATATAATGTGCATATATGCGAATATGTTATGTGTGCATTTGAGCTCAAATGGGAGGCTCTGATTGATTCATCTACCTTCCTATTATGACATAACAATGAAAATTACGTCATAGAAACTCTTAAAACTTCATAACTGATCACACATCAAAACAGCTCGAGATCATTTGAGACATTAAAAATCAGAATTAAGAAACATAAATCATTATAACCTATTTAATTAACTTGAGGCTCTTTAGTGCTGATCTATACATTAATAACACCGTCATTTTGACGGATATAGGCTAGTCTTATTATTCACCAATGGTCTGCCAGGCCGTCTGTCTGTTCGTACGTACTTGCCTACCGGTTTTATAGATTTTGCTCATATAAACATTATAACAGAACTTTTCTCCAATCTTTGAGCGGTTCTAATCTCGGATGCCGACTTACCAGTGAATCATTTTGGTGGTAAATTAAATAAAAATAATAATAGAAATATTTTAAAGTCACATTAACCACGAAAATAAATTCAAATGATCAAAACTTTCACTTAAAAAAAAAAAAATTTCAAATAGCTTACAGTGAATTTGAAAATTTTTATTTTTCCTTTAGCCTTAAACGACTTCTTAAAAACAAATTGAATCAAACATTATCGAATTTCCATCTATATATCTATTTCAATATTTCTATATATATCTTTTTTCTCTTTGTTGACCGCAATACAACCCAACCGTTAGGGCGGCAATTGATCTAATTCGAAGAAAACATGAGACAATCCTTTATTTCCAAAACTTTATCATATAAGACAGTATTATAACAGGAGTTGTGATTTTAATTATTGCCATTATTATGTATCAATATTAGTATTAAGTGAGGAAGAAAAGATAGTAGCAGTAGTGGTATTGGTGCTAGACCGGCCATGTAGTACTATAATTAATAACATGTCCAGTGAGTCAATGAATAGAATTAGTCACGCGACCATCGTCAATGTAACAACCATGAAGGCAACCAGGAACAAACTAGGTACCAATTTAGCATGAACGTATATTGCAATTTGCCCCCCCCCCCGTTTAAACCTCATCTTTTAGGAGGAGGGGTGTTAAAAAACAACAAAAACGTTTTTTGTAGACATAGAAAGGAGAGAACGTTTAAATTTCTTGCCCTTTATGCTATTGGTGTGATTTGTACTCGTGATACATACATACATAGCCTGCTCGCCAGCCAGCCGGACCAACTTGCAATTTGAAGAACCCTATGCTGGCAGTTTTGGTTGTCGATTTCTAATAACAATATTGAACAAGCGTAGCCATCAAAGACAGTAAAAGGCATTGAACGACCGTAGCCATCATGCATTAGTGTGTTTACATGTCAGTCTATGAGTGCTCTAGCGCTACCTTCTCTTCCTGACTCCAGCTGCATTGAAGAGATAATATTAATAAATATATGTGTGTATGAATTACTAAACTTTCCGTGGTATCTTGCAAGGCCGGGGCTTATCATTCAATGCTTGCTCTGTTAGCAATTCGGCTTTTTCTGAAAAGAACTCGTAAGAACAAGGAGCAGGAGGGTACAGCATTTCGTCAACCTCCTAACCCTCCATTTCTCCAACTTATTTTTGTTGTTGCAATTGTTTTTGTCGTCGCTGCTGCCGTTATTATTATTATTATTATTATTATTATTATTATTATTATTATTATTATTATTGTTGTTGTTGTTGTTGTTGTTGTTGTTGTTGTTGTTGTTGTTGTTGTTGTTGTTGTTATTATTATTTGCATTTTCACACCAGTTGCCCGATGGTCTTCCTCAAGTCTCCAGCCCTCCTTTGACACTCTCACAGTCCACAGCAGTGTTGCAGATTGCAGCTTCACACCAGATGCCTAGTGGTTATCGCTGAAAGCTGAGTGACAGTAAGTCTCTCATATCATCCTCACCTATCACAGTAGCGTTGTGGTTTGCACCGCCTCCACCATGCCTTTTTCTTGACTGTTAGGCCACTGCTAACAGCCGAGGGTCGTAGATCTCATACTTCTAGTACTTTCCACAGTATCTGTGCAGTCCACATTGGTGCCGAAGTTGGTATAGTCTCAGCCCTTCCTCTTATCCCCAGTTCCTTCAATCTTGTTTTCACTGTCTTTGCTACGGTTCCGAGTGCACATACTATCATTAGTACTACCCTTACTCTCATGTCCACACCTTCTTCAGTCCCCTTGCCAGATCCTGGTATTTCCCTAGCTTTTCACTCTCTTTCGAGTTTACCCCGTGATCCGCTACGTCTGTTATTTGGCAGGTTCTCCATCCTTTGTCCACGATAACCAGGTCCAGGCTTCTCGCTTAGATGGAGTGGTCAGTTTTGATGTCAATTTATTTATCAATTTATTGCCTCCATTTTTTCAGGGCTGTCTCCGGTTCGTGCTGATACCACTTGTCCGTATATTATTGTTATCGTTGTATTATTATCATCATAATCATCATCATTATTATTATTATTTATTATTATTATCATTATTATTTTGGAATCTCACACCAGTTGCCTGGTGGTAACCGCTGGAGTTTGAGTGACAGCAAGTCTCCTCAAGTCTCCAGCCCTCCTCTCCTAGTACTCATAGGTCGCAGTAATTCTACGATTTACAGTTTCACACCGGTTGCCCAGTGGTTATCGCTGAAGGCTGAGTGACAATAAGTCTCCTCAGGTCCTCAGCTAACGTCTCCTCCCTCTTTCGCATATCATGACAGAGCTACTATTCGTTGCAGTACTTATATCTCTAGCACCTTCCTCAGTATCCGTGCAGTTCCAAGTAGTGCTGTGGTCTGTACGGTCTGTATCCTCCCCCTAATCCCGATCTCCCCCAGTCTCTCCCTCAGCGTTTTGGGGACAGTTCCTAGTGCTCCCACTATATTATTGAGAAAGAAGTAAAACAAGACTGTTTCAAATAGGAAAAAAAAACCTTCGCCATCACTGTCAATAATTGGACATCCGTAGCGTCCAATTTATAGATTGTGTAAAAAAAAGTCCACTGAAGAATGAATAAGGTCACAATAAATCACTGGTGTTTTCCACTGGAAAATATCTAAAATAGAGTAGAAAAACCATCTGGAGACATCCAGATTTAAGAAGATCAAGGTATTATTTTCAGTCAGAATATGCCCCCCCCACTAAAAAATATCCAACTAGCTGACGACTGGAGGTCGTATGTCTCAGTTCATGTGCCTGCATGTTCACACCAGATGTCAGTTGGTCAACACTGAAAACTGACAGAAAGTTCCAGCAGATCTCAGGCATCCTTGGGTATCCTGGCAGTACACAGCAATGCTATGGTTTGTCCGGTTCCAACCCATCCCTGGTCGTGTAACTCGTCTAACATGTTGTATTATTACTATTTGTGTGTCGTAGTATGGATAATTACTAAATTTTTTGTCGTTTGTTCAGATAGTTGAGAAATGGAACCAAAAATATTGTGTTATTTTAATCTTCCGATCGGAGTGACGTTTCTTGCATAAAGAAATCAGCACTGAAGACATTTGCTTTTAACTGGGTGCGAACACGGGACTCTGGTCCTTGTAGGATGTAAGTAACTACAACACAAAATAGACCAATCTTCTTCTTCTTGTCTGTCTTCTTCTTCTTCGTCAAATTTTTTTTCGTAAAGTTTTTAGTATGATTTTTATGTACGTTTTAAAGAAACGTGTTTCCTACAATAAATGTCATTCATCTCTGGGGTCGATTCAAAGAAAAAAAGAAGTGAAACTCTTAAAAACATTATCTGAAAAACCCACCCTGGCACCTGAGCAAGACTCTGCAGACTATGAAAAACAGACAACCTCCAGGAACCTGCCGTTCCCACGGGACTTGCAGAAAAAAACACTCTATTTTCTAAACATTTTCCCCATGTTTATTTATTTAGTTATCCACTTACTTATCTTTTCATATTTTTTAGCTATGATAGAATCGTTAAAATTTCACAGCTGAACTTCTTTGCCCCGTAAAAGATTAAAAAGAAAAAAAGACATGGCAAGTCATTTAATAAAATGAGGAGGTCACTGGCATGGAGACGGCACTGGCGAACATAGTTCGAGTTTCGGCCGAGGTTGCTTACATTCACTTCTCACTAATGCCCTTAAAAAGGCATGAATCCATTTCTCCCTCCAAGTTTGGGTAAACGGCAGCACACTTGGAGCCCTTACAAGGCAGTCGAATTAAGAGATGGTTACTCTGTCAGCAAAAAAAAAAAACAAACAAACAAACAAAAAACAAACAAACAAGGAAGATTGGTGATGAGTTACACTTCCTGGCAATTCCCGGTGCAAAAACGGTCGTCAATAGTGGAGTTTCATTGTCCCCCCTAGAAAACGACCATGGAGGCTGATCGTCCCTGTGCAACGACCCTTCCACTACGAAAACATTCACGCATAGGTTGCTATGCAAATAACTTTGCTGTCAATATCATCTATGGCCAACCAAGATAATATAATTAATTCATAATAATATGCCACCGAATTTTGGGTTTCCTTTGAGTACGCACATTCCCTTTTTTTAGAGTGGCCAATGCATTTTCCATCTACTACATAACTGATTCTGTAGCATCACCGTTTGAAGCAAGAACGTCTATCATACAGCAGTTGCCAACAAGTTAATCTTGTGTCATCTTGTTTGCAAGATCGATCCCCACAAAGCTAAGATTAGCTCTGTCAATATCTGCAACACCTGTAGTGTCTGCTAAAGCGAGATATTTAATAGAATTTTTGAATACTACCCTTACTTGTTGTTCAATTGAAGTGGTCCTGTGTCTGACTAAGCTAAGCATAGTAAATACAATACTCTCCCTTATCCGTGGGGAATGAGCTGTAAAGAGCCATAGAAGATGCCTGAAACCGTGAGTTGTAAGGAACCCTTTAAACTATGTCTTCCTTAATATATGCATACCTATGCTGAAAATTAATCTGTGAATTAGGCACAATGAAAGAATACGATTAATAACTATTGTTAAAACTCTCCCTCAATAATTGAATAACCGAAGTGTCAAAATGCGAAGTCTTATAAAAAAAAGTCCATCGAAGAGTAAATATGGTCAGAATAAATTCTGTTTATGACATCACTGGCATTTTCGACTGGAATATATCTAAAATAGAGTAAACTTAATCAAGAAACACCTAGATTCTGGGGAATCCAGATGTTATTGATAAACTCAAAAATAGTCAAAAAGATTTTTTTCAGTACCCCCCCCCCATTATTTATTAGAAGGAATCTAGAGGAGTTTTGATGCCATTTTTTTTATCCGTAGACAAAACAGTATGGCCAGGAAGGCTGGAACATGCAAACACACGCACATATAAGATTCGTTCTTACCAATACGATATTTTTCTTATCAAGTTGAGGACTCTCAATTTGTAACTTGAAGGAAACACTAAACGGTTTCTCTTTTCGCATATGTGAATAGCCAGCATCACTATTCCAGCGCTCAGAGTCCATTATTAAGTAAGACTTATTAATTGTTCATTTTTGGTTTGACAGCAGTTTAACTGAAACCACAGTAAATTAAACATTATCCCTTTCCTTGCCAATGCACTTAATACAGACGGATCACCTAGATCGAATATGATACAGTGAAAATTTCGAATCAAAATTCAGCTGATAATTACGTTTATGGCTGTGGACTTCATTATGGCAGCCAAAACTTGTAACGATGACAACCAAGATGTGAACATTAGTGAAACTGTGACCCAGCACTGCTGTGGACTGTGACAGTGTGGAGAGGAGGGCTGGAGACCTGAGGAGATTTGCTGTTATCCAGCCTCCAGCTGTGACCACCAAGTAACTGGTGTGAATAATAATAATAATAATAATAATAATAATAATAATAATAATGATAATAATAATAATAATAATAATAATAATAATAATAATACTAGAACTAGAACTAGAACTAGAACTAGAACTAGATATAAACTTGAACGGTGACGAGTATTCAAAAAATATAGATGTGAAATAGATGAGATCACATGCAAAGGAACAGAGCCATAAACAGTTTGAAGTAAAATGGGATTAGAAACCTTTGAAGCCAAGACTCCGATGTAGGCCAGGAAAAACACCCACCAGTGACTCCCTTCTTTTGCCCCCAAGCTGTTAGTAATGACTAGGCAATAGATCGCAAAGAACAAAGATGAAAAAAAAAAAAAAAAGGATAAGAATAATTGTTTACCAAAGATTAAAAAATACAGCACGTTTTTTCTGTAACATCATTGTGTGACTTTTAAGTTATATTTCGTTTTCTTTGACAGAACACACACTTCAACTTAAAAAATAAATAAGGTATACAATATGGAGAAAATTTTCAGTTTGGTTTTATCATTTATTATATCGCATTTTTAGAATTAGAACAGTCTAGTTTTTTTTCACCTTCTCCTATAATAATAATAATAATAATAATAATAATAATAATAATAATAATAATTATTATTATTATTATTATTAAAAAAAAAAAAAAAAAAGAAAGGGCTATTGATTTCTATTTTTGGAATTATTTTCTTCTCAGCCATTTTATTAATTTGTTTGAGCTACTACATTCATTGCCTATCCTGATATTGTGAAAACATGGACGATGCAAATACTTCCTATGAAGAGAATGAAGACATCATTTGGTACATGTACAGTAAGTACTTTATCTCCAATATTCATTGATGCATAAATCAAGATGGCTGTCGGAGTCCTGTTTATCGGCAAAAAGAAAAGGACCGTCGTCTGTTCATAATCGTATAAATGGACACCGTTTATAGTGTCAATTGTTGAAGAGAAAAATGAAAAGAAGCGAGCCAGAAGTTAATCGTTCGGAAAGAAAGGATATTGACGAGGAATATAAGTGAATGGCGACCGGAATTAATGAAAAATTTCGACGACAATTGGGAACGAATCCAACTTTATTCGTTTGGACTGATTGACTCGACTTTGGGAATTATTCATTTTACACAGCGTCTGTCCCAAAAGTATCAAGCCATTTTGGATGTTTCGAGAATTTGTTGCGCCACCCTGGTGTTATTTGGAACATCAATAAAAGAGCACATTCTACGAACACATATTCCAACTCGCTTGCATGAGGTTATTCAGTCGGCAGATAAACACCATCGTGTGAACTTGTGTAATGTGCAACCATGTCATTTACAATAACCGCCCAAAGCCGGTTTTTTTTTTTGACAACACACGCATCAGTCAGGCCTGTCAACCCCCCAAACAGTCCATATTTTGCTCTCCTTGACATCTGAATTTTCCCAAAGACGTGAATATATGAAGCAGCTGATCCAAAAAGAAGATTTTGCGGACCGTTTTGAAAAGTGGGGAGGGACACTGGGACACATGTCTAGGGTCGCAGGGTTAATACTTCGGAAGAACTCATGTCTGGTCTTTTTTTCGTTATCATCAAATTGCTGTATGCTTCCCAAACTGAAAACCTGGGTGAATATTTTATTTATTAAAATGATTCAAAACCAGAATGCCCCCAGTGAGATTCGAACTCACGACCCCTGGTTTACGAGACCAGTGCTCTAAACCACTGAGCTATGGAGGCACACAATGTTTCGAATGCTTTTAGCATACTTGACATTAATTTCTCAGTCAACAGCACGTGACTAGCCGTGTTTAATAACAGCTGTGAGTTATCGATATAACGTTTTCCTTCTGAAGTCAATGAGCACGATGGCCGAGTGGTTAAGGCGTTGGACTTAAGTTCCAATGGACGAATGTCCGCGTGGGTTCGAACCCCACTCGTGCTAAATGTTTTGATTCTTAATTGATTTTCTCCACACTGTTTGGGGAATTTTGTGGTTTCGAAACAGAATTAATTTGATTCATGCTAATCTGAACCGACCAATTTTGATCGAGGACAAAATCAGATTAAATATATGTCATTGTAGTACAGGGCTATTGTTAGTATCAAACTGAAGAATTTACCTTTGATCTTCGTTTATCATCCGAAATCAGCTGATGTTGAATTAACAAGTTTCGAATTACAGTCACTTATGTTTAATATTTGAATCGATTAAATATTTTCATCACCGATCATCGTGTCCCAGTGTTTGAGTGCTCGCCCCCAGTTCAATCCATTGCTGAGTCATGCGTTGAAAAATGGTACTCAATGACTCTCTGCACAAGGACTACGATTCAGGAATCTTCCCCCGAGGCTGACGACTTTCAGCCAAAACACGTAGGATACATCGATTCTCTTGAGTTCATCAAAAAGAAGCAACGTTCAACCTGGTCAGTATCTAGATGAGTGAACATTCAGGAATACCGGGTGCCGTGAAAAAAAAACAAAGCTTCAACAGGCCTGGTAAGCCGGGAGTGGTTCTTACAAATTATTAACCGAATGTAGCTAAGCCAGCGGCACCCTCCATAAGGATATAAGTGGAGAACGATGATACTATAAGTGTTGCCAAGTTGGTGCTTTTTTGCGCCAAGTTCAGCGCATTTCTTGCAGCGCAAAAACTGAACATTGATCGCTAATTTCAACCAATTCTAAGCTCTATTTTCAGCAATTTTCTAGCCAATTTGAAGTATTTTTTAACCACGTTTAGCCATGACAGGATAACCGTATTTTGGGGGCATTTTGGCATTTTTGGACGCTTTTCAATGTCGATTTAGCCTTAATAATATCTATATACAATACACATACAACCTTATATAAAATGACAAACTACATGTACCGTATAAACTATAGAATAAGAAAGGAAGGTGGCATTTGATCAACACTGCTGGGGTGCCATGTAAATATAATTGTTTTGTTTTTAAAATCCCTGAAACGATTACATGGCCATTGAGGACTCAACAAGAGACAGTTTATATGTTGTATCATAAGAACAAAGTATTTGTGAAACAGGGAAAAACACTTTGGAAGATAGCATAAATTGCGTTGACAGTTATTGGAGAATGGGTGAATTGGTGAAAAAGTTTTCATATGTATATATCAAGCTGATGTCATCTTTTGTAGATTTTCCTTTGATAGGTATGAGCAATTTCTAAGCTATCTTACTGGAAAACTGACATATCAAAGTGGTAAAAATCGTATGAAAATTTATTTTCTCGAAATTTGCCCTCAATCAGATGATTATCGAAAATTTTATAAAAATCGGACAGTGTGCCGATTTTTGCCTTAAATCTCTCAGATGTCGATTTTCCGGTGAAAATGCTATTCATACTGTTCATATCTATCCTTTTAAAAGAAAAGTTTTGTAATTGTCCCAATGAAGACTCCTCGCCTTGGAGCAATGTTTGGCAAGCTTGTCTACGAGACCATTACCACTGTGTCATAGTTTCGATCCTTGCTGGATGCCCTGCACTTGTGTCGTTGTGAGAGACTAAGCTATGCTTAGTAATTGTCTCTTGAAGATTCTTCT
This sequence comes from Thysanoteuthis rhombus, assembly GCA_963457665.1. Lineage (NCBI taxonomy): Eukaryota > Metazoa > Mollusca > Cephalopoda > Oegopsida > Thysanoteuthidae > Thysanoteuthis > Thysanoteuthis major. The sequence goes on along the minus strand of OY735222.1, from coordinate 8,995,791 downwards.
CCTTGGAGCCATGGTTAGTGAATTTCCTGCGTTGTTATTAGTTAGACCATAACGTATTTCTTCTTGTATAACGTGATTCTCGTATGCCAAGAAAGCTGAATTTTGAGGAGAAAAATAGGTATGAAATTGTGGCCTCTTGTGCAACACTGCTACTCAATTTGGCTCTACTTTTCGGCAGTCAAACGTGTTTTTCAACTTCGATGTTCCAAATTTTTTATTCGAAAAGTGCCCACTATTTTTTTAAAGTCGTATTCTGTCACAATGGTAATTAGTTTAATTTCATCAAATGAAAAACATAAGAACAAAAACAAACAAATGTACTCAACTCTTTATATCTTGTGCACTCAATTTGAAGTTCAAATTATTCTAAGGAAAGCAAATTAATTTAATTATTTTTTTAAAAAAGAACTGACTACAGAAATGTTTTTGTCCAATTCATTCTATATTACAAAAATATATTTGATTATGAATTGCGTTATAAGGTATATGTCCAACGACTGACATTAAAAGACTGATGATGATGATGAGGTAGAAACTTATTGGAAATTATCTCCCGTCATTACACGGTTAATGTTTCACTCATTAAACAAAACAATTTAAGGGTATGGGTCTGCTACAAAAATCGAACCTGCCACTGATAGGGTAGCCTCATCACTGTAGCGATGCTCTTAACATTGAGCTAGATAGCCGCCGTTAATGCATAGGCCCAAATAACTGCTTTCAATCCTGATCCTCATTTCAGTGAGTCTCGTTACTTCTGTCATCAAATTGGCTTGATTACAGCGATGTATAAAGTTTTTGTTTCAGTGAACATACGATAGTAGCATGATACCCTCCATTTTCGCTCAGATTTGAGTACAACATATTTGTGTGGTGACGTATGATAAGTGCCGACCGAACCATTCTTAAAAAGTTGATATTTTCGTTTATCCTTAGAGCTACAATGCCAAGTTTTTTTTTAATTTTATTTTGAGGCTTTAGCAGTCAGCATTATGATTCATAGAGTGTTCGAGCTAAAAAAACTGATTGTTCTAACTCTAAAAATAACTAAAATATCACCGTTTTAGAAATGGTTCGTTGGACACATATCTTGCTGTACACGAAGAAATGTTGTAGCTGAGAAATCCCTACATTTTCTTCGGGAAGTCCGAATTTCCGACTAGTTTTTATTCTTTGCATTCTATTCACAGAGGCCCATTCGTCAAACTACCCGATCTCCACCCGACTTTCACTTTGATGGATCGGAAAGTGTCAGCCGAGTTATCATCGTCTTGGGGATAATATATATTCTTAACCTGTGTCCGCCATTGTTATCGCTTCTCTTGTATTGCATGCTTTCCCGCGTAGTTAATTAGGCGGGAAGGATTCGAAAGAGACCAACATCTTAGTCACCTCCTCCCTGCTGTTTCTCATGACAAGAATGGATAGGAAGAGACTAGGATTCACTACGGTCTTAACGACATTGGAATTCTCATATCAATTTCGTATATTAATGGCGAGGACTTCAAGTATATATATATATATATATATATATATATATATATATATATATATATATGCATGTGTGTGTGATGACTTGGAAGGGGAAGGAATGAAAGCTCGTTTAGAAATTGGATTACCGATTCTGAACTACCAGTAAGTGACTAGCTTGGCTCAAAAGCGGATGGAATCAATGGTGGATTTATGGGTTTCATTTTGATTCGCGCTTGCCGCTGGGTTTCACTAGCTCAGTGGTAATAGTGGCAGCGTGTTGAACAAGCCACTCTCTGATACTGGAACTGTAGGAGAAGGGTTGCAACCCGATTCTCTGTGAAGAATTTAGGAAAAAAACAATGAAAAAAAAAATAGCAAAATGCAAACAGTTCTGATTGATCGATAGGAACCGTCACGTGACCAACGTCTTCCTGCAGCATGCGTGTTGGGAGAGATCAATTAAAAAAATTGGGGAAAAAAGGTGTATTTCGTTCGGCAGTGTTTACTGAAGAAATCTGAATTTTCAAACCTTAGCACCCACAAAAAAAAAGTGAGCGTGGATGTTGACAGACACAGAATAAGGAACCAGTTTAGCATAAATTCGCACTGGAAATTAACCCCCCTCTAAAAACATATCCAAGGGGGGTAATTTTACCCCCCTCCACGAAAAAAAAATTTCTTTTGTACACATAATATGTAGCAAATGTTTGAAATGCCAGTTCTTTAGTTCTATTGGTGCAGTCTTTAAGCACGCTCCATACGTAGCCAGACAACCAGACTGACTTGAAAACTGCAGAAACTTATGTTGACCGATGTAGTGATAGTTTTGGTTGGTGGTTCCGAATATCGTATTCGATCCTTGATAGATGTCTCACAATTTGACTAGACTATGTTTATGAAATAACATGAAAGATTTATGACCGAATGTCTCTACTGGACGAGCCACACCATTGCCCTATTTACTGAATAGATTAGACGAATAAAAAGCGAGCCTGTTTTCCGTTGTTTTTTGTTGTTTTTTTTCAATTTTGTATTTTTTTTAAAGGGAAAGAAAACAAATTAAACGATGTCTGGAAAAAGAACACAGTTTCAATGTTTTGTGCGGACTTAAAAAGTCCAGACACAGCGAAACTTTTTTTTTTTTTGTTACCGACGCCTGGAATTGTTTGTTACTTGTGGTTTTATTTCCTTTCTCTCTCTCTTTTTTTGTAGGTGTTTAATTTTGTCTTTAGTGAAGCTTTTCTCTATCTTGTTGTTGTTGTTATTGTTGCTGTTGCACATTTTTTGGACAGACTGCAGGAAAAGCCGAGTTAAATGCTCACAGCAAAGTTTGGGAACATTTAAACAGTCACGAGAACGCCATTAAAAGTCTTCAAGAAAAATCGCACGCACGTATATACGTACACTCCCGGTCAAAAAAACAATGAGCCAAGCTGATTGCTATCAATTTTTCGGTAACTCTTTCATTCTAATAATTATAAGCGAAAGATACGACAATGTTATACAAAAGTGCGCACAGTGTTTATACGCAGAGTACGTTTTAGCATGGGGGAGCTTTTCTTTCCTTTTTCTTCAGAACACTTATCCATTTGGTCAAACTGTCTGATAGTTGTTTACAGTGAGTTGCGTCCATGTTGTTCCATTCATCTCCGACTTCTTCACACAGCTGGTCAGTGTTCCCAAAATTTCCTCCAAACTAGTTCGACCTTAACAATCGCCTACATGTTCTCTATGAAATGAAGATCTAAGATCTTTTATACGTTGGAAAGTGCTTTGCTGAGGAACGTACAATAATGAGCCAAAACGTCATAACCAGTGATATGTAACAAGAATAGCAACTGTCAGAGACTGAGGTATATATGCAGGTTATCCGTCCTAAAATACTTCATTTTGATACGTTGAATGCCATAGTTATGAGCAAGAAGAAAGATTTGTGTGACTTTGATGAAAGTCGATTTGTTATGGCCAGATCAGAGCTTTTTGGAAACAGCATTGCTCGTTGTGAGCTTTTGTTCAGTTGTGGTGAGTAGCTCCCAGCTACGGAAGAGGAAAAAAATTACCAACCGCCGATAAGGCAATGGGCTGGCAAGGCATCGATGTGAAATGTAAACGAAGGTTTTTCAATCAAGTAAAAGCCAACAGAAGGACTACTCTGGCTAAAGTTGCTGTTTAAGTCATAGAACAAATGCGTCACAGTGCAATGTGTGTGTATCAAATTTTCACTAATCATCGAGTGGAATATCGCCATGTTTCGAAGTCATTTTTTCGTTTATTTTTTTATCGTCGACAACATACATACACCATAGATAACCTTTTGATAAGTTACCAAATACATCCTTTATATGCAAGATTTTTTCATCATTTATTTAGCATTCCCGTAAGTTATATAAGCATGAATTGATTAAGCTTATTTATAAAGCAAGCTTTTTTTTTCTTCGTCAGGTGCCGAAAAGAATTCTTTTTACATTCCTATAAGTTATATAAGCATAAATCAATAAAGTTATTCCTAAAGGATGTTTTTATATTTTGTCGACGTCAGCAACAAATAATTTCTTCGAAGGAAACCTATTATGTCAAGAAAAAATGTTTTTGTTTCTTGAAAAGTACCCCCAAAATAAGTTTTTTGGTGGGGCGGGGACCTCAATTTACAGTTTATGCTAAAGCGGTCATTAATTTGTGCTCGGCTGCGTTTACATTATTATTTTTTTTAAATTCAGACTTTTTCATCATCATCATCATCATCATCATCATCATCATCATCATCATCATCAGTAGTCTTTTATTGTTCGTTGTTACCACACCTCTCTATCATGGGTGTCGCTAAGCCAATACTTTCTGAACTTGTCTAATTCGTTTCTACATTTTGTATTCTACCAGCCTCGGTTTCGCATGTGATCTCTGGGGATCCATGTTGCGAGTCGTGATGTCCAGCGGTTGTCTGACATTCTTGCAAGATGATCAGCCCATCGCCATTTGAGTTTCCTAATGGTTTCTATGATAACTCAGACTCTTATTTTTTTTCGTGATCCCTCCATGTGAAGTTGAGCTTGATTCTTTCACGTGCGCGTTGCATTGTTCTCAGTTTGAGGCTCAGTCTCTTGGTTCGGTTCCATGTTCCAGCACCGTAGATGACTATCGGGAGGATGCATTGGTCGTATACACTTCTTTTTAGGACCCATAGCCTGCTTCATGATCATTTTTTCTCATTTTCACTGTCCCACAAAAGGTGCGAGGAATGACTTAATTGATTATTCTTTTTACCAATTTTCAATTGATCACCAACATGCTGCCAAAGCACGTTGGTCGCATGACGTTTTCTATAAAGTGACTAACCAGTGTTTCATTCCAATTTGGCTTTGAAAAATATTTCTTCAGCCAGGATGGATGCTGGGATACAGTGTTATTGTTGGCACTGAGACTTGTTTTTAATTCCTTTTCTTGTTTTTTTTTTGTTTTGTTTTTTGAACGAGCCATCATTTTTGTTCTTTAACCTTTCGGCTAATTAACTGATGGATTTCCCCAAATTAAACACGATTGCAATTAGACAATGAAAATGATTGAGATGACCTACAGAGACTAAAATAAGTTTCTTCTCTTGTCTGACACCTTGAGATCAGAAATGGAAATGAGTTATTGGAAGTAAGTATACGGTAAGGCTTGGTTCTGGGAACTGGGTATACGCCCAGGTGTGGTTTGTGGAACTAGGTATACGGCAATGTCTCTATTAAACGTGTAAGAACCTGGAAATCGAGATGGAGGTATACGTCGTACCATCACGTACCCCTATTCTCATCCCTATTGAAGTGAATCAATAAATAATGAACTCTGTGATTTTTCTCTTCCATGGGCTCGTTCACATACAACAATTTCGCTGATGAAAATATCTCCAATCGACCATTTGAAACAATGTCTTCTCATACTGAAACAAGTCCAGTTGTTTGTTTCTAGAGAAAGAAAAAAAAAACAAACATTTCACATGTATTAAAATATATCCATGAAATTACTGGAAGACAGTTCTTTAGAACCACCATTGAATCCGTCTTTCTTTACGGCTCCGCAACTTGGACTCTAACAAAGCAACAAGGATCCGCGTCTAAACGGACATCTTCTTCCAATTACGACCACTATAAAGGAGAAAGGACTCCGCCTTGCAGCCCAACCTTGGTGCTACAAAGATGAACTTGTTAGTGAAAAGTTGCTATGGCGCCCATCGTATGGAACAACTCCAGTTGGCGGACCCCAACGCACGTACGTTCAACTTGCTGATAACATTAGATGCTTTGTAGGAGATCTCCGTTCAGTAATGGAGGAGAATGTGTCAATTGCAGCCAAAGAGATCTCTCGACCTGATGATGATAATGAAATTCACAAAGATTAAGTACGTGTTGATATTCAATCAATTCTACAAAGCAAAGTATAATAAAAGAATGCGTGAGTCTAAGCATTCAAACAAGCCGTCGTATTTTAAGCCTTCCACATTAGCAACGGCAAACAACGAACCTCAACTTTGGACTCCATGGCAATCAGACATATATGAAGGTTATTTTGAAGTCTGGGAACGCTAAAATTATTCCCATGAAATTATTGGTAATTGGTTCTTTATTTTGGATAGTAGGGGAATCGGTGTTAATGTATACCCTTTGTAAAAGCTAACTTCCTAAAAATCATTGGGTTGTTTCTTCTGTGCGAATCGATTCATCTTGTGAGACTGTGAATCCCATCATTGATTGAGTTTGAGGGAAGGTTAATAGGGCCTTGCAATAGTGACGTCATCAGAACAAGGCCGGAGAATCCAGCTCCTGGAAGTGCATTTGTCCTCCTCTTAGACTGGTTGCTTCCCAAGGCTAGACGACCTCGATCTACCTTTCTGTTTAAAATAGCTGGGGTAGAAAATATGTATTCATACTTTTTCCTCCCCTATGGAATCAGCGCGAAGTGAACATGGATAGCCTCGGTCGGAGTTTGAACTCAGCTCGCTGATTTCATTGCCCGTACTGCGAACAGTACCGCCATTCGCACTTCCACTTCTGTGTGAATGACTGACCCCAGGCATCCTGGAAGGAATCTCGCATACGACAAGATCCCTCAGTAGCTTCCGCCTCAGGGTGTAACAAAAAAAAAGAAATTAAAAAAAACGAATAAATATGAGGGACAAAACCTCCGAAATCCCTGAAACGAAACAAAAAAAACAAACAAACAAAAAACAACGAAACAAAAAAAAACAAAAGTAAGACAAGAAACAATAGAAACAGGTCCGGTTAGTCAATCAATAGAAACCGTCGCGTGAACTACGTGTTTTCGCTGTATATCATATTGGGGGTGATCAATTAAAAAGAATTCGAAAAAGGTTTCATCAATGAATAAAGTGCTTCCCTCCCATTTTGTTGTGCAGTGATCACTGAATTAAGTCTGAATAGTAAGAAAAAAAAAATTTGATGTTGCAAGACACAAACTAAGGGGTCAATTCAGCATGAAATTACATTGTGAATTAATCTCCGGAGTAAAAGTTTTTTTGGGTGGGTGGGGGGTACAAGAAATAGAAACAAATTCTTTTTCTTGACCTATAATAAAGAGTGAATATTGAATTAAATGTTGTAAATGTAGTCACTCAGTGCGGCCTGCACGCATGATGAACACATACATACATACATGGCCAGCCAGCTAAACTAACTTAAAAACTGAAAGGAAACCTATGTTGAGATTTTTGGTGACGGTCTTAGTTTACGGTTTCCGAAACAGACCACGAATCACACACACACTCACACACGTACACACACACACACACACAGACACACACACACACGCATGCGCACCCGCTTCCATCCTATTAAGAGATCTCCATAAAACAGTAGCATTCCGTTTGTAGTTCGATTCACACGATTGTAAATCGATCCCTGCAAATCTTTTAGCGTCTCCCTTAATACGTTCATGTTAATTCCCTTCTCGACCCTCATCCCGTATCCACAACCCCCCCTTTTCCCCCCCATCCTTTTTTTCCGGGTACTGAGAGTTTTGAACAGAATCGCCATGAAGGCACGTACGAAGGTTTAGGTTGGCAAGGTGGGGTAACTCTTGGGAAGGGTCACGAATGAAAGGTAAAACACATCGTATGGACGAGTCATTGCTTCCCATTGAGCGTTGAAATCCGATAAATGGAACCAAGCTGTATGCACAGGCACGCCTCGAAATGCTGAAGGCGAATTTCCTCTATCGGTTGGGGGGAGGAAAAAGAAAGAGTACAAAAGTGAGAGAAGAGAGTGTTGATGCTTTGCAGGAAGGAAAGAAAGAATATAGATAAAGAGCGAGTGAGAGAAAACATCAGCGTAAGAGCAAAGGCCCAAAATCTGTAGATACGGGATTAATAAAAAAAGAAATGATATCAATCTATCAACATAGTGGATGAGAATTAACTCCCTATTAGGATTTTAAAGTAATTTTTTGTAAATATTGTTCCTTTTTCGTGTAACGAATTTCATTATGGTTCTTAGAGCAATAGAATAATAATGATTAAGTTAATACCAATTTCCATTTAGGGAGTTTTTCACCAACGCTCTATCGATCAAACGATCTCAATCTAATCACATCTATCAATAACAGTTGGTTCCATTTATCTCAGTCTGTTCTTATATATCCAGACCAGCTTTCAATCTTTCAATATCTATCTATATTGATTCGTTAAATCCTTATAATTGTAACACGAAGCACTGCCGGTTATATTACTACAGAGAAGCATTGAGAATCAGAAAGAAATGAATTGTTATAGGTGATTCCAATAGACTCAAAAAGAGACATTGAACAAGTTTGCATAAAGAAATTGCTTTAAAATTAGAGGAAACAGCACAAAAGAAAATATAAAAAACTCCAAAATCCGAGAATAAGCGTTTTGAGAAAAACAGCAAAACGTCATTCCTCTAATGAGGAGTATACAGGTGAGATAGGTATATCTAAGACAAGATACATAGCTTTTACATGCGTGCGTAACAGGAGTGCACAATGAATTTCAATGAGATTATGTGGAAGGGAGTACAATAGGCTAAGGAAGAAGTGATTAAAATTTTGGGCAGATCCATGCACAATTACCTGACTATCATTGTAATTATATGTCCAACCCACATAATATGGCCAAAATATGTCTGCCCATGCGATATCTCCAAGAGTTCTCAATAGATATCGATGAGATTTTGTGCAAGAGTTGACATTAGGCTACGAAATTACTGAATAAATTTTGGGGCGGATCTATGCAGACCCTTGCGTCATATTCATATGTCTACCCAAGATAATATCACCAAAATTGCATCACTGTCCACACGATATATCCAAAAGCTCTCAATGGATTTCAATGAGATTTTGTAAAAGTTTGGGAAATCGGCTTCAAGAGAATTCAGGAGATTTCGGATCAGGTCCATAGAAAATTATCTTCCCTGTGTCCTGGCTGACTTTCTGCAAACACAAAATATCTACAAAAGTTCTCTGTTTGTCCACACGGTATCTCCAAAAGTTACCATGGAAAGAAATGTTGTAGAAGGGTGGACAATAAACTATGGAAGAACTTATTAAATATTGGGGTGGATCCAGGAATTCTTTTTTGATTGCAAGTTATTTTCCGTTCTTTTTCCGTAGATTTATGTATGTGCTCATGTTGGTCCACACAATATCATCAAAAGTTATCAATGAATTTCAATTTAATTTTATGGAGGGTTGATCAATAGGGTCAATCGGAAGAAATGATTTCAGGCGGATCCATTCACAATTACCTTTCCTACGTCGTAGTAATATACACACACAACTTGATATCGCCAAAAGTTCTAATTGAATTTGGATGACATTTCGTGAAAAGATGGACAATCGGTCATTGAAAAAGTTATTAAGTATTTGGGCGGATCCATGTACAATTACTTCCCATGATACTGGCAGAGGTATGCATCCTCTGATTTCTCTCAAGTTTGCATTGTAATTTATAACTTTGAAGTATGACAAAAGAAGCTTAATTTTTTCAAACACTTATTCTGTTTTGGGACGACTTTTGATACTATAACCTATCAAATTACCAAGTTTAATCTCAATGCATCTCTTGTTCAAGGACCATGTATAGAATATGATTGTAAGACCCATTTGTCAGGCCTATCGAAGCTCCATTCTACGTATTGATAGTCCCCGATGTTCACTCATCTTGATACCTACCAGACTCGACGTTGCTTAACTTCGGTGATCTCACAAGAACTACTGCATCCGAGATAATTTGGCCGTGACCCTTTAGAGTCTGGGAGAGGTCCTAATACTTGTATGGACTAGTTTACGGAGAGGGAAAGATTGTGAGAGAGAAAGAGAGAGGGAAAGATTGAGAGGGAGAGAAAGAGAGAAAATTTGAAAAAGAGGGGATGAGGGAGAGTGTGACGCCGGGGTTGGTGGAGTCCAAGTACATCCTAAAACAGTAAACATCCGGGCAATTTACCAATTTGTCAGTAAAAGCAGGAATGCACTTTGAAGCACATGTGTCGCATTTATCTACGAAATTGTAGGTAAATACAACACCAACCCCACCCAGACCCGATTATCGAGCAAACCCGGATGTTGGCCCACAAACTCTTAATCGATTTCAATTAGTAGATTGTTATAATTGTATCAGTAAGTGATTAACAGCCGTAAGTATCTCCTGACTTCGCGACTTCCGGTCAGCGACTTCCACGAATCGATTATCGATTTTTACCTAAAAACACCACTTCATGTAAAAATGACTCCTGAAAAAAAAAGGGGGGAAAGATGGCTGATCGATTATACGATTTCCGGCAGAGACAACGGAATTACTTGAGGCAGGGAAGAAATCTGGTGGGTATAAAATGTTTCCACTTGATTTCCGACGACCTGATGAATTTAGAGACATTATCTGTAAGATTTGGCCAATGATTACCATTTACCTACGCCAACAAAATCGTTATCATCGTCAGCTTTTCAACATCTGCCGTTGAAGAAAAAACTTTCTTAAGATTTGCAAGATCTCAATATCGCAGACTTCACGGTGCTAATATCTCCTAAAACTGTCTAAATCGGCACGCCATCTCATTTTTTTATCGACCTCAGTTTCGTATATGATCTCTGGGGTTTGTGATGTCCAGCGGTTATCTGACACTCTTGCAACATGACTTGCCCATTGCCATTTGGATTTTGTGATATATTAGATGATATCTCTAACTCTCGTTTCTTTCTTTAATACACTGTATTCTCTTCTGATTCCGATATGTGACGACAAACATATTTTTCTCCCGTTGGATCTTTCTTAGTTTAAGAGCCAATCTTTTGGATTGCTTTCACAGTTCAGGGGTGCATTGGTTATAGTCCCTCTTTACTGGACTGATGGGATTTTTTGTCCTTTAATGTTGAGCTTGCTGGAATATATATATATTATATATATATATATATATATATATATATATATATATATATATATATATATATACTTTTGTCTGCCTATCTGTCTGTCCACACAATATCCTTGTGACATTTTCTGGAAGTGTGAGCAATGGGCTAAGGGAGAATTGATAAAATTTTGGAACGGATACAGGAGTTTTCCCTTACTATTATCTCCCCTGCATTGTAGCAACATGTCTTCCAACTTGATACCTCGAAAGAGTTCCTACCCAAGGAGAATTAAATCCTAGCCAAGTATTCCACACTTTTGGCCTGTGCCAGACTTGCTGTAGTGAGTTCGATCCTCGCTGGGAGCACCATTAATGTTTGCCCAGTGCCAGAACAAGGCTAAACTAAGTACGAGCTCTATCCTGAAAATGTCGAGCAATTTTGAATAACTTGATAACCGGTTGTGTGGTCTTCAGGCTAATTGGCAAGTGAGTCATTCGTCACGTTTCGTGCAGAGTTTTTCCTTTTGACGAATCAGTGCATCAACCAGATCCGTTTCTCCTCCCTCTCTACAATTCGTAATTTGTCTCCAAGAGATTTCAGACCATTGATGAGATTATGGAGAACGGAACAAAGTAGCAGGGGCGATTTCGAAAGAGGACTTTGAGGATTGTTCTGGAAAATGGAAAGCGTTCTGGGAAAAGTGTGTGGCATTCCAAGCAGATTATTTTGAAAGGAACTAAGGTGCCATTGAACTAGATAAGCCATTTTTAGTTAACGTTAAAAATAAATTCTGGAGAGGCTTCTTGAAACATATTTGGATATCCTGTCGTGGGTTATCGTTATCAAGATAGTTTCGTTGTCTATTACTGCAGTTGTGAATTCGATCTTCACTCATGCGGCCTTATGTCGTACTAAACGTGAGTAAATATTGCTTTTCTGTGGAACAATCGTTTGCAAGCTAATCTTATAGGCTTGTTTCATCACTGTAGTGAGTTGGTTTGAGCTCCCCACACTTGAGGCCGTATTTCAAACAACGATAAGTATAGCGAATATCAATATCAATTCAGTAACCTTGGTTTTTTCAGATTTTCACCATTTTTTATGGTAAGATGATTATTTACTTTATACAACGCAAAAGTTTTTTTTTAAAGATTAAATTCTCAGATGTGGATACCGATAGAGACTTCTGTTTTTTCTTAACTGGATTCTCTGTTAAATGGAG
>OY735222.1:8976239-8978739 GCA_963457665.1 Thysanoteuthis rhombus | reverse complement strand
ATAAAAAAATATTTGTTTGTTCAAGCTTTTTGAATGATTGTATCAAAAACAGTTCACAAAAATCAGAAAATTTGCGAATACAAGTTCAAGCCCATGCTAATGATATAGTTCATTGAATATTCGTTTATATCAAGAACACATCGTTTTATTTCAGATACAGTTAGAAACAACATTTTACGTAAGGGTTTCCTTTGGGGCCAATTCCTATTTTCTGTGGTCCCACAAGGGTCAGGTCCTAAATTCCCGGCTTTAAAAGGCACAAATGTATTCTTCGGTTTGAAGATGCTCAAGGTGAAACGAACGAAAGCAAAAGGTTTTAACGGCATTATCTATAAATGGAAGAATCAGACGACACAGTGAATGAAAAGTTGAAAACGAGATTAGAAAGAATTTTTGAAGAGCAAGTAAGAAAGACAAGAAAAGGAAAAAAAATCTAAAAAAGCAATGCCAAACGCCAACTGAAAACTGAATGAAAACCAGTTTACATATAGGTACAATAAAGTGGATGTAACTGAGTAGGACTTGATTTTCCATACTTGGACGGCTGTCTTGATAAATGAAAAACATATCACAATCAGAAGAAAAATCCTGGATCCAGTCAAAAGTTTGATCAATTCGTTGTTTAGCTCAGGATCCGACCTGCCACAAAATATCACTGGAATTCGTTGAGAACTTCTGGAGATATTATATAGACAGACGGACAGATAGACATGGATGGGTGTGTTTACTTCTACGAGCATCGTTGGCAGAGGTTAAACGCTGCACATATGTGCCAAAAGCAAAAGATTAATACATTTTCTAAAAGAAAATTGGTGCAAACAATATTTCAGTGCATACATTCAAATGAAAATGCAAAAATTATTTATTATTTTATTCATCTAAATTCTGGTTGAAGTGTTGATATAACCTAAATCCAACTAAAGCAATTTCTCATAACTTGATATAGTGCACTATTCATGAAGGTATTCGTAAATTCATGCTTTTTTATTGGGAGAATTTTTACAACAGACTGAAGCTAAATCCTTTTTACTTAAAGGTAATGAGTTTTTTTCTTGTTTGTTTGTTCATGGTATTTGTATATTTTTAGTAAGTATTGAAGTAAAAAAAGTTTGTTTCTACTTGTAGTATTTGGCGGGAGAGTACCTTTACGCAATAATCATGATTCTCTTATAATACATGTGTTTTTAAAATCTATGTTGTTTTCTTGAATAGAAAAAATTAAGATTGAAACCTGTGGCAGAGCTCTAGAGTTTTGCAGAAGCTTGGTTGAAAAAGGTTCCAGTTTGAAAGAAAGATTGTTTGTCCTAAATACTGAAATTCCACTTGGTCTAAATTGGTCTTTCTTCTTTTTTCTTGTTCTCATTGTGATTGTCATTATTATTATTATTTGGAATCTCACACCAGTTGCCCGGTGGTAACCGCTGGAGTTTGAGTGACAGCAAGTCTCCTCAAGTCTCCAGCCCTCCTCCCCCAGTACTCATAGGTCGCAGTAATTCTACGATTTACAGTTTCACACCGGTTGCCCAGTGGTTATCGCTGAAGGCTGAGTGACAATAAGTTTCCTCAGGTCTTCAGCTAACGTCTCCTCTCTTTCGCATATCATGACAGAGCTACAATTCGTTGCAGTACTTATATCTCTAGCACCTTCCTCAGTATCCGTGCAGTTCCCAGTAGTGCTGTGGTCTGTACGGTCTCTATCCTCCCCCTAATCCCGATCTCCTCCAGTCTCTCCCTCAGCGTTTTGGGGACAGTTCCTAGTGCGCCCACTATGACCGGTACTACCCTGGTTCTCATGTTCCACATTTTCCTTAACTCCCTTGCTAGGTCCTGGTGTTTTCCCCTTTTTTCACCCTCCTTCTTTTTTACTCTATGGTCTGCAGGTACAGCCACGTCTACTATTTGGCAGGCCTTCCTTTTTTTGTCTACTATTACTAAGTCCGGTCTTCTTGCCTGGATGAGGTGGTCAGTTTGGACGTTAAAGTCCCACAGTAGTTTGTGGTTGTCATTCTCCAAGACTGCCTCTGGCTTGTGCTGATACCACTTTTCCACATGGTTGAATCCCATTTGTTTGCTTAGTTCCCAGTGTATCATCGTTGCTACTCTATCGTGTCTATGCTTATACTCCTTCTGGGCGAGTTGACTACATTCACTAGTTATGTGGTTTACTGTCTCATCTCTTTCACCACACATGCGGCATTTGCTGTTTGTCTGTGTTCTGTCTATTATTATTATTATTATTATCATCATTATCATTATGATGATGATGATGATGATGATGATGATGATGATGATGATGATGATGCAATCTCACACTAGTTGCGTGGTGGTTACCGCTAAAGGTTGAGTGACAGCAAGTCTCCTCAAGTCTCCAGCCCTCCTCCCCTCATTTTCATAGACCACAGTTATTATTACTATTATAATTATTATCATTATTATTATTATTAGTAGTAGTAGTAGTATTACTATTAACAACAGCAACACACACACTTTTTATGAAAAG
>OY735222.1:8961239-8971239 GCA_963457665.1 Thysanoteuthis rhombus | reverse complement strand
TTAAAACCTAATTAGATTTTATAAAAGGACCGTTTTTTTTTCTTTCATATAGACGTAACAAAAGATAAAAGTTTCAATTTTCAGACCCCCAGCTCCTTAGGTGCGTTCCGTACACCTGATACATACATATAGACGTAAAAACCTATATAGCCTGGCGGACGAACTTGAGACAGTTTTCGTTTACGGCTTCTAACAGATAAATAGATAGATATGAATCAACAGAGATTAATGAAGGGGTATGACTGGGATAGGCAGAAAGATAAATATGAATTAATATCAGTAGACAGGACGTGACTGAGGTATACGCTGGGATCAATTACAGGCCCATGAATTATATACGTATTGACCTTAATATATAGGGGATCTTCAAAGCTTTTTCCGTTTGCGATGTTTTGCAACTATGTAAACAACTTGAAAAAAATCAAAAGAAAATAGTAACGAAAACATCTCCTTAACATAAACAAATTATAAAGTAATGCTTCTGAAAATGTTGTACGGGGACTCAAATAATACACGTGTACTCACACTCATGTTATAATGTAATACTTGGAAAAATATTGAACGGAAAACGAAAATATTGCACACACGTTATAGTGTAATGCTTGAAAAGATATTGAACGGAAATTTAGACATTACACACTCATACACACATACCAAAATTATAATGCAATAATTGAAATATATTGCACTGAAACCCAGGTATCACACACACACACACACACACACGCACGCGCGCACGCACGTATATTTATGTATTCGCTTATACATTGATAAGCAAAAAAATATGCCTAGCGACATCTTATAAGAATAGATATACTATCTTGTAACAACTACACAAGGACAGTGATATATAAGCAGGTAAACCGGCTTCGAGTACTTCATTTTGCAACAGTTCTGAGCAAAAAGAAATATTTGAGTGATCTTGATGAAGGCCAATGTTATGGGCCAATGACTGGTCAGAGCATTACCAAAACAGCACAACCCGTGGAGTGGTCACGCCCAGTTGCGCCGAGTACATATCAGCAGCAGTCAGGGAGTCGATATTTATTGACCCTAGCTTTTTTTTTCTCACAGAGGATTACATTAATTCCCCCAGCTATGAGGATCGAAACTTCTAGCTAATGGTTCACAACACAAGTATGTTAAACATTGCCCTAGGGTAGGCGCCTAATAGATTTAAATATGATCAGTGTGTTGATGTGGATTATAATTCATCCGATAAGATTAGAGTGAAATGACAATCCAGAAGACTTTGGGTACAAATGAGATTTATTAGTTTATTTGACAGTTCATCTTGGCTTCTTCTGAAAAAAAGAGATGGGGATGAAAGAAAGTGTCTGTTATATAGAGTCCATGTCTGGTTTTTTAATGGATTTAGGGATTAATTATTAAATTGAATGGAATGTTCTAAATAGAACAGATTCTGTTGATGTGACTCGAAAGCGGAGTGCTTATTTTCAAATGTTCAATCTATTTCTGTAGATATGTAAAATAATGTATTATCAATCAAGTTTTATCGATAGTGAGTATTTGATTTAGAAGTGTTCCAAAGTTTTTTGCGGCAAAAATATTGATTAAAAGCGAAAAGAAGAAACGAATCGGAGAATAGAGGTAAATGAACATAAACAACTACAAATGTCAAAAGAAACAGAAAAAGAACTTTGGATAAAAATGAAAATAAAGATGTGAAAGCCAAAAACTGGCATCACCTTTGCCATTTCGTGCTTCTTGTCTGATGTGGAACGGACAGATCGGAGAACAGCAAAGATCAAAGCTTCTTTCCGTTCATTAAACGTACAAGACGAGGCGCAAAGGAAGTATCTTGTGCCGACGGAACTTTACGGGATCTGTTTTTGCAGAGATATAAACAAACGATTTTTATGAAATAAACAAGTATTGAACCGTGCCTACAGGGCGTATTAGAGGGTTATGTACATCCGATCGGTACCCGAGATCAGTGTTCGAATCCACTAAAAAAACAGGATTTCGAAAGCTGTTTTTTAAGATTTTATTTTTATTCAATATGGCAGGTCAGTTCCTCTCAATTGATTGACGCTTCATAACACTTATATATGTTAACACCCAGTGTGCCCTAGCTGTTTCACCGAATCGGTGAAAATGCCTAATTGACGAAATTTCATTATTTTTTGTAATGCTTACACGAATTTTTATTCGTAAAAAAATGTTGTCTCATATCCTTAATTATCATTCATTTTGTGTAAAAAATGTTAAGACTACGTTTTTATTCATTTTTTGCGAAAAAACTCGATTTGACAAAAAAAAGTAATTGTTTCACATTTTTGTATTGATTAAATGAACTTTTGTCCAAATTAAAAGTGCGTATCTATTTTTTCTTTGAAAATGTCAAAATTTCGCCAATCAGGAAATTTTACCAATTCAGATTATTATATCTAAGGCAAATATTGAATCCGCCGAGAAAAAACAAGTCTTTTTTTCAATAAACTGACATCCGTTCAGTATAACACAAGGCCAAATATGTGTAGGAAAATTGTGTTCCACCTATATTCCTAGAGGCGCATGTCAACTCATATTGAAATTCAACATTTAAAATTTCTATTTCTTAAAAAAACTTAACGCAACTATCTCAAGTATTAGTCATTTATTAGTTTTACCTACTCTAACACAAAGCCATGATGTTTAAGTGAGTATTGAACCATTACTTGAATAGGTCTGTCTCGCCAGGTTGCGTGATTAGACGATTAGTTACTGAATATGGCACCGCTTTATTACGTCACCCATGGCCCTCTGTTGTCATGTCACGGTGCTGAATACAGGTTTGATTTCCCGAACTCGGTATATACTAAGCCGACTTTTCGAATTTGCCAAATATGAAAAACATAACTCTTATATACTAATTATTTACAATACTCTGGGTGTGTACAAAACGGGGGAAAACAAAATACAATTAATCTCATCACTAAATGTCACGAAAAAAACAGCGACAGGTCCGTGAACTAAACCAACACGAACACGAGATATTGCCGAGTATCGGGTGTTTTGCCGAGTATCGGGTGTTTTGCCGAGTATCAGAGCATCGGAAATCGCTCAATACCTGCTGGGTTTTTTAAGTTACTGAGTTTTGGATTGGCAAGTTTGGGAAATTCAACCTGGTTATAACAATTGCAAGTAGAATCAATTTAGTTAATAGGAGTGTTATGAGGTACATAGTGGAAACCTTTGTAAGTAGGTTGATGGGCAGTGCTGGAACACCCTACTCACTACTCTAGTGAGTCAATTAGTAAAACAAACTTTCTAAAGCTGGTGACCTGGATGGGGGTTATACGTACTTTTGTTTTTTCGGGACATACAACTTTTTTAGATTTTATTTTTATTGCATTCCGATTGTATTAGGTTGCCCGGTATGAAATAGCTGTTTATAAAAGGAAAATAAAAACACCTTAAAAATGTAAACAAGCCTGGTTTATTAATAAAAATAGGCTCTAACTGCTCCAATAACTTTTTTTACCATTGGGCTTTGAATGTTAATATCTCTCCGTTAGATATATTAGTGTCTTTCGTAAGTGAAAATTGTTCAAATGCTTTCAGTACCTATTTTTTTGGCATACTGTTTATTGCGATGAAAAGGTCCCCGTTGCCGAAATAGGAGATAAGCTATTGGAGATGAGTTTGATGAATATGGAAGACGATGTGAGATATCATAATTAAGTTGCAGAGACTTTGAAATGGTCGGATTGCCAATGTAATGTCTGACATTGTCATGCAATAAAATGGGCCCCAGTCAGTTTACCAATGCCGGATATTTCCTGGCTAATCCTGAATGCAATTTCATCAATTGGTTGGCAGCAAGATTGGGTTTCCAAATTCAAAATTGCTGTTCTTGGGAGCTTGAGGAGCATTCTTACTGAGTTTGAACCCAAGCGAGAGCAATAGGCCGATTTCCTTTGAGTAAAACATCCTCAAGAAGATGTGTTGTCTTATAATACTTATTAGTTGGAAATTCAGAAGAAAACCCATGTCCCGTAATCAGTTGAATATGTGCATTTCTGCTTCAGGATACGATAAGGCAATCATAGAGATAAATATCAAGAAACGGCCATTTAATGCAGTACAACCCAATATGATATTTAAAGGAATACATTGGAAGCCGGTTATTATAATCAAAGATAATTTTACCAAACCATTCAGTCAATCCCAAACAGTTTATTAAAAATGACTTTAAAATTCCATATAAATTTGATGTCCTTTTAAAAAGATTTTTATATTGAAAAAATTGTTTAAAACAATGAATGATGATTATATCAATTTTTATATTATTTGCCTAATGTTATCGGCCATTTGGTGTAATTCACAAGACCCAGTCACGAATTGATTACAATAGGAGGCTTTCAATGTATTTTATTGGCTAAAACTGAGTTGATAATTTTGCTTTTTTTTTATCGAATAAAATTTGTACTCAGTGGCTCCAATGCAAATATGCACTTTTTAGAATGTGGGATGAATTGATTCGTTCATTCTTCAATAAATAATGTATTTCCCCCCAACAGGTAGATCCATTGGGGTACAATTGAGAGACTTCCGGACTTTCCGGAAGTTGCTCTTTTGGTTTTCTTCCTGTAGGCGGAGATGTAATGGAGAAAATATTTTTCTACATCAAAAGCTTGGAACAGTTCATCGATGATGTTGTTCTACAGATCGATAATTATAAGGATCTTTGTCGAAAAGTGTTTCTGCCTAACTAAATATCTGTTAGGTTGATGTAAAAATAATTGCGGTTTCTCACCATCAACTTTAAAGCAGTACATCTCAGCTTAGAATAAAAGTTACTTATCGAAATAAGAACCTTCAGGATCTACACTTTTTTGCCGACTAGAAACTAATTCGTACAATTCAATTTGCAGTTAGGTCGGGCGTTATAATGAAGAAGATTTGGTTCCTTTGCGAAACGCAGTCGATTGTTGTACAGAATCCATTTTTCATCACATGTAACCAAGCGATAAAAAAAAACATGGATTGTTTTTGTTGAGCCAAAGAATCACTGAGTTCATAACGGTGGATTGTTAGATTTTGTTACAGCTTATGCAGCACCCATTAATCGGGCTTTTTTGCTTTCCGATTTGGCGCTAATGTCAAACAATTGTTGAATGGTCAACGTTTAGTTCCACTGTAACCCTGCGAGTTGTTTTGCGTGGGTCCACCTCAGTAATGGCCCTGAATTGGAGGTCGCCAATCACAGACGGACGTCCACGACCCTCCACATTTTTATGCCACTCGTATCCATTCCGAAATTTTTGGAACCAATTTTGAGCCGTACGTTCGTTTAAATATTTAAATATTTGGCTCGTATTGCGAGCAGTTTCCGCTTCTTTACATCCTATTTCGAACTCATACAACCATTTCTGATTTGACAAACTAAAAATCCCAGAATAGATACTGAAAAGAAAACATGCTGCATTGGAAGAGGAGCGAAATTCACGCTTCAAAATAGCAATTGTTTACTTTTTTCAAATATATATTATTTTTTTAAAAGCTGAGGGCTTAATTTTGAGTTTCCCTCTCCCTCTCTTCATATTCTTTCTCTCTTTGTCCTCCATCTTTTTTTTTCTCTCTCTCTCTCTCTCTCTCTCTCTCTCTATATATATATATATATATATATATATATGTAGATAGATATATATATAGATATATACATATATATATATATATTCGACGTTGTCTCATTGTCTATACCTTGATACGTAATTTTCGGGGAATATCGATCTGAAATTTTCACTGTATAATGTTCAATCTATGTGCTTAATATTCAACACAGAATTAAGTACATTTTCGATGGAGGAGATTATGTTCAAAAACTTTTGTTGCGTGAAAGATATGTTTTTATCGTTATGATACGGACTTATTGATGTATAAACCCACCAACACACACACATACATAATTTTATATATATACACACTAAAGTACACATCTGTAATTCAATATACGGTGTTATAGGTTTATTTCATAAAAGCGCTCGATTCAAAAACATCAAGTTACAGTATAGTTTTAGATATGGTGGAATAACATATTCACTACACCGGTACGTTTATGTTCCTGCCCTTTTGGGCTTCTTCAGGCGAATGATTCTATTTATTCAGATGCTTATTCAGAACATTATAGGGCGGTGCGTAATTTTTTTGGGGGGGGATGGTGGTGGTGAAAGACCTTGGCTTATTACATTCATTTTTTTCCCTGTTTCTCTTGTTTATGATCGTTGCATTCACAGTATCTCAAGTTTTTTTATTCGTTGTATTTTGAGTTTTTAGTTCTATTTATTGAATTTTATTTCTTTAGAATTATTTCTTAACTTTAGTTTTTGCCATATTAACGCGTTATGTTATTGGTTTGAGTATTTTAAAATTGTTTTAGATAATCTGATTAATCTATCTGTTGGTAATTTTAGCTGTCTTTTTCCATAAATTCTTTTTCATATTTGTTTATTTATTTTCCCATGAGGAAGTGATGTTTTAATCTTTATATTTGTAGCTGGTCGTTATGAATTACGTTAGTGGTACTTGGAGTTTTTTCCCACACATCTTATCAGTTGTGTTGGTGATCTATCAGTCAAGTGGGTGGGTTTAGTTACCGGCAGTATATCATATAATTGTTATCCGTCTACAAGTTTTATTCCTTTGACATTATTAGTTGGCTATCATCTATTTATTCAAAATAATCATGAAATTATATTGTGATTCATTTTAGAGGATTTTAATTGTGTTTATAGTGGTTGGAGATATTAAGACGTTTTCTTTCAGAGAGATCACTGCTCCGAGAAGTAACTTTTCTCTCTTATCACATCTTTTCCTAATTTTTTAATTGATCACCAGTCGAAATGTTGTTGAGAGATGTTGGTCACGTGACGGTTTCTATCGAGTGACCAGCCAGACTGCCCTTAATATAATTAGTATTTGTAGATCATTATTTATATGATTGATGCTGCTATTACTGCTCTCTATTTATTAGCGTTATATTATTGTTGCTCTTCTTATTGATTAAGGGTTAGAGATCTAACACCATTTTCTTTTTCGTTTTTCCTTATTCCATTTTTCGTACACCTTCCTGTGATGAATGAGGATCGGAACCATCTGAGTAGAAACTGACGTCTACGCCCCTTGGGGGGTTCTCCTCCTCTTTCGATTTAAAAAAAAAATAATTTATCTCCCGAAGCGTCGATATTGCCGACTTGACTCATTTTCCCCTGATTATCATTATGGTACGTGGCGCCTTCGAATTAAAATCCTGCAAATTATCCCAACACCATGAAATGGTCCGACGGAGCTCCGAAAATCCAACCTACCCATTTCTAAAACCTCAAAAGCACACGGCGTGCGGAAATTAACGCCTTTACACCGTATCACGTGACCTGTGGCACCAGCGGAGAATAATCCGTTTTCCCTGTTATTTTTATGACGGAAGCTCAAGGAGAAAAAAACATTGCTTTTATTCCAGCACTTGAGTCTCAGGATTTAAGAGGAAATAAGCATCATTTACAACCACTAACTGCTGAATGCACAGATACAGGTTTTAGTGGCGCATGGTGCTTCGTATCTTAGGTGTGCTGTGTGCTACAGATGCATAAAAACATTTTAGCGTCTTTAAAAAGCAACTAGCAGTAAAAGCCTTTTCGATACAATGATTGTGAGTTTTAAGTTTCACACTTTCGCTCATTAGATGTTATAAACGGGGTAGAAATAAGAGAACTTATTAAAAAAAGCAAAAACTACTTAGATTGGGTACTATAATCCGCTGATAGTAGTCTAATCCAAATTCTGTTTTCCATCAATTCCCTAATTTGCACTTTCCTTACATTTTGTCAAAAAGCTTCAACTATCCATTGTTTTTTTTTTACAGACAATAAAATACTTTTACGTTTTTGTGCATCCGTAGTGTACAGTTCACCCAAAACAGAAAACACCATACACCCCTGACAGATTTCTTTTGCCATCCGAAAGTTGAGAGTTCCCACAGAGAACTTTCGCAAGCTGAAATAGCGAAATGCAAAGAAGCATCTGGTCTGATTAGTCACTCAGTAGAAACAGTTACATGACCAACGTCTTTCAGCAGCATGTTGTGGTTAAAAATTTGAGAAGGGGGTGATCAATTGATAAGGTGCTTCTCTCGTCTTTTGTTGGGTCACAAAAATTTAGAATTTTCCCCCAAAATAGGTATGAATGCATCTAGGCACAAACTAGTGACCAATATAGCAAAAACGTAGCTTGCAAATTGACCTCAAAAGTTTATTTAGGGAGTTTAAAAAAACAAGAAACGTTCTTTGTAGATGTAATGAGGGGTAAATGTTTGAATTTTCAGCCCTCTAGCTACAATGATGCAGAATGTACGCGTGATACATTCATACGTAGCCAGCCAGCTAGGAAGACCTACTTGAAAACTGAAGAAAGCCACGTTGACTGTCGTGGTGACAGATTTTGGTTAGTTTCTAATTACCATAAATTCATCTGATTAAAACTATTAAATGCCTCCAGAGCCATGAAATGGCGATTCAAGTAGGTTCGGCTGAGTTGTCTGAGGATGGGATATTGGAGACAGGGTTGTAGCGAAGAGAGTATGAGGGTGTGTGCTACAAAACAAACACTGGATGGAATTTTCGATTCTGCCTTCTTGCGTTTTTAAAATGTTTCACCTTACTCGACTTCCGGCTGGCTAAGCGCGTGGAAACTTTACCAGGGCCTTGTTACTCGTACGTTCCAGGGAGACGTCCCCTACTCTGTTCGTTCCTCGCTGCTCATGACGCTAGACGTGGGGTTGGACTAACCCGAACCTTGATGGAGAAAAGATAGAATCATGTTTTACCCAAGGGCATTAGTGCTAACTGAATGCTATCTGAGTCCTCCAATCTATTTGACCGTTAGGCCACCTACACATCGTTTTCGTAAAAGCAAAAAGTGGCGTGAAGTGAACTTTCGAAAGGTGGGGGATATCTTTAGCTGTAACTGAGATCAATAAAAGGGGGAACCAGAGAATTAAAGACCCTGCATGATGCTTTACATCTCACAGATGACATCGATAGATTCATGCAGAAGAAAATAAAGAGTAAAAGCAATAATCAGCTCTGAAGATTTTGTCAACTCAGTATCGGAGGATGGACTGATAGGTTATACACGCTACAATATGGAGCAATCCACAGCGTTGGTTCCCAGAGATCATATCCAAAACTGCAGCCGGCAAAAAATGTAATAGCATGATGAACTAAACAAGTTCAGAAAATATTGGCTCCGCAACGCAAATGATAGACAGGCCTGGCGAATCTTGGAGAAGGTCTATGTCCAACGGAAGACGCTAAAAGGCTGATGATGATGAGAATTAAAGGGACAAAGCAGAGGAATTGCAAATGAATTGACTTGGATATGGCTGTGCAAAGAACAATTAGAAAGGAAAACGGAATCACAAGTAAAATCGATGGACCTTTGTTCCGATGATGTTGTTGGCAGTGCTCTCTTCCTCATGAGAAATAAAAGGAAAAGAAAACAAATGACTCAATTCGATGACCTTTAAAAACCAACACACGTTAATCCTGTTGCATACGTATTACTTATTCCTAATATCCCACGGGAAATCATTCTCTATCCTCGACGACTAACTTCGATTCCAATTACAGGGAACCCTTAAGCAATAAACCCATGAACACCTGGCCATTGAGAACAGAGTACTTTTTGAAGGGCATCAAGATTGTCTAATAAGAGAAATTGAACAGTTTTGATAGCATCAGACGAGTGAATTGGCGACGGTCTTCACCCGATCGTATTTCATCTCCTTTTCGAAACGTCATTATTAGAAAACGTTCAACCAAGACTGTCATCCAAACCATCGACATTGGTTTCTTCAGTTTCCAAGGTAGTCTGTCAATCTGGCCGGCTTTATGTGTATCATGCGCGCAGGCTGCTCAAGTTGGGCCCGGAGGCCTGCAAATTTCAATATATACTCATGTCTAGGAAAAAAACGTTTTTTTTTCTTGAAAAAAACAAA
>OY735222.1:8923739-8956239 GCA_963457665.1 Thysanoteuthis rhombus | reverse complement strand
AGAACCCGATGAAAAACTGCAGATGTTTAAGACAATCGGAACAATAATACCGGAAGTATTTCATGGAGGCAATCCAAGGGGAGGGATGTTTTCCAAGATATTGGCATAAAAGCGAACACCTTTATTAGAAACCGTCAACTAAAACTTACCATACATAGAGAGTCAAATATGTCCTAATATTTGCCAATAGCGGAGGGATGGAGGTAAGAGTTGGATTCACGCCTTTCCCATGCGCATTACTGCGCAGTGAATACGCACAGTTCCAGTCGGAGTTTGAACTCGGCTCGTCGATTCAATTCCTTGTCCCAGAATAGAAACCTTTTCTTGAAGACCAAGTCATTTCTTGCCGTCTTCTTTTGAGGAGTCCCAATGCAAGCGATGACGACTGTCGTTCGATTTTTTTTTCGGGAGGCGGAGACATGCCAAAAAAGAGACACTAACAGATGTTTATCAGGTTTCATTCTGCAGCTGTTCCATTACGTCTTCCTTTGAGTTCCTCCTTCTGGTTTCGTCATTTATAAAACCTCGTAACTATCAATTACTTTAATGGGTGATTTATTATAACTCAAAACTTTCATTTACGTTAATGAATGGATTATCGAGCTTTAAAATGGTCATTTACATTAACGAATGATTTATCATATGTTGAATTTTTAATTTTACTTTATCAGTCCTATAACTAGTTCGGGTTCCGTGAGAAAGTTTGATTATGAAGAATTTTCTTTCAGAAATGTTTAGTAGGTGTCTTGACTTGAGCAGACATTTGCCTACCCAGCCAAACTCTCCACAGCCTGTCTCGAGATGATTTTTCGAAACCTGGACAAGGAGAATAGAGGAATCAAAATAGATGGCAAATATCTGAGCAATCTCAGATTTGCAGACGACATCGTCCTTTTCGCTGAGAACCTATACGACCTAACTAATGCTAGATGAATTAAATTATGTGACACTGGAGAAAGTAGACTACTACATCTACCTAGAACAACTAATCTCTTTGAAACACACAAAAGAAGAAATCAAGCGAAGAATCACCCGAGGTTAGCAAGCCTTCGACAGAGCTAGCTCAACCTTCAAAAACAAGTCGATCCCAACAATCCTAAAAAGAAGAGTTTACAACCAATGCATCCTCCCGATAGTCACTTGTGGAACTGAAACACAGAATCTAACCAAGATTCTGACCTACAAACTGAGAAGCATGCAAGGTGCACATGAAAGAATTATGCTCAGCCTCACATAGAGATATCACAAGACAGCACAGTATATCAGGGAGGAATCGGGAGTCAAAGACATCATAAAATCTATTAGAAAACTTACATGGCCATGGGCCAGTCATGTTGCAAGAATGGTAGAAAACAGATGGACATCACGACTCACAACATGGATCCCCAGAGATCGCATACGACACTGCGGCCGACAGAATACAAGGAGAGACAAACTAGATTTAGAAAATACTGGCTCCTAAAATAAAAACTTTTGTTTGAAAAAAATTAGAATCGTTGATTTAGTAAGATACAGGATTTTATGGAGTGACAGCAGTTTTCTAAAGAGTTTACCGCTCCATTCAAGCTTATTTGAACGACCGAAGCCATCAAAGATGGAGGAGGATCCTAACTTTTTTTACACGTGCATGTGTGTTTTGTGTTTGTTGGTTTAAATTTTTGTTTGTATATCCCAGTGCTCATGGCCAAACTGTTTTGTAAACAAACTTGAAAATTAGCATCAGTACTCCAATTGGCCTCTTCTAATTCTTATTTCTATTTTTTTTTTTTAAGAGGCTTTGTTGACCTTTCGAGAGCCTTATTTTGTCTGGTTCATTAATAGTATCAAGATTCTCCAGAATGTAGGCGTCTCTAGATGTTTTTTAAACTCTATTTTAGGTTGTTTTTTTTTTTTTTGGAAAACGCCAGTGATGTCATAAATAGTATTTATTCTGACCATACTTATTCTCCAATGGAATTATTTTTATATGACTCCAAATTTTACGCTGTAGTTATTCCATTATTGACCGAGATTACGAGTTTCAGTAAGTTTCTTACATTAAAAAACTGAATATCAGTGCTATTTGCACAAAAATTTATGATTATTTATTTTGTTTTACAAATTTACAAAGCAAATTTATTTTCCTCAATCTGCACGCTGTGCTTCGAAAATCAGGGAGGAAGGGATCGTTAGAAGTCAGAAATAAATGCATATCTCACCAACAGAATATATATATATATATATATATATATATATATATATATATATATATATATATATATATATATATATATATATATATATATATATCCTAAGCACTGACAATACATTACTTCACTGGCATTGTGGTGCGAAGTGAACACATAATAATTAAGCCAGAGTTTGAACTCTTGTCCGTTGCGTTTACCGTGACTGTAACCATTTGGCCACTCTGCACCACCAAAAAAAATCAGCTCCACTCTGTTCGGAGCGCTACTCCCAATCTAACGTGCTAACAGTAGTCATAAAACATTAAGAAAGTTCCATGCCTACCTGTTCACCCCTCTGCTTCCTGTAAGTGGAATATTCCATCTCTCAACAGATGAGGATACCAAATTGAACGTCTGACTAGCAGAAACAAATACCATAAACAAGACCATAACATATTCACAATACTCAAAAAATCATCACCAATATGATCAACCTTTATAAGTCCACTGCTGGACCAAGGCCTTTCCGATCTCCTCACATGACGACCACAATTGTGCAAACTTCTGCTATGTCAAACTTTCTATCTCATCCCTCCATCTTGAGTTTGGTCTTTTCCTATTGCTTTTACTGTCCCACAGGCACCAATCGATTAGCCTTTTGCTCCAGCTGTGGTAATCTCTTCTTGCAAAATGTCCAGCTCATTTCCATTTTTGTTACTAGATTATATCCTTCACTTTAGTCCTTCTGATCGTGTTGACCTTTTTCTATCAATCAGATATTATTATTATTATTATTATTATTATTATTATTATTATTATTATTATTATTATTATTATTATTATTCCTAGCATTGCTCTTTCTGCAGCTCTCTGTGCCGTGCTAAATTGGTCCTCAGTCCGTTTGATTAGTTCCAATGCCTTGTATCCGTAAGCCATAGCTTGTATTATACCTTCATTGTGATCCAAAAATAGAACGGTCTTCTTTGAGATAATGTCGTGTTCAATCGCCCGCTTTTTCTGGCAAAGATTCCCTATCCAAGCGATGACGAGAATCGTTTGTTTTCTGGGGGAGGTGGAGACACGCCACAGCGGGACACCAACAACAGATTTTTATCAGGTTCCATTCGGCAGCTGTTCATTTACTTCTCCATTTGCCGTTTCTCTTCCTGGTTTTGTCATGTGGAAGACGTTCGACGTGTCGGGGCTCACCAATATGGAGAAGGGACGTAGCCATCAATGATTGATGTCAAACGCAAATATTTAGAGTTAGCGTCGAGGCGGTGAAATTCAGATTGCCAAATTAGCCATTTTGGGGTTAGATCCGGCCGATTTTTTTCCAATTTAGCCGAGAAAAATCTGCAATGGCCGAAAATCTACAATAGTCGAAAATCTGACCATTTGAAAAAATGATCCATAGTGAACTTTAAAAATTAAAGAATGTCTGATTTTTTATTAATGATTTTTTTCCAGAGTCTTAGTATATTGATTTTTCATGTGTGTATATATATATATATATATATATATATATATATATATATATATATATATATATATATATGTGTGTGTGTGTGTGTGTGTGTGTGTGTTTGTAAATAGTGTAAATGCGAAAGGGGTCAGTAGCTTAATGATGAAAAATGTTACACGACAAAGTATACATACATATATATATATATATATATATATATATATATATATATATATATATATATATATATATATATATATATATTACGAGATATTAAATTTCATTAATTTATTTCTTGTGAAAGGCAGAAAAAGTCAGCATTCATCGGGTGAAAATCATTTCTTTAGCTATTAAACTGTCCACAGTTGGAGAGAATATTAATTTTTTCCCTTTCTTTTTTCTTTTCCTCAAAATTCGAGTTTAGACAATAAAGTGGGTCATATCGTCTGGATCATTCACGCCGTCTTTTTAAATGTTATCTATTGTACGTACTGCTGAGATGTTTGTACTAAATCACTCTTCTCCATCTGTATGTTTCTTGAATATCTTAAATTAACAATGTTATTTTGTTATTGAAAATCTTATGTTATTTAGGTATCGATTTGGTACTTGTAAAAATATTTTCCTGACGTCCCTTTTATTCCTTTTCTCTCCCTTTTTTATATTTTTATTTTTATTCATTTTCTTTTCATCTTTTTTCAATTACTTTTTCCGTTTCTATTTTGTGTGTGTGTGAGTGTATCTTGTTTTATAATGTTAAATTTTTAACTGATTTGTTGAGTAATCAGATACCTATACACACGCACAAATATATGCATACAGAATACAGTATATTAGCGTGATTACGTGAGTGTGTACACACACATACACACGCTTTGTTTGCACAACTAAAACTAGAAAGCAATTCCCACTTACATGGGTTGCATAATACCGCCATCTTAATCCTTCAAACGGTCAGTGTACCAACATTCTTAGAAATCTAAAATACCTCCGTAACAGAAAATATATCACCTCCTTGTCAATTATCTACCAGTTTTTATTACCTGAAAAAATTCCCTTTGTTTTTCTGCACTGAATGCACCATAATTCCTCACCTAATCACATCCTCCACACTAAGCCCTCAAAGTTCCGAAGCTGCTAAGCTGTCAAGACGAAAAGACTATATATCATTCAAACAATACACTACACTCAAATTCCGTGGGGCACAGGCCATGGCGTCCGAGTTTTCTAAAGCCGGCCGACTTTCCCAAAACGACATAATTGCTTTAGCAATCAATTCATTTGTATACTTATAAAATCTAGAATACCTCTGGAGCAGAAAATCTACCATCTCCTCTTCAATTACTCACCCGTTTTTATCACTTGGAAAATTCCTTTTCTTTTGTTTTTCCGCACTGAACGCACCTGCATTGTTCACCTAACGACGTATCATAAATACGAGAACTTGGCTTGCTTTTTTGTTTCTTCCTTGACAAGTAAAAACTTCCTAGGGAACTATTTCCTTCTGCATGTCACTCCAACGATTTGTTACGGCCAAATCATGTTAGATACACCGGTTCTCGAACAATCCGCGAAGTGAGCGACATCGAACGTGGCCAGTAGTTGGATGGGGGACCATTGGAGAATACCAGGTGAAAGTTTGAGAGGCATCCCCTGCAACCATCTCGATCACTAAATGTATTGAGCATTTCTTTTCCTTGGAAACTTTCTGCATGGTCGAGAGCGGGTAGTGGGACTTGGGCACAACAGTTCCTCCATACTAAGCGCCTAGACATGACATCCCAGAGTCCTGAAGCTGCTAAGACCGTCTATCATGACAGAAATAGTCATACATCACTCAAATTCCGTTTTGCATCAGCCATAGCGTCCATGTTTTTCTAATGCTGACCGACTGTCAAAAAGCGGCAATATTGTGAATCGCGTTTAGCTGTTCGCTAAATAATTTCTTTCTTTCGCCACATAACTTTCTTAAGTAATTTTCTCCTCCGGCTTAGCTTTCATTACCTAATTTCTATCCTTACGTTTTCGCTCGGTTTTTACCCCGCTTTGATTTACGCCCACTAATAACCGTGTTCCAGTAGGCATCAAACCTAGTTTCGTGTTTCTGTAGGCATTAACTCTAGTTAATCTGTAAACCTCTTCAATGTCTTTAATCTGGCAAAACCCCTCAAAGAACAAATATCGTTTCTAGGGTTATTATGAATTGTAGCAGTGGTTCAGTATTTCAGCGACAGAGACTGGTTGCTTCAGTAGTCAGTTCATTCGCACACCTATAAAATCTGCAATACCTCCGTAGTAGGAACACCTATCATTTCTTCGTTGATTACTCTACCGTTTTTTATAGCCATAAAAATTCCTTGTCTTTTCTTCTGTTCTGAACGCACCTAAATTGCTCACCTAACAACTTTTTCTTATCTTTTTTTTGCATCTCTACGACAAATTTTCTCGGGAACTATTTTCTTTCACGTATCTTTCCAAAAATACACAACATTCAGATCCCGTGGTGCACCGGCCGTGACGTACAGGTTTTATAATGGAGACCGACTTACTAAATAACTATATCATCTCTCCTTGTCTCAATTTCTCTACTAGTCAGTACATACGTGCACTCATAAAATCTGCAATACCCTCGTGGCAAAAGCATCAATCATCTACTTGTTAATTACTTTCCGGCTTTTTTTTTTAGCCCCGGGAAGTTTTCACATTTTTTTACTTTTGTACTGAACACACCTAAATTCTTTTCCCCCGACCACAAGTGATTCAAACGAGAACCTTTTCTCTTCTTTCATATTTTTTGCTTCTCCTTTGACAAATAAAGGTCTTCTCGACCATGTTCCCTCAACCAAAACTGTCAACATTAGTTTCTTCAGTTTTAAGTGATTCTGGCTGGCCTCGTATGTACGCGTCACGCGCACATGTCGTATCACTGGAGCTAGAGGACCGGAAATTTGAACATTTATTCCTTATCATATATTATAGTAAAAAGTTGTTTTTGACCCCCGTCCACAATAATTTTTTATGGGAAGGTAATTTGAAATGTAATTTTATACTATCTCGCTCCCTTACTTTCTGTCTGGCAGTGATCACGCCAGTTTCTTGAATATTCGAAATTTTTAGTGATCCAACAAAAGGCGAGAGAAGTTATTCATTCAGTGATCCCTATTTTTCCCAATTTTTAATTGATCACTCCCAACGTGACATGTTGCCAAAAGACGTTGGTCTTGTTGCAGTTTCTATCGAGTAGCTAACCATGTACTTTAGTTGGCTTTTCTGCTCTTTCTTAGATTGATAAAAGTGTTACCGGTAAAGTTTAGTAGACATTGCGCGCCAAAATCTCATGTTGCACAATTTATTCTTTTGAGATAAAAGTATGTGTGCACTGACTGCTTATACAAATCGTTTCAGGATAATTTTGGCACAGCCTATCTCCTATGTTTAAATTCAATCTATAAGAGGAGGGGCATTGTATCCTAACGTTTTTGTGGGGGTCTGTTGCTATCTTGGTGGATATAAAATTTTGATCCAGTCTGGTTGCAGCTCTGACCTATTCTCCACGTGAGAGCCACAATGGAAGAGGTCTTATTTGATTTCATGATATACCTGTTTTCTTCAAAAGTTCTTGGATGAACACCATCCCCCCAAAAGCTATGATTTCAGTGTATAGCTTCATCCTATTATTTTTAGGGCCTTTTCTTAATACATGTAGTTTGCTATTCTATATACAAGATGTTATCACACACACACTCACACACGCACGCACGCACGCACGCACGCACGCACGCACACATACACACATACACACACACACACGCACACACACACACACACACACACACACACACAGAGCACACAGAGCACACACTATTGAAGATGGCAATAACTCCCCAAAACATGTCAAGACCATTAATGAAAACATTTACAGATAAATAAACCTAAATTCCATACACTTTATTCCTGGGTCTGTCTCACTCTCTACAGTTCATATTGTATATATATACACATACATACATACATATATATATATATATATATATATATATATATATATATATATATATATATATATATGTATATATACTCAGTTATAAAATATATATATATAAATATGTATATATATATATATATATATATATACTCAGTTATAACATATATATATATATATATATATATATATATATATATATATATATATATATATATAACTTGATTCTGTAAGTAAGCTTTGCATACCATCATAACCAACTGGCCAATCCCCTTATTCCTGATTTTCAATGATTTCTATAGAGGAATCATTAGCAACACTACTTCCAAATTCCAAGGCGTATAGTTTTATGGAGACCGACTTTCTTCTAAAACCTACATTATGTCTCTTGGTTTCATCCAGTTTGTGGTTAAATCAAAGCCAACGATGAAAGGAACTATTTGCTTTGACGTCTGCCATCTCGACTTTTGGAGACGTCCTTGTGGATGTTTTCGAGAAAGAACTCGTCATCAAACTAAGGGATTTATTCTCCTTTTGATCAATTTTATGTGAGCCTCAAAGTATGTGCCTCATGTACGCTTCAGTGAATCCTGTGAACAGACAAGTGTCATCTCCAGCCAGGCATGACATGGATGGAACAGAGTCTGACCTGCATAGTTTGTTGCTCATGCATGATATAGACAATGGCGGATCACTTTGGATTCTGGGTGTTTCCTCCGTTACGCTTATAATAAATTCGCAACGGTTTATTATATCCATGTTCCAGTCTCTTTTGTAACTTATCTATCTATCTATCTATCTATCTTAGTCTGGTAATATTTATCAATCTTTCCGATACGTATTCATTTATTCATCCTTTTCTCTATCGTTATATATATATATATATATATATATATATATATATATATATATATATATATATATATATATATATATATATATATATATATATATATTGCGTATATGGCCCCACCGTCTAAAGGTCCCATAATCGTGGGAAACTCTCACTTTTCGTCATATATGTATATGGCTTGGCTTCGCAGACAAAAATTCAGTGAGAGTTTCCCACGAATATATATATATATATATATATATATATATATATATATATATATATATATATATATATATATATATATATAATTATGTGATGTATGTAGAGACATTATGTTAGGAAATATATTTCGCTTGGCACCGGAATTAACTCAGTTGCAAATCGAACAGCCGACCACATAAATGAGTAAAGAAATGAGCACAATATGGTACGTGAACCTGCATCCACCAGTCTTGACGTGGCTCTACCAGTTGAGCTAAGAGGTACTCTTAGTGAGCAGAAGTTCGAAAGTAATTTTATTCTTTATAATGGGATTTATCAATTATTTTACCATAGCTCTGATCCGGTAATATATATATATATATATATATATATATATATATATATATATATATTATGTGTGTGTGTGTGTGTGTGTGTGTGTGTGTGTGTGTGTGTGTGTGTGTGTGTGGATAAACGGGCAATTCATGATGTCAACATTTCCAAGAGGATCAGTCTGTTCAAGTCCTCCTTTTCAGTCTTGAACAATGGTTCCCAACCTTTTACATTAACAAGGGGTAAAAAGAGTGATTTTTTAAATGAATTTTCTCACAGACCTAAGGCTTTTGAAAGCTCTGCCTACTTGACAAGTTCGCAGACACTGGGCTTTCGGAAAGTCTGACCTCTGTTTGGTAAATTTGGGAATGGCCACCTAAGCAGTGATTAATATCTGCTGTCGGGCGATACTATTTAGTCTATGTAGAATTCTCATTCTCTGATTTTGGGCCTCTGCATGTCAGCGCGAAAAACAGTGGCACTGAAAGGATTGTAGAATCTGGGGGCCGTGGACCACTTGAGTGGGGGTCAGTCAAATCATGATCAGAGATCTGCAGCAGTATTCCTTCTTGAACCTGATATTGTGACAAAGCCACACCATCCATTGCAAAGCTATCAAAAGCCATTATGATTGCGCATAGAACTGTACTTTATACTAATATTCGATTAAAAGAAACCCATTTTAAATA
Source organism: Thysanoteuthis rhombus (assembly GCA_963457665.1). Classification (NCBI taxonomy): domain Eukaryota; kingdom Metazoa; phylum Mollusca; class Cephalopoda; order Oegopsida; family Thysanoteuthidae; genus Thysanoteuthis; species Thysanoteuthis major. Next base: position 8,946,566 of record OY735222.1, on the reverse strand, counting down.
ATTATGATTTTAAAAATCACAAATTGCTTTTTTATTATAGTCCATTAATTAGTTTGAAAACTTAATGCTGAAAGCAGGGGTCACTCTAAACATTTCCCTTATAGAAGGGTTCTTTGAGTTTTCAAAATTTCAAAACCACTGGGTTAATGAATACTGAAATAATGTTTTATGACCGACTATCATTTATTGGCTTCAATAAAAAGAGGTGGAGCTTGTTTGACGACAGGAGTTTACGTTTTTATTTTAATCTGTTTTCCATTTTGGAGAAGAGGGAGGATCAATCATCTTCTCTTCTTTTGTGAATGCTTTTCTAATGAACGGTGACCGAAGATCGAACAGCTGCAAAAAACGATAAGGCTTTGATTTTGATAATTCCCTCACAAAGAAAACAAACAATTGCCTATCGAACCGAACTTTTAAAGTTGAGCATACTCACAGACACGCATACCAATGCTCTCACATACACATACATATATTATGAAATATTGGGGAAATTTCCAAATTGATTTTATTGTGAGAAAAATGTGTGCCATCCGTGATAAGAATGAATAACGAAAACTCTGGTTTGAAAATTAATTTTTTCTGGTGTTTAGAAATGAAGGTTGACTACAGAATGACAAGTGGTGATCTCGAAAGGCCTTGAAGATTAGCTTGTGTTGAAGGTTGATTTTTTTTATCGATTTCACTTGCTAAATATCAGGTCTATCGACCTTGTAGTTTTTGCAGAGAGGCGGCACTAACAAATAAACAAGAGGCTCAAATATAGATTTGATGCAAAAGTTTCCCGCATTTTTTTTACTAAACCGTTCATTCATATAAACTTATAGTATCATTATTTAATCATCAACGTCTTTCCGTGGCTTCCGATGACCTCACACTATCTCTCATCTAAATTGCATGCACATATCCACTGCTTTACGAAAATTCGCTTTACGCCACATCGCATTTACGAAAGACTTTAATCCACCATAGCTTTGAACTGTGTCTGTGAGCATCTTTATCTCAATTTATCTTATATTATCAATTCATCAGCAAGATGTGTCCAAAGGTATCATAAAAACCAATGAGATTTCGTAAGATTGTAATGCTTAACGTAAAACTGGCAAACATTGGGTATTATTTGGGTCTCTAGGAACGCTAGTTTTATTTCCCGAACAAATTGATTGTAATTGGTTATTTTCTTTTCTCCATTCTGGTTTACGAAAGGTTTCAAACGAACATTTTACTTTCGGATAGCAGAGGTAACCTTTAATGATATCTGAGTTATCCTACGATAGCTTCCTATCATTTTTCCGTGGGTCTATTAATGTACCTACGTGTTTCCATACTTGGGCCCCCGCTCGGGTTGGCAGGCTTTTGACAGGTTTAATAATAACTTCTAGATGCCCCAGAATCTAGATATTTCCAGGTGTTTTTTTTTTACTCTATTTTGATGCTTTCCACTGGGAAATGCCAATGATGTCATAAATAGGATTTTCCAACCATATTTATCCTTCAATGGATTTTTTTCATTCATCTAATTTCTTTCACTCTTCCTGTCCTTTCCCCTTCATTTTTCTTTCCTCTTCACGCTATATAAATCTCTTGTCTAGTATATTTGTTTTTTTGTTTTTGTTTTTGTTTTTTTTTACATTAAATTTTTTCCCCTGAGAAATTCCCCGGCTTCAACATTATTTATCTATATTTCAGAGTGAAGAAAAATAAAAACTTTTTCCCTTAAATGAAAAAAAAGGTCTTTAAATTTGGCCATGGAAGGTTACTTGATGAAATAGTACCTAGATATTTTTCTAGATAAACAGCATGGAAATCTAGATTATTCTAGATATAATTTTAGACAAAGTAGGTATTAACCGGACACTAACGTCTACAGTTTCTTTCTTTCTTTCTTTTTCTCCCCGTCATTTCCTTCCCTGTGTTTTGCTTCTCTTATTATCTTACAATTTTCTTCATTCATCATCATCATCATCATCATCATCATCATCATCATTAGAGTTGAATTTATTTTTCTACCGTAGCAAGAATAAGAACAATCCTCATGATTATTAGGAGTGATAAGTAAAATTCACATCCCCGACCGTGATTTGAGGTCACGGCCAGCTGATATCCATAAGGATGTCTTTCTGATTGTGCAAAATTGACAAGTCTTAGATAATAACGGAAATGTATCTTATAGATATGCACAGGCTTATTTCAGTCTAATAAATGAAAATACATTTACACCAAAAATACATATTTTGATAATTTCGTTTTTATTATCTATTCAATAGAAACATCGAAGTAATTATCTCCAGTCGGAATAGAGGTTGAAGTGGAGCTTGACCCTGCAGCAAACGGTCTTGTTCTTTCATTATTTTGCTCTCTTTTCACCTCTCTTTCTTTTCTTCCTTTGTTCTTTTTTCTTCATAGCCTTTTCTTCTTCTCTTTTGTTAGCTTTACACTTTCTTTCGTCTTTGTCTCTTTTTGTCTTTTTGGCTCTCTTTCTTTCTTTCTTCCTTTCTCACAGTAATTTCTAGGATTACCCAACTTTCCAGAGGAACTGAATCCTCGTATTTTCTCCAGCAAACCGCTTGAATCAAAATTCCATCCACACCTCAAGCCTCAATGTTTAATCAATAAAAAAAATCTGCTGAGAATCCCGATTAGATTACATCATGAACTTTTTTTCATTCTACATTCAAATATTAATCAGGTTTTTTGTTCTACATGTCTCTTTTTTATTTTAATCCTATGATAAACATTTAAAAAATGAATAATCTTCGCCGTGCATAGAATCATCTGTTTATCGGTCCTGGAATTTCGCCGATACAAACAGAAGAATCCATGATTACAGAGGAGCGCACATAATAGACGATCACTCCAATGCATTCATCGCATACTAGAAACGCATTAAATCACGATTCCGATTCATGACGTACCCACTTCATCAGAAGAAAAGTGAACATAAAAAACAGCGGAGAAAATGCATAGAATCATCAGTCCTTTCCCAATATGATACTATTATTCAATGACTAAGGAGCTTCAACCTCGACTACATTTAGTAAAGCTCATCAACAACAAATTGCCTATAAATGATATTAGACCCTCAACAGACTTCAACGACACCCGAACCACGTGAGCACTATTTTTGATATTTGCCAAATCCCGTTGAGTCTAACTCAGAGTCATCGCCAACCAAGTTTCGCTGTACTTGCGAGGATGGCATTTATATTAGGCGGTTGCAAAAATACTTGCAGTTTTTGTTTTTTTGAACTTTGATGCTTATTTTTTGACACTGTTTGCAGTATCAACCAAATATTTTGCCAGGGAACAATCAACGGACGTACAGCTAAGACGAGAGCCTCGAAGACGTGGACCAAATAAGAAAAGCAAAAAAGCTCAACTTGTCACGCAAATGACCCGGCAGGGAAATTGAACGAACCGGGCTACGAAACTTTACCTCAACCATCTCAATCACCGAACCTCTCTCCGACTGATTATCACTTCTTCAAGCATTTCGATCACTTACTTGCAAAAGGAATATTTCCAGCAACCAAGCAGCAGCAGCTAAAAACGCCTTAGAATAATTTATTGGACCCCATGATCTACCTACTTATTCAGTTGTCGAAATGTGTAGATTCTAAGGGTTGTTATTTCGATTAACGTTTTATTTTAAGCTGAGATATACTGCTTTGAATTTGATGCGGAAAATTGCAATTATTTTTGCCCTAACTTAATATAAAAGTTTGAATGGAGACTCAACTTCGACTTTGGACTCTTCCTCTTTGAATGAAGCAGGACAGACATAATACTAGTACTGGAAACGTTGGAGGCTCGAAATACGTGTTTGTGTACTTGGAAAGATTTTTGTGACACACCTGGGAGATGATTACGGTACACTTTTGTGTCGTGGCATACGGTTTGAGAACAATTGGTCTAGCACAACAAACTCCTTCAAGTCTATCACAAGGCCACAAGAAGCCTCGTTTTGGTGTACTTACGTGAATAGCTTTTATATAATAGCTGAAAGAAAACTCAGCGTCGACCTTGGACTCTTTCTCTGCTGGATCGATCTTCCGTTCCCTGCGTCTTCCCATCTCTCTGCTGGTTTCGGGTTCCGCTTTCGACATCCTCCTCGCCTCCTCGTACTCCCTCACTCGCTCTTAATTGTGTGATCAAATTTCGGAGGCGACGGCTTTCAAAAGTCGATACAACACCGACTCGCGTTCTTTTCTTCCTCAGTTCAGTATCTTGTTGAGCGCTGTTTTTTTTATTTTGAAAGAGCGCGCGTTCTTTCTTTCACCTCCATTATTGATTTGAAAATTTGATTTAATTCACGGGTGGGGAAAAGAAAAAGAAAAACAACAAAACAACAAAAAACAAAGAAACAACATGCTATCATTTGACTGCTGCTATACCCTTAGCTTACATTTTGACAGCATTCGTTGGAGTAAACAGGTGTGTCTTTTTTTCATCTCCCACTTTCAGTACATATGCATTGTACTGAAGAAGCGGTTCTCAAACTATGCTGCCGTGTAATAGTGCGCTGCAACTATCTCCCAAGTGTGCCCCGTGAATAAAAGATATAAACCTGATGTAATAAGATCATACCTTGCATGCAAAGATGCGTAAACACCTGAAGCCATGGAGGAAAAAATTAATTGTCATATCGATAAACGATACTCATCCTGGACAACGAAATATCTACCAAGAAGTTAGATATACAAAATAGTGATTCAAAGTTAAGTCTGTTTATCTTGAATCTGGGCTTACTGCAGTGGTTCTCAAACTGTGTGCCACAGCATGGTAATGAACAGCAACTATCACCCAAGTTGGCCACGTAAATTTTTCCAAATACACAAACATGAAATTCAAGCCTTGAACGTGTCCAGTACGGGTATTATGTCGGTCCTGCCCCTGTCACGGGGTTGCCGATGTGGTGGTTTTATCATTAAATTTATGATATATCAATGCAGTTTTTTTGGGGTTTTTTTTTTCATTTTCCTCGGTATTGATCTAAAATTTAATTTAAATCGCGGGAAAGAAGAAAAACTACTACTAAGGAAAATAATTTAAAAAAAAACAGCAAGTGATTGTTTGACAGTGAAACTTGATTTATCTTATGTTTACTTATTTGCAGCGTCTGTTGAAATAAAGAGTTTTTTTTTTCTCCGGTCATTTCCTCAAAATCTAAGGTTCCAGTACATAAGTGCATTGAACTAAAGCATTGGCTCTCAAACTTTGTGCCATGTAGAATAGAGACAGTAAGTGAGGGGCAAATGGACCATTTGGCATGGGCTTACGATTCCGAGGGAATCCAACACTTCTTGGTAGGGGCAAATACTATTATATCTACTTTCGTTTCATTACAAATTCAGGGGGCAAAAACACCCACAACTCCCTAAAAACAGAAGAAGTCGCCATCACCGTCAATAATTGAACAACCGTAGCGTCAAAATTTGAATTCATGTAAGAAAAATTCCGTTTTTCCACTGGAAAATGTCCAAAATTGAGTAAAAAAAATGAGATTCGGGGGAATTTAGATGTTATCCATAAACCCGTCAAAATAAGTTCCGAAAGGGTCAAAAAGCCTTTTTGCACACATAAAGAAGCAGTTTGAAAGATCACACCCGGGATCAAGTAATTAAACTTGAGGCCACAGTATTTAATGCATTTATCTAAAAATATACGCAATTTGTTCCAGTATATATAGATAGGTATATCTATATTTTTAATTTCTACAAAGAAATTCCTAATATTTACCAAAGTATGTTGAATTTTTCATTATTGATCCAAAATCTAATTCAAATCGTAGATTAGAAAAAATAGAACAAAAAGCGAAAACAAAAAATGATATTTGCCAGTCTCAGCTTTATTTATATTTGTCCAATTTATTTTTTATTTTTTAAACTGTTTATTTTTATTTTTCCAAACTGTTTTCTCGAAATCTAAGATTTCAACATATTTGCATCATACGTGAGTAAACCTAATAAAAATTTTACCTCGTTCTCATATCTATCAATCCTTTACAAGGAAACCAGGGTTTCTAACGGATGTAATCAAAACGTGATTATTTGTTTATTTGATAGGGGTATGAGAATCAAAGAAAACGGACGTCATTTTTGAAGCTTTAAGAAAATAACGATTTTTCTAATGGATGTAATCAAAAACCTTACGTGTGATGAAGAAGTCTTGGACTGTAGTGGGTACGTCTTATGCAGTCGAGAGGGCCAAGATTAATCTGACAAACTTAGATAACCCCACCCCGGCTAACACGTGATGGGACGGTGTGGCAGGATAATGTTCTTACTACCCGTCCTGAAATAACCCACTCTTTCTTTTAACTTCGGTAATGATCCGAAAATTTAATTTAAATGTTCGGCGGGGAAAAGAAAAGCAAAACAAAAATAAAATGATCGTTTGGCATCCTAAGATGTTTCACTCACGTGTTTACAGTATTTGTTGGAATAAACAACTTTTCCCTCAAAATCTATGATTTCAATACATTTGCATTTTATTAAAGCAGGGGTTTCCTAACTATCTGCTGCATTGGCCAGAATATTGGGAGGGGCAACAGGACAAGTTGGCATGAACGTAGAATCTTGAATGAACGTACGCCTCCCGGTAAAGGTAAATACATTTATATTCACTGCTTCTGATTAAAGAACTGCACTCTATTCTCTTATGGTCATTTTGAATTAAAATAGCTTGCCACTGCATTTCCCTATGACTACTTCAAGTTCTTTCAGTTTTCTGGTGTCACTTGTAAGTACATCTTATGACTACTTTTTACCTCTAATTTGATTCTATTCGTTGCTCTGGATCGCAACACGTCTTGCTCAGGCCGATGGCATTCCAAAAGTGAGCTGATAGCATTTATAGGATAGTAAAAAAAATAATCCTTTGATCGGATTCGAAACTACATTCCAAGCGGAGTGGAAGCACTGTTTATCCCGGCCTGCTTTACCAAATCGGTCGGAGCAAAACGCATAAAAAGTGATAAAAAACAAACAATGATATTTATGTGTTATATATATATATATATATATACACACACACACACACACATATATATATATATATACATATATATATATACATATATATATATATTGAAATTGAGAAGAACCCCTTGTCTACTGATGAAATAATAAATAATTTCTACATTGTTGCTTCAATATGTCCACTGGAATATTGGTCTTATCAGTTTTCTTTTTTTAGAGAATTCATTAAAATTCCACATATAGGGGTAGAAGAGTAGATGAATGAATGGTCCTGTTCAGTCTCTATCGACAATGGAAGCCCCATCCCCCGGGGCACATGTCTGGGCGAAGCGTATGGAGATCCTGGTGTTCCTTGTCGTCAGGATCTCTCTTCCAGCCTTTTAGTCTAGGGGAAGCTGGAGAGTTAGATGCCTTGCACGGGCTTGACTGAGTTCCTGAGATGCCAGATGGCCGTCAAAGGGGAGGTGGTCCACTCCCGGGTTCAGAATCAGAATCAGAGTTGTCCTCTTCCTAAGGCTATTGAGTCTAATCGGTCCTGAAACAACCTTGACCTGAGTTTGGATTCGGGTCGCCGATTTCATTGTCTGCAGCGTTATCGACTACGTCAATTGCACCTCCAACAGGGTTAATAAGTATGCTGCATTAATCTATCAACTCCTGTTGATCTACCTGCCTTGGAAATAAAATGCTGGCTCTTCACATTGGATTTGTGGTTAAAGTTATATAATCATTTGGACTTCTTACGTGCTTTGCTTTCATTCTACCACGTGTAAAACTGACGTGTTAAAATGAGGTGTACTAGCCGAAATTCTTATCATTTTTTAATTTCATTCTGAACTTGTAATTTTAAAGAAATGAGAATATTCTCTCGTACTTATACACATTCTGATGTACAAGAGAATGTTCTCGATTAAAAAAAAAATCACAGGTTCTTCATAAAATAGAATAGGGTTACAATTTTCAGTTTTCATTGGCGTAAGAGATGCTTACATAACTTGATGCTCATTTGTTTTATAGTTGAAACATTAGTTTTCATAATTTCAAATCTTTCTAATCTCTTCAAATATGTATAAATATAGGATGTGCACGAACATAGCTATCGGAATATATATATATATATATATATATATATATATATATATATATATATATATATATGTGTGTGTGTATGTATATATAATCTCGAAAGCTTTACAACTTCAAACACTGATCATTAAAAAAAATCACTTTAATCACCTATTTCCCAATATTCGTCGATGTAATTTTCTTCGGTGAATTTTCCCCGTTTCACCTAAACTTCGTTATTACGGTACAATGTGTAAACTATCTCTTGTTGGGATCATCAGTTGTTTATCATGTAACCATTTCAGTGATTTTAAAAACAAAACAGTCATATTGACATCGAACCCTGGCAATGTTGATCAAACACCACTTCCCTTTCTTGTTATACATGTAGTTTGTCATTTTATATAAAGCTTCATGTGTATTGTATATTGATATTATTTTGTACTACATATAATTTATATTATATGTGCATGCGTGCGTGTGTAAGATGAAGGTAAAATGTAGTGAAAATAATAATAAGAATGATTTATAATATTTTATCTGATAGAAATAAACGAAAACGGAAAATGTATTAAATACTGTAACTACCAGAATGTGAATAAACATGGCTACGATCAGAATGAAGGATAGGTTTTAGTATTTGAACTTCTGTTTCCGATTGGAGTCTCGGTGGCTTAATTGGCAGAACAGGTCAGACTAAACGGTGCTTCCGCTAGCGGGTGGGGGTTCAAATCCCACTGACTAAAAAACAACAACTTTAGAGACCAGGATGTTAATGGTCTTTCTATAGAAACTCCCTGGAACGCCGTCAGCCTATCAATCATTGCCAGTACTCCATGTTCCTTGTGTAAGTACGAAGGGACACGTGTTTATTATTGGTCGGCTGTACGAATAATTGATGTCGATTCTACTTTGCCGTGAATGAGGAGAAAGATTAAGCGAAAGATGACCGGGTTGCCCTCTCACCTTTGGATCTGAACGTCCGAGAATGTCTTCGAACCCCAAGGGACGGGAATCGAGCGTCTCTTCTTCCGAACTCCTGGCACGTCCAGTAACCAATCCACGGCAGATATTCAAACCACGTTCCCCAGCGAATAGGTGTCTATGTGAGTTACCTCCCCCTCGTTCACTCCATCTCCACTTGGTGTTCTCTCACCTATCTCTCTGTTGGCTTCTTCCCCCTCTCTCTGTTTGTCTGTCCCATTCTCTCTCTATCTCTCTATCTATGAAGGTTGCCATCTTCTTATCTTAGTACGTATGTATGTATGTATGTATGTATGCATGCATGCATCATCGTTCTCCGCTGACACCTTTATTACGAATGTTGCATGTTTTGGTAACCAAGGATAATTGTTAGTAAAGACCCACTTCCGGCTTGCTAGGCCAGTAGAAACCCTTTTCTGCTTTTATTTCCCAATGGTCATCCATCTCAGTACAGACAAGGGCCTCCCTCTAGCTCTCACTCCACTACTCCAAACAAACTTATCCTTCCACATTTCTTTACCCTTTTTCATTTTTTCCCAACCATTTCGTCCATTTTAGAAACCGTCAGTCAAGACTGTCTTCTTGGATTTCTTCAGTTTTCAAGTTGGCCGGCTGCCTATGTATTCACGTATGACACGTACAGGTAGCACCAGTGGAGGGGTGTAATTTTCAGCTCTTTATTATAAGTAAAAAAACATTTTTGCCCCTCCAACTAATTGGTTTTTGAGTCGGGCACTCAGTTTGCAATGTAAGTTTATGCTAAATTGTGTCCAGCTGCATTCAAGTTTTGCTTTTTTTTAAAATTCAGACTTTCTTTAGTGATCACAACACAACGAAAGCGAGAGAAGTAAGTTAAAAATGGATCACCTTTCTTCCAATCTTTTTAATTGATCATCCCCAATATGCTGCCAATAGACGTTTAGTGACTAAGCAGGCCAGTTTTACTACTTGTAATCTCTTTGGCCCTTTTTTGAAATTTCAAAATTACCTTTATGTACATTAGTTTAGGGAAACTTCCGTATTTTACCGCTTTGACCGGTACTAACTTTCAAGTACCCAAATGAGTGGTTCCATAGTCTGACTGAGGGTTAATCTTTTGGTTAGGTTCCACGTTTCAGCTTGATAGGTGACTATCTGAGGATGCATTGGTTCTGTACCCTTCATTTTTGAACTGATTGGATTTTCTTGTTTTTAACGGTTGAGCTTGTTCTAATGAAAGCTGATCATTCTTGTAGTCCAACCATGTTTTGTTCCTAATTCAATCAAAAACTTCTATTCACTTTTACTGTTAGTTTGCGTTTTCATTCTGAAAGTGTACGTCCTGTTGTCCGACCTCCATATCCTATAGTCTGACTTTCATGTCCTCTAGTCCGACCGTCATGTCCTGTAGTCCGACCTCCATGTCCTGTAGTCTGACCTTCATTTAATCCAACCAACGTTTGGTCAAAAAGTTTTATTCACGTTTGCTATCTAGATATTTTAATTCTCTCTGGCTTTATTTCCCCTGCTCAATTTTTCCACACTTCCTTCATCAGCCCTTTTTCCTTTATTTCTATTATTATTTGGACTATCCTCATCTTGGTTGTTTTTCGTTCAACGTTTCGGCCGTTGTACTCTACGGCCTTCATCAGGTATCATCTGGTAGGTGTGGGGGAAGTAACGAACCGAACCCTTAGAGTACAACGGCCAAAACGTTGTATGAAAAACAACCAAGATGAGGAGAGTCCAAATAATAATAGAAATAATAATAATAATACCTCATCTCAAAAATTCAGAGTAACACTAACCTTTTTTCCCTTCCTTCCTTCCTTCCTCTCTCGTTCCTTCCTTCTTTTTCCCTCTGTACCTCTCTTCCTCCTTCCTCCCTTTTTCTTTCAGTCCTTACTTTTCTGAGTTTCCCCCTTCCTACCTCCATCCCTTCCCCCCTCCATCATTTCCTCCCCTCCTTTATCCTCTATTCCTTATCCTTTCCTTTACCTCGCCCTTTCTTCTTTCTTTCTCCCCCTTTCTTCCTTCTTTCTTCTCTCTTCTTTCCTTATTTCTTTCCTTCCCCCCTTCCTTCTTTCTCAATCGAATGAAAAGTCTGAAAAAAAAACAAACTTTGCATTCAATGACTGAATCTATTTCAAACTCCTCTGCTTTTGGTTCTCATCTTTCTCTTGCATTGACAATTCGGAAATTTCTTTTGGCTTGGACTTCATGAAGGTGTCTTATTATTTTTATTTCAGGGTAATGCTTCATAAAAACTCTAAGGGAAAACCAGGAAGAGGACGTTATATATATACGAGGCCAGCCCCGAAAGAAACCAATTGTAAAAAAAAATCTGTGGAAGATTAAATACGGACGGAACGAATTCTATCTAAAATTGGTGTTTTACACTGGAAAAAGTCCAAAATACAGGTAAAAACAAAAAAGAAAAAAAAAAGACAAAACAAAGCAACCACAATCATATAGATTCTGAAAAATTTAGATGTTATGAATAAACCCGTCAGAATGATGCCCTAAATAAGTCAAAATATGAAATTAAAAAAATTCTGATGGGGTTTAGATGAGTGCTGATGCCAATTTTCAAGTCTGTAGACAAAATGGTATGACCAAGAGCGTAGGGAAACATACTCACAAAGGAGTAAGAATCTATAAATGTCTTGAGACGATTTCCACTGATTATACAGTTTCCCAATCTGATTGTCGTCCGTAAGAAAAGAAAAAACGCCAAAAGGTCAACACACACCTTCCTCCTCGCACGTGTAGCTCAAATACTAACCAACGTTGTCTGGTGCACTTTTTGCAAAAGATCAAAGTCACAGCTACACAGCATAACAGCAGCAAGCAGTCTAAAACGTCTCATTAGTGCACTCTTTCAAAAGTGTGGTTTTTCGGACAGCCCCAGAGTGTGTAAGTATGTATGTATGTCTAAAGCAAATCAAAGACCATACTGCGCTTACAGTCGAGGCCGACCTAAAGACACCATTTTGATATCCCAACCATCCTTTCCAATTGGGGATGGCACGACTTCTTTCCTAATTTTTCCACCCTAATCACATAGCTATGCCCAGTTTGCTGCTGGGTGTAGAGGAACCCTAATGAAGAGTTTTCCACACTGTTCGCTTATACTGGGAATCGAACCAATAATTCAATATATTTTGTAATGGTGAGTATACACACACACGCACACACACACACACACACACACACACACACACACACATATATATATTGTAATGGCTAGTATATATATATATATATATATATATATATATATATATATATATATATATATAATCTAAATATCTCTATGCAGACACATATGTATACTAACACATACATACATATATATATATGTGTGTGAGATATGCAGATAGAGAAAGAAAAATTGAGGGATGAGGAAAGAATTATCATTTCCCTCCTGCCTGCCTTCTTTCAATTCTCACTTTTTTTCCTTCCTTTGCTTCTCTCCTCCCTCTCTCCCTTTCCTTCCATCAACTAAAAAATAAAGCACCCGGAAAAAAAATTCCACTTAGTTTTTGAATCTTTCGGTTTTGTTTTTTTTTTTTTTAATTCTCGTGCTTTCTCTTTGAGGTCTTTGCAAAAGTGTCTTGCCTTTTTTTTCTCTCCATATTCCAATGCTTAGAGCTGCATAAAGAAATACCTATAACCCGAAAGAGAAAGCGAAAAGAAGCGAGGATAAGTTAACACACAATTGCCATGAACCAGGTGGCTTCCTGTTGGCCTATCGAACGTGAGACACTGATCTTTGATCTTTTCTCTCACGAATCTCGGTTACTGAGAACAAGAAAAAATATTTATCAGAAGTAAAGACAAGATATGTTTTTGCTGTTGTGATTTTTGCAGTAAAAGGCATATTGCTTTGAGATATTTGCAGGTAAAAAAAAAGAAGGATAAATCACTCAACGGAGACTGTCACCTGACCAATGTCTTTTGGCAGCATGACATGTTTGGGGTCATCAGTTAAGGAATTTGAAAAAAAAGGGTGAGCAGTAAATGTTTATTCTCTCGCATTTTGTTGGGCAGTGATCACCGAAAAGTCCAAATTTTTAAGAGAAAACAAAACTAAAAAATAAGCATGAATGCTACTGGAAATAAGTCAAGGGAACATTTTAGCTTAAACTTGCACTACAGACTGACCCCCCAACACACACACACACACACACACACACACACACACACACACACACAAATTGAGAATTACAAAAATACCAAAACTTTTTCGAGATATGATATGGAATAAGTGTTGAAATTTTCAACCCTTTATCTCCATTGATGAGGCCCGAACGCGTGATACATGCAGAGCCAGCTGAATAGCCATAGATTCAGAGATACCAATATTGTTATTGTCAGTTTGATTGACGGTTCATGATAAAAGTTCCGAAAAAGATGGCGGAGAACGCAGCAGTAGAGATAGATATAAGCAGACTGAAACAGATATATGGATGAGAACAGATCGATATATATATATATATATATATATATATATAGAGAGAGAGAGAGAGAGAGAGAGAGAAAGAGAGATATCATCATATTTTCCACCTTATAATACACATTTCCTTCAACCCAACTTTAGTTCACAGAAAGTAAAATTATATAGAAGTAGTAAATACAGATACGTTATCTTATTGTTATGCTTTTGGGTGTAAAGGCGAAATGCTTTGAGATATTGCAAAAAAAAAAAGAATATGGTTTAGAAAATGATGCTCAGGAACGTAGTATGACCTCTGGTTATGACAGGAAATTCAGTGTGCCATATTGAGGGCCTACTGATCACATGTGTTCATCAGTATCAAAAATAATATTAGGCATTGTGTGTCACGTATTTATCCCCGATTCAAGTTGTCATTGGCGAACTTTACACATTAAAAAACAAATAACAAAAACAAAACATTTTTACAGATACAGTGAGACCTCATTATCTACGGTAGGTAGGTTCCAAAGACCACATCCCGCGGATATATACAAATTCTACTCGCAACGAATCCTTCATCACAATCACCTTCATTTGCAGCACGTGCAGATCTCAAGTCATTGATCGAGGAGAACGTAGCAAGACTTCCGGTTATGACAGGAAATTTGATGCATCATGTTGAAGGCCCGTGGGTTACACGTGTTTGTCAGTAGGAAAAAATGATATTATGATATTGTGTGTCATGTTTTTATCCGTGATTTAGGTTGACACCGACGAACTTTATACACGAAAAGACATTTGTGCAGATACACTTATATCCGGCCCGAAGCGACGCACCGTGCACTTTTGTGTGGCTAGAATAACTCGCTATGTTAAGTTTAGATCAGAATCAAAGGCAATCGTACGAGGCTACATTATACTGTGATTTTCAAACTGAGGGTCATTCACCCTCGTTTCTTCATCCCTAAACTTCATTCACTATGACCAAATTCCCCCGCTTTTGTCAGACTCCAATCCAAGATGGAGTGTTCTTTATCCACCTCCGCCCCCGTAATAACAACACGAACAATAGTAGTCAAAATCAGGGGAATAAAACTTCACGGTTTGTCTATCCTGTCACGTCAAACCGAACCAATACATAGGAATTACATTTCCCGACCGTTCTTTGAAATCAAGACCAAGTAATTGCTTATCAACTCCGTTACCAACTGCCTTAAACTGACAAGTCTTATTTAGCTATATATATATATATATATGTTTCAGTAATCATTTTCTGTCGGGATAGAACAGGGGTCGGGGTATAATCCTGCAGCAGCAAGTGTCAGCTTTCTAAAGATTTTCGTTTTATTTTCTCTTGTATTTGTCACATCATTCATCGTTCCTTTATCATGCTAGTCACTTGCCGCCCAGAAAGGATATATAACAGCGCAGTTTGGATATAGAAAACCATAGAAAAAGTAAAATTAACTTTCCAGGTCCACTGTCATTAGGAAATAACCCATAAGAGCTCACTCACCACTTTGATGGTAATGCCATTTTAATATAGAAAAATACAAGCCTGACTGCTGCAAAGTAAATCTCTGCTCCTACGTCTACTCCCACTGAAGATGATAATGTATTTTTTATATTGATAAAACTCTTTTACATACAAGACTTGCCAGTGTGGCTCAGTTGGGAAGGGATCCTCTGAGCAATCAGTAGGTCGTGATTTGAAACCCAGTTGGGAAATGTTGATTTCATGTATGTATTTGGTTCACCGTAACAGGAGAAACCAACAGTAAAGTGTTTCCTCGGCTAGATTTGGTGAGGATTGTCCTTGTTACAGGAATAACGTCAATACCATCCTGAGATGGAGTTTGACAATACGTACCTGAGCGAATTAAGTCTTTCGTCCTCCATGTTTCATTCACCCCACTAGCTTTATTCAACCCCCACACCCCGTAAAAATACATTAATTTACATTGCGGTAAATTAATCATTAGTTTTAAAAGATCTAAGAGCAATTGAATTGTTACTTTTATATCAGATTCAAAAGTGATAAATCGGGGTCGCTTTATACGCAAATGTAGATTTTCAGCAATTTTTGAAATCAAGCGGAAAATCCCTCAAGGTTGGGAAGCTTTCCGTTGAGCCTGCTCTCCTTTCAAAAAACAAGAAAATTCCGAAACCTTTGTTCCAAAAAAGAAAAGGGTATACAATCAATGCATCTTCTCGATAGTGACCTATAGAGCTGAAACCTGAATCCTAAACCAAAGATCGACCCTCAAAGTGAGAACCATGCAAAGTGCACAGGAGAGACATATGCTCAACATGACATGGAGAGATCACAAGACAGAGTATATTACAGAAAAAAGAGCGGGAAAAAGTATCATAGACTATATTAGAAAGCTCGGATGGTTATGGGCTTGTCATGTTGCAAAAACGTCAGACAACCGTTGGACAACGTAGATCCCCAGAGATAATTTGCAAAAATGTGGCCGACAGAAAATAAGATGGCTTGACAAACTAAACAAATACAGAAAGTACTGGCTCCGCGACACCCATGATAGAGAGGTCGAGCGAATCTTGGGGGAGGTCTATGTCTAACGATGGACGCTGAAAGGCTGATACTGCAGACGATCATCAAATAACTTCTGCGTTCAGAGGTCTCACTTAGAACTTACTCCGCTCATAAGTGACCAAGCTGCGCGTACGACTTATTTTGCTTCGGCAGAAACACGAGCGATGTTTATCGCCGAAATCCAGTCCAAGCCCGGGGTTGACTTGTTTCCGTAACAAGAAGGAGAACAGTAATCCTCAGTAAAAATGAATAATACTCTGCCGTGATTTGAAATCTCATCCAAGAGATTGATGAGCAAGCCTCTTACCAACTGAGCTAAATTGACACATCTTACGTAAATATACACATCTATCAAAATTTATGCCATAAATACGTAATGGCTTAATTCATTCGAATAGATAAGGTCTATGAAATAAACATTTCCTTTCCATCATTTGAAATCACGACTAAGTGATCGGTAACCGGCTCTGTTACGGAATGAGACCAAACTGACAAGTCTTGCATATCGATGAAATTTATCTCACAGATATGCAAAGGCTTATTTCATTCAAATAAATGGATACATTCAAACTAAGATATTCATTATTTTACAATAATTCTTCATTCATGATATATATATATATATATATATATATATATATATATATATATATATATATATATATATATATATGTATGTGTGTATATATATATATATATATATATATATATATATATATATATATATATATGTATATATGTGTGTGTGTGTGTGTGTGTGTGTGTGTGTGTATGTGTATGTGTACAAAACAATAGTTGTAGTAATCATCTTCATTCGGGATAGAAGTTGGAGAGGAGTTTGCCCCTGCCTGGTCCAGTCTTGATCTATATCAGAATCAAAAGCAAATATCAAGGATCGCATGTATGAATGTAAAATTTCAATAATTTTTGCTGACTTGTGACAACAAAATAAATACTATGTTCCCCTCCTTCTCCCCCTCCTCTCACCAACAGCCAACTCGTGTTTGCAAATACTTTTGTTTCAATATGATAACTCGCAACGTTAACCCAATAACTGCGGTAGGTAGCAACAAGTAATAGTTATCCATTGCAAGTTAATAGGCATTGTTCATTACGTGTTATCCATTTTGAAATAAAAGCCCCAGTCCATTGCAAGATAGCCAATTACAAATTATCCATCGCTAGATACAAAACCCTGGCACACAGATAGCACTGATTTGAAATCAATCAAAATTTTAAAAAAGAAAAGAGATTTCAATGAATTAGCCATCAGGTTGACTGAAATTCTATTCATCTGCTGTGAATGAGTTAATTTACTTTTTATGAACGGCCATCCGATGCACATAGCTGGCAATTACTTTTTAATCGAAGAAAACACTCCTATTTACCCATTTTTTGAGCGGTCAAAGATATCAAAGTCCAGCATTTATACTGTCTTCTAAAATCATCTTAATGATAAGACTTGTATTGTATATATTAGACACTGGTCATTTAAGACCCTTTTCTATGCATACTTAAGTGAGGATCGCATTTTACACATAATCTCAATGTACACGAACAAGTGCAGTGTGCATGCATATATATATATATATATATATATATATATATATATATATATATATATATATATATATATATATATATTATATATATATATATATATATATATTTATATATATATATATATATGTATATATATATATATATATATATATATATATATATATATATATATATACTCCATGATAGAGAATTCAAAGAATTCATTGCGTTAATCATATAATATGATCTGAAACTGACAAGATGCATTCTTCAATTTCTATCTTGGCAAACCGCCATTTAGGATACATGAGTAGTGTTCTTTTACACACACACACATATATATATATATATATATATATATATATATATATATATATATATATGCGTACGTATCCATACGGATGTATATACATAAACGCATGCAAATATATGTGTATATATATATACACGTGTGTGAGTGTGCTTGTGCATATGTGTATGTGTGTGTGAGAGAGTTGCATCGATAAGTTTGTTGCCAGACAAAGATATTAACTGAATTTGAAGCTGAAAGTTTCACTATTCTCCGTACGTGATCTATGGAGAAAAGTTGGATTGGGGGCATTGACAAAGAAGAAGATACATAGATAAAATATATATTGCGTATTTTTCATCTTTAAGCTACAGAGCTACAGACTTACCAACGTATTACCTCTCTCTCTCTCTCTCTCTCTCTCTCTCTCTCTATATATATATATATATATATATATATATAGATAGATAGATAGATAGATAGATAGATATAGAGAAAGAGAGAGAGAGAGAAAGAGAGATACAAATAATCAGTTGCATGACAAAGAATGCATTGCATATAAATTTATAATCTAATCTAAAAATGACAAGCATTCTCCTATTCTTATCTTGGCATTTTGCCATAAAACATAAATGAATATCGATCTCTTATATATATATATATATATATATATATATATATATATATAAGTGTGTATAGTTGTACTGTTTGTCCAGGTTCTAGCAATTTGTAATAAAGAATCTCCTTTGAATCCTATCTAACACAGAGGTTATTTTCCCCGGCAGATTTTATTTAGAATGAGATGTTCAAGGCTGTCCATGACGTAACTATGATTTCTTTGGCTTCCAGTCTTCATAATACATACCCAACACCGATTTTCCCATATAGGATTATCCGGCACCTTTTTTTAATCCAGACTATTTCACAATCTGCCAAGTTGGGAGTGGCAGTACTTCAAATTTCTTCCTAAACATTTATGTATTTGGTCTGTTATTGTACCTGTGTCTATTTAATCCTTACTATAATTTGAGAAATATGTGTTAATCTTTGCACCTAGATAAGTCGACAGCTGGTCATTGTACGAAGTTAATATCCACCATATATGTTGTTCGTGTACCAGACATTGCAGTGTCTACTTTGAAGCTTTGATTAATGGTTCTCACTATGATGTATGTGCTAAATTTACTATTAAAATCATACTGGAATTAATACATATTTTATGACACGAAACAAGTGACGTTTTGTGACAAGATGAGCGACTCTAATCATTTTGGAACAGAATTGAGTGAGAGAAAGAGAAAAATGATGTTTTTTAAAGAACGATATCAAATTAAAAAATAGTTGGATGACGAAATGGCATTTTTTAAAATTCTGTATTGATTGCTCCTATGATTAAAACGATATTTCCGTTTTGATTGTTGCGATTAACGACTTCACAAATGAGTAAAGAACAGCATCACATTATTTCAAGTTTAAATCCTCTGAAGATTTTCACGAGACTGGATGCACCTTTTGAACGGGCTAGCTTTAGTTCTTAGTTAACAGCGTCATTTATATCAATGTGTTGCATTTAACCATTTAATTCATAATAAGAAATGTTCAAGTTCCTAAGAGTCCTAATACTTTAGAATTCGAAATGTTCATAATCATTGGGTCGGAGGTGTATTATTGGATTGTTATTAGGTGACCTCTGTTGGTCCAGTAATATGGACGATCCTGCACGGTTTTGGAATGCCGGAAAATTGGTGGTCTTCTTTTTATTTTCATTCTCCCTCCGCTCACCCTCTTGTCAAGAAAGAAGATAAAATCAAGTGTTTCCGCGAGTGAAAACCATTCTTAGCTTGCAAAATATACCCTAGGCTTGTAAATAGCGAATTACAGTAGAATGACTGTACAAGTAATAAAGAGCAAAGTAAGCTCGAACGACACTTCTAAGATTCCGTTGATATTGCAAAAACACTCTTTTGGGAACTTTTGCATCGATACTTATCAAAATGTTTTAACTGGCCGCTTTGAGTCGGCTTTTGAAGTCCAAAAGGTCATGCTTAGAATTATTTACTAAGCATTATTTGGTCTGGCACAAGGGTTCAGCAATGAGGCACCCGTGAGAACTAAAATTATTACAGATACGAAATGACGTGTAAACCTATTTTCTAACCATTATGCCGAAAAAGGCACTCTAAAAGAAAGGCTTATAATACTAATCGCCCAGGTACATAACGTGGTCTATCAGGAAAGTGACAGTCCATTAAAAATAACTTGAAAACCAATTGCACAGCCTTCATGTAACTTAGCAACCAATCAGAGGGGACTTTACTGAGCAGGCACGAAAAGAAACTCTCCCTCGTGTTCACTTATTTGACAGTGAGATGCCATTAAGTGAACATGTGTACTTTGTGACAGCTACATCCACAATGACCAGGTCAGTCATTCTTCACGTCTCATGTGAGGTTCTTTTGGCAAAACATTTGATCTCCCAGGTCTTTCAGCACCGCTCCTTCCCCTGTGGTCTATAGTGGGCTTCATACGACCATGTGTAAGATTGAGGAGAATTATGAAAAAGCAGCTGACAGCGATCCCGAAATAGGGATTTGTAGACTGTTTTGAAAAGTAGAAGAGAAATTGAGATGAGTGCATGAGGTCTTGAAGGGGAGTACTTTGAAGCGGACAAAGGGACCATTACTCTAGGTTGGCTATATTTCGCTAATATTGACTAGCTGGATACTTTCCGGACAGACATCGTACTTTCTCAGAAGTGACACTGATCTTCCGAATAAAGAGAACGAGTGTCTTCCAAAGGTGTTATCATTGGTAGTGAATTGGAATTTGTGTTAGTATCGTGAACTTCTACTTGAGATTGAAATGATCGCTCAGTTTTTGTCAGGGCCTCATGCCAGACTTGGGGAAAGGTAAGAAAATCGTCTACTGTTCATATTTCTTCTTGCCAGCTATTGTGTATATAGCCTGGAAACAAGATGAACAAACAGCTAAAGAGGTCGAAGTATCGATCAATCGAGGGGAAATATGGATCGATCGATTCAATGTTTGTCGAGTGAATGGTTGGTGTTGTTATTATCGTTCATTATACTCTTGCAGATAACATATAATGTTTGTTGTGTAAATAAATGCTATTTCTCATCATTAAGCTACGGACCCATTGACTTACTATTGTATAGGGAAATATGCTAGCTGGGATACCCGGCATTGCCCGGGGAGAAGAAAAAAATCCACATCTAAAAACACAGGAAAGCAAAAGATTTTTTAAAGTGAAATAACGTCATTGATTAAAATAAAGGGATGCGTTCGCATGTCAATCCTGGGGCCAAGTTACTTTGGTACCCAAATTTGGGTATAGTCGTCTTCCCGAGATTTGTAAATACCAAAATTGTCCTGGGACTAAATTGACAACTAGGTGTCACTAGAGGTCAACGACATATATTCTATGTTCATCCTTGAGTCAATCTACTTTTGTATTCGAATTTTCAGCCAGTAGGGTGCAACCATTTAGGAATTTATGCAACATGAAGATAGAAGTTAGAGTTATCAGATGAACTTTGATATTATTTTTCGTTGCATGATGCCCTGCATAGTTTATGTGACTAATATTCATCAGTGGATTAAGTGCATTGGCAAAAAAGGAAATTATGTTGAAAATAAATATCTGTGTAAAATATATGAAGGTAGATTAATAAGTCTGAAGGCTGACACGTTGTTAATACCTGCATTTTGATCCAAGATTTCCACCTCATAATACTTGATCTATATGATTGATATTGACCACTGAATCAAATACATTGGAAATGAAGGAGATTATATTAGAAAATGAATACATTTTGTTTGAAATAAATGCGCTTTCCATTAGGCTACTGACTTATTAATGTTCTCTTACCTACTGCTTTTTGTGTTCTTTCTTTTGAAGATCTCGTCCGTCTGAACTCCACCCTCCACATAAGTTTTCAGGGGAAGATTCAATTTGTATTGTAAGTTTATGCTAAATTGATCCCTTAGTTCGCTTCCTTCAGTATTCACGCTTAATTTTGAAAATGCACACTTCTTTTTAATGATTACTCCCCAAGAGAAGCCGAGAGGTGTAACTTATTCATCGATCACCTTTTTCCAATTTTTCTAATTGATCATCCCTACACAGCATGCTACCAAAAGATGTTGGTCATGTGATGGTTTCCCTTGATTGACAAACAAGACTTATTTCCTTTTACTTCCTATTTTTTGAGTTCCTTTTCAGCGAAACTTTCAGCGTTTCTTTCCCGCTTCCCCCGAACGCTTCTCTCTTCTTCCATTATTTCAACGCTGACATATTCGTCCGCCATTTTCTCCTTTTCGTTCTTTTACTCGATTACACACTTTATTTTTTTCCTTCCTTTTGTAAAACGATCTTGACTCTTTAGATTGATTTCCTTCTTTCGAACCCTACTCATTCCTTGCTTCCCATCTTGCTGATTTCATCGTTTTTTCTTTTAAATCTGGCACAAGGTCACGGATATTGTATATATCCTTCCCGTGTTTCATTTCAGTTCCATGCGTTTTTTTTCTGTCTTTCTTTCTCTTTCTTTCTTTTTTTCATTCAATCTTTTTCTTCTTTTGACTCTGGTTCAAGGTCTCAGATATTATTTACATCCTTCCGTGTTTCATTCCAGATCCCAACATTTCCTCCTTTCTTCTTTTTTCCTTTCTTTTCATTTTTCTTTCTTTCCTTCCTTCCTTTGTTTTTCCCTCCTCGATCATCCAATGTCTCTCTCCCTCCCTTTCTTTCTTTCTTTCTTTCTTTCTTTCTTTCTTTCTTTCTTTCTAAGAAAACCTTCGCTCACGTCTTTTGTTTCATAAAACAAATAAATAAAAAATATCAAAAAAGCAAAAACGACTCGTACACACACACAAATAACATATGCAAACACTTACTCGTGCACACGCACATGCAGACACACAAGAGAGCACATCCACAGACACACAATCACAAAAACATAAATAC
>OY735222.1:8893739-8918739 GCA_963457665.1 Thysanoteuthis rhombus | reverse complement strand
TCTGAAACTCTTAATCAGCAGATACTCCGGTTCCATCCAAATTCGCTCTTTGGTGGTATCCATCATTGAATCCTTTTTGTAGCCGAAAAATTATTTCAGGAACTTGGTACAACATTTTGGGCAACAACTCCAAGAATCCTTCCAGCTTTTTTGTGCAATTTTCATTTCTGTCTTTCTGAAAATTTTTAAACTTTTCAGTTTATCACGTAATAGCTTCTCATAAGGTCACAAAACTTGCTCCATAGCCACCGAGCACAAAAACCTGCTTCTTTGCGAGTGGAAATCTTTCGAACAATAAGATATGATTAGTTCAGAATTATTATTTGCTCGGCTTAGCGTGTACGAAGGAAATGAGGAGAAAATGAAAAAAAATCTTTTAAAAAGGTTGAGACCGCGGTGAAAGAATCTTTATGTTTGCGATTTGAATGAAGATTTTTCTTTGAAAATGCAAATCACAAAGTCGCTTCTTCGTTTGCATAATTCAAAGAAGTCGACGCGTACGGAAGCACGGTTATGAATATTACATAATCTGCAAGGTCTGATCGGAAACTATCAAACCATTTTGAATATCCCGAGAACCAGTTACGCAACCTTGATGTAGCTTGGAAAACAATTCCCCAGGGTTTTTACTGCAAATATGTGAACAGATACGCCCCGTCCAGTTTTTCAGTCGACATCAAGATGCTATTGAGTGAGCTCGTGTACTGTGCGACCATCGACCATTGTTCAAGTTTAAGGCTTTTTCAGCCATATATATAGGTCTAAAGACTTGCCCCCTTCCCCTGCAACCTCAGGATATAGCCAATTTTCAGATTGTGGACGAAACTAGGAAAAACGCAATGAGGCAGCTGATAGTGATCCTAAAAGGAGACTTTTCAGGTGAGGCTTCTGTTAGATTTATGCAAATATTTACAGCATTTTAGACGAACCCTAGAGATCACATGCGAAACCGAGACCGACAGAAGACAAGATGGAGAGATGAACGAGACAAATTCAGGAAATACTGGCTCTTCGACGTCCATGATAGAGAATTGTGGCGAATCCTGGGGATGGTCTATGTCCAACGACAGACGTTAAAAGACTGATGATTATCATGATGATGAGACGAAATCTTTCATTTACATATAATCATAGCATCATTATTGAGTCATCAAAGTATTTTTGTTGGTTTCTATGATGTTGACTCAATCATGCATTCCATCATAAAAAAGTAGATTTAGGATTTGATTCGATGATTTCTTCGTGGATTTCTTTCTTCTGTACGTTCAATTTCTTTGAACTGTTGACCGGATAAAGAGTGTTGTGTTGAGCAAAGCAAGTGATAGTCTGAATATAACAGTTTTGGGGATCGTCTCATCGTTAATTGTGTCGTATTTGCGATACTGGGTCGGTGATTGTGATGCTGGCAGTCCGAAAAGAAAAAGAGATTTCCTGCTCGCATGTGTCGGTTACTAGCCAATCATTTTCATTATCGTTTCATAAGCCTTTCCAATTTCAAGCCATTCCCTTCGAACATAGATAAAGACAAGCCTGGTGGTTGCAGGATCAAACTCCTCTTCTATTCCCATTGAAGATGATTATTGAAATGTTTGTATTGATATATATATATATAATATATTATATATATATATATATATCCATAGATATATATATATATATATATATATATATCATATATATATATATATATATATATATATATATATATATATATATATATATATATATATATATATATATATATATATATAATATATATATATATATATATATATATATATATATATATATATATATATATATATATATATATAATATATATATATATATATATATATATATATATATATATATATATATATATATATATATATATATATATATATATATATATATATATATATATATATATATATATATATATATATATATATATATATATATATATATATATAATATATATATATATATATATATATATATATATATATATATATATATATATATATATATATATATATATATATATATATATATATAATTTTTAGGTGTCATGGTAATTACCACAAATTCTGATAATGTAAACAGTGAAGAATTGCTTCCCTTAAAGTAGGTGAGGATTGTTTGTGTTCTTGTTGTTACGGTGAAAAAGATAGAAAGTCCACACCAGCCCCCTATTTAGACTGGAGTCTGTTATTACCTTTTGAATCTGACTAAACTCGAAATAACTTTCACCCAATGACGTCAGTTCAAATGCCTTCTGATTTTTTGAAGATTTCGAGAAATCTGCTAAACTGACATAGGTTGATAGATCATTTACCATTGAGTTGGTAGTTTTAGGCTGTGGATTAGGCATGTTTGATTAATTCAATTTGGGAACTCTGCCTGGGGGTCTATGAAAGATTTTGGAGCCCAGGGTCGTAGAGTAGGCAATACTCGAGACTTGCAATATCACCATCGAGGACTGGGAGCCCATGACAAGGAAGAGAGCTCGGTTGTGGCGAGAGATCTGACACCGCTGCCAAGGGCACTACGAGGGACAAGAAAAAGAAGAAAAAGGCAATGCTGACGGACACGTTACGTCGCAGCACATGACCAACCACCACACAGAGACATTGTTAACTGAGTCAGCATTGTTATTGTTCAGGCATAGGACTGGTCAGCCACCGCTGAAAATTGCAACAACGATATCATCCAGTCACAGCAGCAGGGGCATCCCTATTCGTCGTTGGATATAGACCTTCCCCAAAATACACCAGACCTCTTGATCGTGGGAATAGTGTCGCCAATGAACCTCAGAACCTCTCTAAATCATCACACCATACTTTTGTTCCTGCCGGTCGTCGCAATTCCACTTATATTCCTTGAGGATCCACGTTGTAAGTTGTAAAGTTCAGCAGTTGTCTTGCAACATGTCCAGCTATTTGAGTTTTCTAATTAACTCTATGATCTTTCTGAGTCGTGTTTCCTCTCTGATATACTGTGCTATTTTGTTATTTCTCCATGTAATCTTAAGCATGATTCTCTGTTGGGTACGTTGCATGGTTCTTACTTTGAGGGCCAATCATTTTGTTAGGTTCCATGTTTCAACTATATGGGCATCCGTCAAGTTCGTTTAGATAGAGATTTTAAACTCTGCCCTTGATCTAAACACAGTTATCTTCATTTATCATAGTGATACATTCATTTTTCAAAGCCAAATATCTTGTGTTTAGCAAGAAATAACTCTAGAATAATTTTCCAAGATGTATAACCGAGCATACAGAGTTTACTGATTGAAAAAAACAATAAAGAGCTGGATGAATTTCGTATAGACATTTCCGAGATTTTGCTAAGATTGTGCTCAAGATTATGGTAGAAGTTTTTGTATCAATATTATTTCTGATTGACATTATCTTTCGTTTCGCTTCTACGAATAACTTTCTCCTTGTTGCTTTTGAGAACAAAATTTGCAAATATATTAAAACATTTTTTGTCTTTTTTTTGTTGTGAGCTAAAATATTATTTCTCTCTGTTTTTTTTTTTGTTTTTTTTTACATTTTCAAAATAAAAAAAATGTCAATTTCTATTTTTCAACCTGGGGTTTATCTGAGATTTTTCGCTCCATTGAAACTTTCGAAGTTACGACACAACGCGAATGAAAATGGAAGTTTAATTGCTTGCTAAACTTGTCATATGCTTACTGAACCATTTAAACAATGTAAGTGTCTCTACTCAATACAGACACGTTGTAACGCTTACACACACACACACACACACACATATATATATATAATTAATAATTGAGTCTTCATATATATATATATATATATATATATATATATATATATATATATATATATATATATATATATATATATATATATATATATATATATATATATACAAACAGTTTGGGAAACACATCTCAATACAGGATTTCAATGGTTGTAGCATCTCTTCAGGAGAATAGAGTTACCCCCCACCCTTGAATTGAGGGAGGTTTGAAAAAATTCTTATTCGGAACGAAATTAGTTTTAGGAGTGGAATGTGACGTGAGGTTTTATATATATATATATATATATATATATATATATATATATATATATATATATATATATATATATATATATATATATATATATATATATATATATATGTATATATATAATAATGTATATATATATATATATATATATATATATAATAAACTGTTATATGACACGTTGACATACAACAGATCAGGTCAAAAGTAGCTTGCTTGACACATGGGCGTTGATACTTATTGGAAATATATACTAAGATTAACTAAAAAGATTTTTTTCTTTTTCATGATTACGAGATTGAAACTTCAAATAACTACTGTATGACTATTAGCAATTATACATCTTTTTTCTCTCAGTAATGCTTACATTTATTTCTGACCAGTGACAATGCCTTTCATCCAGATTTTGAATCTATCTTATTGTGAAAGATAGAAGAATTGTCACAGATTTAAAAAAAAGATAGAAATGATCCGTTATTAATATCGAATATGACTTGCCATCACAGTCAATATTTGTACAACTGTAGCGTCAGAATTAGAAGTCATGCTAAAAAATTCCATCGAAGGATAAACATGGTCAGAATATATTCTGGTGTTTTTTTCTTTGGAAACGTGTAAAACAGTGTAAAAAACGCCTAAAAACACCTGGATTCCGGAGACTCTAGACGTTATTATAAAACACGTCAAAATAAAGTTATAAAAATGTCATGAAAGCTTTTTCTTAAATGAAAAAAGTAATGTTAAAAAGGGTCTAGTGGATTACTGATACGAATTTTCAAGTCTGTAGCAAACCGGTATGGCCAGGACTGCAGGAACACACATGAACATATACATCAATAAACACATGCACGTATAAAAAAAATAAAAAAGTAAAACCCTTCGATATCTTTGATGGCTATGGTTGTCCAGTAATTGTTGAACTTGAATAATCTCTCATCTCTATGATGTATTGTTGGATTAAACAGCGGAGAGCTTTTGAGGAACGAGGTACATTTCGTATGATGAAGGTCGCCGTTTGCGAACATCCCTTTCTTTTGGAGGGTGATGGAGATAGGAAGACAGATTATTTCGTCTGTCCGTTATTATTTGAAACCCCCAACCAAAACTGTCAACTTGGATTTCTCCAGTTTTTAAGCTGTTCTAGCTGACTGGCTATGTATGCACAGGCCATGCCGATAGAGCTAGAGAGATGAAAGTTCAAATATCTACTCGATACTATGTTCATGAACTTTTCTTTCTTCTTTTCTAACCCCAATAGGCTTTGTGCGTGTGTGTATTGGGGGATCAATTTACAATGTGAATTTATGCTAAATTGATCCCTTAGTTTGTGTCCAGCAGTATTCACGCTCAGTTTTTGTTGAAAATTCAAACTTTTTATTAGTGATCACCAACAAAAGGTGAGGTAAGTAACTCATTCATTGATCATCCCTTTTTCTAAAATTTGAATTGATCACATCCAACATGGCATGTTGCCAAAAGGCGTTGGTCTTTTTTGGTTCCTATGGATTGACTAACCAGTTCTTTTTCATTTTATTTAAATAATTTATCATAATCCACTTCCGGCTTGCTAGTCCCTACTAGAGCCCCATTAATCATACATCTCGAGATCAAGTTATCTACCCAGACTGTTGTCAACCACAGATGATGTTGGACAATATGTTGGACTTTCCTGGTTTGGAATCAGAATTGTCCTTTTCCTAGATTCGTTACCAACCAAGGCTCCAACTGGTTTACTCATACCTTTGGATGGACTCATGCCTTTTTCAAGAGCATCAATAAACATCAATTGTCACTGCCCGAGTTTGGTCTCGGTTCGCCCGTACCATTTTCAGTGCTATTAACCATTTGGCCACCGCACCGCTTGCTGACCATTGATAACAGTGCACTTTTTTTTCTGTTTCCCTGTTCGCAACAACAGATTCTTCCACTTAAAGGTTACAATTCTACTGATGAAATTTCTCCAACCCACCGTTTGTAACAATGGACTCTTCTATTGGAACGAATTCAGCAGTTTCTTTTCTGAATAAAAGAAAGATCTCAGATATTTAATCGAATCAGTGAACTTTCTAACAGTGATTAACCCGTACAAAATAAAATGAAAGCAAATAACTCTGAAGTTAGAAACGATTTCTCCAACTTTCAGACTCTCACCTACGCATGTAATCGATCCAGCGTCAGTGTTGAATGCATCGTTGTTCGAATTTCAACGTGACACCCCTTTGACATCCTACAGATGATCTCCAAAAAATCATTACCGAGATATCCGAGAAGGTCATGACACTAATACAAGAATTGCGTCAATGGATAACGATGTAAATACACATACGATATATTTTGTTAAGAACGTGGGTGGAGCCTTCATAAAATCTGCCACCCTTATCGATTATTTGAAACATTGATCTTTTAATGTATTTGATGAAGCCGACACCTTATTTTTGGTAAATTCTAATTTCGGCTACGGTACGTAGGTAGTTTGGTCTTCTGCGTCAGATTATTTCCTAGCGAACAGAGCAGCCTGTTGAGATTTAATCTATATTATAATAAGTAACGTGTCCGTCTGTCTGTCCGTCCATCACACTATCCTATCTGCCCATCTGTCACCCTTTAAAGATGATAATAGATAAATTGAAAGGGAATGGGGTGACGTTCTGAGAATGGTATTGTAACACAAATACCGTTAAGAGATTGGGTATAGGGCGAGAGAGGCAAGGTGGGGGTACTATAAAATGTAGGGGTGAAACATGAACATTTTTTGGACTTAGTCGTCTACAAAGAAAGAAGGCAAGAAAAAAAGTGATCTGGGATCGAACACGCTTTCGAGTGTCTGTGAGAGGAAGTTCCAGAGACAGTCGCTTCAAGCGATTCCCATATTTATTTTCATATACTACGGAGCTTCAGATTTCCAATCCTATACCGATAGAAGATCAATAGGCATCTCATTAGTACCTTTAAAACAGCAGGTGAAATGATAAGAGTATAAGCTTCTTTTGAAAGAAAGAATGTTACAAGCAAAGAGAAGGAAAATAAAACAACGAATCGAACCTTTTCGTGAGGACTGCCTTTCTAAAACGTTGGCGCTATTCGCTAGCGAAATGCGTTATTTCATTAACTAATTAAATCGTTCTTCCAATGAACATCTAAATCAGTGTTTCTCAGCCTTTTTTAAACTATCGCTCCATTTCTCACCACGTTATATCGAATGTGAGAAACGCTATTCCGATACATCGTACGCATAAAGTTACACGGTTGAAAAACTGATTTCACAGTAGAGCTGTTTGAAGTTCAATGGTGATTATGTTTTATTTCACTACGAATTATTGTTGGTTTTGTTCTGATCGAATGATCTAAATAATTTGATCGGATTCTTTGAATCAGAAAGCAATGGGAAATGTAAGCTTTTCAGTAAAATCAGCTTTCCAGACGTACAACTTTCTGCGTAGGAGGTATCGATTTGCATTTTTAGTGCCCCTCCCAAGTCGCCTAGCGTTCCCAAAAGAGCGTTAGCACCCACCTTGGGAATTACTGATTTAAACATGATTAATAAGGGAATAATACGCAAGACAATGTAGTTAATGTTTACACGAGGGAATATAATAAATGCATAGACAACGCCAGGGTGGTTGAATTCGGTTGGACGATCCAGTCTTTTTGCTGCTAACCATCAAGGCCACCCCCTGAACCTCCAGGACTAAAATCACAACTGGAATAATGTCTGTCCTTATTAAATTTTAAAGTCCGACTGTTTGTTTTTACTTTTCTTTATTTTTTTAAAAATGTAGACTACACGGCTGGTAATTGTGATTTGTGCCTTATCACATGAACAACTGTAGTCATCAAAGATGGTGGAGAGTTCAATCCTTTCTTATATATGCGTGTGTTTATGCGTTGGTGTGTTCATTTATGTGTTCTAGCATTCCTGGCTATACCATTTTTCCACAGACTTGAAAATTGGTATCAGAACACTTCTTAACCTAACCCCACCTGGCAATTTATTAATGAAATCTAGATACTCAAGTTCGTAGATGTTTTTTTGTTTTTTTTGTGGTATTTAGATGTTTTCCACTGGAGAACGTCAGTGATGTCACAAGTAGAATTTATTCTAACCATATTCATTCTTCAATGGAATTTCTTTTACATGACTTTTCGGCGCTATTGTTGTTCTATTATTGAGTGTGATGACGAGTTATATTCTTATGATCTATTTTAATCGAATGAAACATTGTTAAACATTATTATCGATTTTTGACTACTCTTTGTATTCAACTTAATAAATATTGGTTGAAAATGCTTAATGTAATAACAACAAAAGAATAGACTTTGTTCAAAACCTGCGAAATTCTATATATAATTTTTGTAAAGTTTGGCAATATTTGTTTCTGTGATAAGATTAGTGATCAAATTTGAAAAGAAAGTATTTGTTTCTAGATAATTTTGCAAGTTAATCTTTGTTAAAAAGTTTGAAACAAAAATGATCATTGCGTTTAAAGTAGAATAGTAATTTCATCCGAAATGCAATATAATTCATTTATGAAGGAATAAGTTATATGTATATAATACAACCAAACAGCTGTTTGTGGATGACAAAATTATCAACTATAATTAACGCTCCCTTCTTTAGGATTGAGCACTCTTAAGTCGGGCATAAGTCTGCTATAAGCAACTATGCAATGCTATTTCAACTCTGGAATGGAGCAATGGTAGATGGGGAATTAAACGGAAGTAAATATGTCGCTTACTTCGGTCCTACTGACCGTCCAGTTCTGTATAGGGAAAGGGTAAAGCATTTGCCTCTGGGTTTGAAGCGAAGGTACTAGCGGTACTAGAAGGGATATCGAGTTTATAGCCACACTGAAGAGTTGTAATATAACGGAACAGCTGTCTGTGGATGACATGATTATTAATATATATATATATATATATATATATATATATATATATATATATATATATATATTGTATACATTGGTTATGAACGATCTTAGGGCTGTTTTCTTTTCTTACCTTCTCTATTGTATTCTTCTTTTATCTCGAGAATTGATTTTTGAATTAGAATATAATATAACATAGTGTGTCATAAAAATCGATAATTGAACAACCTAAGCGTCAAAATTTCATGTAAAAAGATAATAAATATAGTCAGAATAAATTCTTTTTATGAAATCATAGGCGTGGTATACGGGAAAACATCTAAAATAGAGTGAAAAAAAAATCATCTCGAAAGAAATCTTGGAGAATATAAATGTTATAAAGCAAATGTCAGAATAATTTCCTCAAAAAAAAAAGACCCCCAAAATGTCGAAGAATAAAAAAAAACGAATTTGAAGAACATTTTTAGAGGGAATTTAGTGGAAGTACTAATGCCAATTTTCAAGTCTGTAGACTAAACACTATGGCCAGGAGCACTGAAACAAACGAACAAGCTAACAAACAAGCATACGCATGTATGAAAAAAAGATAGAATCCGTTGCCATCTTTGATGGCACGGTTGTCCGTTTTATGCTACTGGTAAGAATATCCAACATCGTCACCAATTTTATCAAGTAAATGACGAAAAGTTTTATTTGATGAAACTGATATGTTTTAAATGATAAAGAAAAGAAGCGATAACGTCTTATGAAGCATTTCGCATCTGGACGGTAAAAGGTGACAAGAAACAGAGCATAAAATCCATCAGATTGCATTGTTGCGCTGTGTCTAATTGAGCTTACTTGTTGCCTCTGTTTTCTTGTGAACTATTTTTCCAATTCTGAGTTGTCCATTCCCTTCAATAAAAGCACTGTTATTTTACCCATAGCCAAAATGAGGAGAAATTGATTCATTCGAATGGCATAAGTGCGAAGTGAATACAAACTGTCTCAGCAGGAGTTTGATATCGGCTCTGTGATTCCATTTTCCGTGCTGCTAACCGTTAGGCCAGCCGTATCCCAAGATCTAATAAAACCAATGGAATGATGTTTGTTTTTGTAAGAATGTTTGAATCCGTCTCCTCGTAGTTACTTTCCTTTGGTCTTGAAATATAGACTAGCAATTCTCAATGGGTGCCACATGTCCCCTCTCAGAGGCTCTCGCATGTTCTCATTGGACTATAGATGTCAGAAAATGAGAAGGATTTTTGCCTTTCTGTCCATGTTGTATACCTATTTATCAGAGGTCTCTGAGATCTGAGAGGAGTTCTTAAGGGTGTCTGTCAACCCAAAAATTTTGTGAATAGCTGATCTAGACGACACGACCGGGAATTGGATTTATTTACCTCCCCATGAGGGCAACTTTAACACAAGGTCAATTTAACGTAGGGTCTCAATTACAACAATTGCTCAGATTCTACAAATAGTGAAACGAATACAGGAGGGCGAGCCCCTCCCCCTTTTAGTGCAATGGGAAAGGTGCTGCCCTGGGGTAGCTGGGGCCCTCGAAACTGAATCTTTTATTTTTAGGGGCCACAGTATCCCAAGTCAGGAGTTTATTTACACAGCCTCCCCACGAGAGCAGGATGTGACCGTAACAAAAATCTGTCAAGCCCCGGCAATAAGTGTTGCAAGAGCATCAAAGCAAGCTAGACTCGCTCACGGGTCGAATTCTGATTATTGAACTCACAGAACCAAACTTGACTACGCAAAGCAATACCACGCCCCTGGAAACCCTCGTTATTATATCACATTACAACTGCTTATATCTTGTCTGGATTTATCAGAACTTACAGGCGACACAGCGAATACTGCTCCAGGTAACTATAATGTAAGTAATGGGACTAGTGCTCGTAATTATGGGTGACGCTGTAATGCCGTTTGTAAGCGTGTTCAATATCGTCACCGATTTTCCTGAATGAATAATGGAGATTTATATTAAACGAAACATATCCACAAAATAGATAAAAAAAAGTTTATATCCCATAAGATATCTAAATGATAAAAAAAGGCAAGACACAGAACATAAAAACAATAAGATAGCATAGTCATGTTGAATTTTGAGAAGACAGTGTCTAATTGAAATCACCTGTTATCACTATCTATGGTAAATTAGTTTTGTATTCAGGGCTGTCTATCTCGAAGACTAGTTTTCCCGAATGACTACAGAGCCCACATTGCCCGACTATCAAACCTATCGCAGGAGATAGACGAGGTTCAATCGTACTTTTCCCCAATGGCAGTAGTGTGAAATAAACGTAACAGGTCTTGCCGATTCCATTCTCTATGCAGATAAGGACAGTCGCACTCCAGGGACTTACACATCAGCACGAATAATGCTCGTTACCTTTGCCAACCATCTTGGGAGGGTACATGTATTTAATCGTGTCCGTCTTGCCGTCTGTTTGTCTACCCACACGATTATCTCCAAAAGTACTCGACGAATTTCGATTAAATTTCGTGGAAGGATCGGCAATTGGTTAGGGAAAACTTTGTTGAACTTCAGGGTGGATCTATTTTTTTTTTTTGTTGAGAAATACATTTCATTTTATTTTCATACATTTATGTATACACTTGATGTGATAGTTGCACATGACTTTTGTTTTTTTTACTTAGGACAGCGAATCTCTTTGAAATCCACAAAAGAAATCAAGCGGAGAATCACCCTAGGATGGCAAGCTTTCGGCAAAGCTAGCTCAACTTTAAAAAACAAGACGATCCCAATAATCCTAAAAAGAAGAACATGCAACCAATGCATTCTCCCGATAGTCCCTTATGGGGCTGAAACATGGAACCTAAGCAAGGGACAAACCCACAAACTGAGAAGTATGCAGTGTGCGCATAGAGAATTACACTCAACCTCATATGGAGTGATCACAAGATAGCACAATATATCAGAAAGAAAACGGGGGTCAGAGACATCATAGAATCCATTAGAAAACTCAAATGGCAATGGGCTGGTCATGTTGTGAGAATGAAAGACAATCGATGGACATCACGACTCCAAACATGGATCCCCAAAGATCACATGCGAAACAGAGGCCGAAAAAAACAAGATGGAGATATGAACTAGACAAATTCAGGAAATACTGGCTCTTCGACACCCATGACAGAGACATGTGGCGGATCCTGGGGAAGGTTTATGTCCAACGACGGACGTTAAATGACTGATGATGATGATGATAATGTATACGCTTGTGACTATCTACACAATATCTCTAAAAGTCCTTGAGTAATTCCGATAAAATATTGTGGAAGGTTCGACAATAGGCTACGGAGGAATTCATTGTATTTTGATGTGGATCCTTCCCCGATTTCATCCCCTCCGTCGTAGTTATACATCCACACTACTTGATATCGTCAAAAATTCATCGATGACTTTTTTTCTCGAAGGGTAGGAAATGTACTACAGAAAGGTGATTGAATTTTGAGGTGAATCTTTGAGCAATCACTTTCCCTGGCGATGGCGTTGTCAGCAGTATGCGCTCTCAGAGTTTTATGGTTCTTGCTTTCAAATCAACTTATGGTCAATCTCAGCAAGGGTCATTTGATCCCCTCCAGCGTCCTAGGACATTCAAAAGAGGCCACAGACTGAAATAGTAATGATAAATGAATTTCTGTCCACATTTTATCTATGTTTGCCAGAGGGCCCTGAAATACGAGAAAAGCTGCTGAAAGGACAGTGATGAAAAAAAGTTTAGATCGGTCTTGATAAAACTATCGGTTGTTGGATTTATTTGCATCCTCACGAAGGCAAATTTAACACGTTTGGTTTAACGTGAGGATATTCGTGCGTGCCTGGGGCCCACATGCGTATATGGAAACCAAATGCGTCCGTGGGGGCCATACACGTACAATAGGGCCCAAATGCATATGTATGGGTGATGTCAGAAATTGTTCAGTCCTCACAACTAGAAAGTGCTGCCAAAGGCCAGGCAAGATTATTTTATAAATTTTTTTTTTGCCACCCATGATAGCAAATTTGACTCGAGATCGAGTTTAATGTGGGTTATGGGGTCCCACATGCGTACGTGCAAGCTGTCCCTCAAATCCCCCTAGTCCCTGCAACTTCTTTTGCGAGGATATTAGAGGAGGCTGGAATTAGTCACAGGGCGAACCCTGAGCAAGCTGGGCTAAGGGCCGTGGACGAATACCTGGCAACGTTTTTGTGAAGGCCCCCAGGACGAAATCTGGAGCAGGCAAATATTATGTAAGTAATGGGGCCAATGTATAATCACTCGCTCATAATACGAGATGAAGGGTTATGCGCGTCAAATTTCGTCACCGATTTTCCTAAAAGAATCGCGAAAATTACTATTTGATGAAAATGATACCTCTTTACATAATGAAGTCAAAAAACAGTTAACCTCCCGTCAGGTATTTCGCTTCTAGATGTTAAACAGAATAAAGAAACAGAGCATAAAAACCCATCTGGATTTTTATCGTTGGATCTTTGTCTTATCTTTTGATCTTCGCTCAACGTAACCGACTGAATGATTTGGCAAATTTGCTTTAACGCCGAGTCGTAAAATGAGACTTGCAAATTCGTGTTGATATTAAACTGTAGTTATTACCCGTGACAAGAATTCATAGATATATTTGAATTTCTATGTATATACAGGGTGGCGCAAAAATAACAAAAAAAAAAAGAAGCTGAACAGTTCGTTTTCTCTGTAAACTTGGAACGATATGTGATAAATGGACTAAATCTAAATGATGACTGGAAAGCTTTATTCTGAGTTTTTTCTATATCATATGTCAAAAATCTTATCAGCCGAATGACCACCTTGCTTGCGAATATAAGCACTCCTCATGGTATATCAACTAATAGTGTAAATAAATGCTTACGCGTCACAATTTTGGAGAGTAGGTTCAAGTGAAAGAGTCTGTCGTTTTAAATGTTGGGTAAGAGATATTTTGATTGGCAAAAATTGCTGCCTTTGAGTGGAAGAGTCCATTGTAACCTTGCACATTACATGGATAGAGTGCTACTGGCGAGGGAATAGTCGTAGAGAGATGGCCAAAAAGCTAATCTTGTTGCTGCGTCACTAGCATGGATCTGTGCCAGGTTAGATGAGTTAACCTTCCGAGGGAAAGATATGCTAATATTTCCCCGGCGTCAGGGTTCAGTGTTCAAGCTCTGGTGAAATCCAGGTTTTTGAATGCTGATTTTCAATGCCGATAGAAGACATTTGCCGCTAAGAAGATTGGAGCCACATAATCCTTCCATTCTTCATCTAACCTTGTGCCGGACTTTGCTCTGTTTATATCTTTATATTACTTGTTGTTGTAGCTAAAGAAGTTGAGAATATCTTGCTGGCCCCAGGGATCAATGTTCGAGCCCAGATAAAAGCGAATATTTCAAATGCTGATTTTTCAAAAAGTGGGCCTTCACAATGAAGTTTGGTGCCACAAGATCTTTTTATTCAACACACTTTTGAGCTGGTCACCATAAAGGTATCTCCCTCTGTTAAAAACTTGCTTTACGTTACTTTTTTATTTCTACGAAAACATGATAAAAGAAATACTGTTTAGCGTTTGTTCTGCAGCTAGCCATTCCAGAGGCATCTCACTACCCTTTCCTCTCAACAGTACACCCATATTTTCCTTACTCCCCGTTATCTCAACTTCCAACGACTCAGCCTAATGCACTATTTTTGTTCTGGGAACGCTCATATGTTTCCCATATGAATTAATGGTACTTGCTTCTCCGCTTTACGGCATTTCGGCTCACGAGACTTTTTTGTAGGAACACTCTCTTTCAGAAGGAAATCCAAGTGTGTAATGAATGTCTTCTGGAGAGGAAAACGATATTTTCATGTTCAAGGTGTTACAACACTGAGTAGGAATTAAAACCACAAACCTATAAGATAATTGCTTTGAAAAGATCTTTTCAAGAGTTATCTGGACTCATTCTTTCTTCTTTCTTTGCCTAAGATGGAACCTTATCTTTCGGACCGATCTATTCTTGGGACTTCCTCAATCATCATCGAAAGAGTTGTTTTTTTTTCCAGTGGTGTTCATCAATCGTCACTTTTCAATGTTGAAAACAAAAGGAAAAATGGAAAGCTGACAGAAAATATACTGATCAGCCCAATCCATAATGTCAACACTCTCCGTATTTTGTACAACTCAGGCGATTCCATATTTTAAGGTTGCCGTCCAAACCTTCTCTTGCTAATCAAAATAACCAATGCTGCAGTTTAGGCCACAGTAGCTGACATACATTTTCCACCAGGATAGTGTGTGCAGCTTCTTTTGATACCCTCCATATCTATTTCTTGAATTTAATCCCAAAAGAATATGATCTCTTCACCATATATGATCTGCTATACCAGACTTTTTCATTTCACCTTATAAATCAATTGAATACTGGTTAATGTTAGGCAACTCAATGTAACGAATTACTATTATTGCATTCATCTGGCAAATTTGGTGAGTTTTAAGTTTTGATTGCACCAGTCTTATATGTTGGTGGGTAGTTATCTTGAAAATGAGCATTCGCAATCCTCGGTGTTACCAGGGATTGAACACTGACCACTGGCACTGGTGGAAAATATACATCGAACAGGCCTACATAGCACAGCAATGATCTTAGATTTGGCGAAAAAATTTAACCCATTAACTGCTGAAGATGACACGTGTAACAGTTATCCGCTGCAAGATAAAAGCCCGTGTCAACCACAAGAAAATTTTATCTTAAGATATCTATTGCTAGATAAAAGGCAGTTTCCATTGCAAAATAATCCAATATAAGTTATCCATTGCAAGATAAAAGCCATAACTCACTGATAGAACCGAGTTGCTTTCGATCAAAATAAAACGCAAGTTTTATCCAGTTAGTCATACAATTTTTTGTCATACGTAGTAAATCGATTAATATATTCCACCTTTTTATTTCGCAACCAGAAATTTGATTATCAGCGGAAGGCAAGACCTAACATTTTCTGCATATTTCCCCCGATTTTACTGCTTGGGCGTATCAGTTTAGAAATGTTTCGCACACTTGAATTTTACATAGCAACTTTTCTTCTGCCAGGCTTATGCTTTGTGCTTTTTTTTCTTCCAAGTCGAAGGTACACAACCAAATGATTCCACAGTAACCTACTCTTTTTTTTTAATTCTTATAGCTTGGTATCTAATGATATTGCTTTGCACTTACATTACCTGATGGGAGAACAAGGACACTCATTTAATTTTTCTTTAATACAGCACTTAAAAGCAAATTAAGAAATTGCTACTTAAGTGGTACGATTTAGCATCAGCAAACGTTCTCGACGGCAGAAGTAAACCAAGTGTGACTGTTTTTCTAATTGCTTTCTTTCATGCAAGCCAATAAAGCAATGAGAGCGGGGGTTTATTTGGGACGGGTATGAAGTGGAAATGTTTATTCGTCATTTTAGTTGTCAAGTTGTTGCAATAATAACTTTCATTATAATAAGGTTCTGTCCCTGGAAGATATGTGAAACAACGAATTATTCGTTTTTACAAAAAAAAAAAGGGAAAAAAATGAAAATACTTTTCAATGCTTATTTTGCGATGAGCTGTCTCCAAGACTGTCTGCACACCTCTCCTCGTTGTAGTACATCCCAATATCCAGTACTTCCCCTAATTCCAACTTCCGGCTCAGCCTTATTAAAAAAAAATGATGTAATTATGTTACATAAGTGGTAGGATTTAGCACGAACACACTCTCCCGAACAAAAAAAGCCAGCCAAGTATGAACGGTTGATTGTTTGTTTGAGGCGTGCCGATAAAGCAACGAGATGGTTCCTCATGAGGAGCTTCGGATTTAGGCAGGGGAAATTTCAGGGACGAGAAAGTAACGAGAGAGGGTTTTCTTTTCGAGATTTTGGTTGCTACGTCAAACTTCGTTGTAACGAGGTTTTGCTCCACAAGGGGAACGTGAAACGAGGTTTAAGGTGTAGTTGCTTTCGGGAATGTCAGAAATTTTATAATTAGAAGCAGTAAACAAGAACAACAAATGTAGATTTCTTCAGTTTTTGAATTGCTCTGGCTGTGCGTATGCATGTATCACGCGTACAGGTAGCCCCTTTGGAGCTAAAGGGTTGGAATTTCGTACATTTACGCCTGACGTTTCGAAAAAAGAATTTCTGTCAAAAAACCAAATTCTTGAATAGTTTTTCAAAAGGTGGGCTCGATTTGCTTCTCATGCTGAATTACCCCCTTAATTTGTATCCTGCAGTATTCACGCTTGTTCTTCGAAAATTTTGGATCTTTTTAGTGATCACTGCCAAACAAAAGGCGAGAGAAGTAACTTATTCATTGATCTCCCCTTTTTCCATTTTTTTAATTGATCATCCCAAAAGACATTGGTCAAGTGATAGTTTCTATTTACTGAATAACCAGACTTGCTATTCCTTTTTTTTATTCTTGTTGCACAGGATACAAAATTTGCTCTGCTTTAAAACTAGATTCAATCCCGACACTTCAACTACTCAAAATCTTTGGCAGTTTGAGAAGAAATGTCGCCTGTTCAAAGACCGAATCAAAACCCGTTCAAATGTTCCAAAAGTTGAATTTATTTGTTGAGAACAAAAGCATCATCATCAGCAAAAACATAATCTCACCATGAAACTACCTTATTTACCAACATATCAATAAGTATGATTTTCAAGGGTATTCAGGGAACTACCACTCACTGCAATTAATCCAAGTCCCATTGTTGTCTATTTCGAGCGATCCCGTAGTCACAACACCAGTGTCTTGGATGCAATGTTATATTTGCACAGTATTTTTTCTTTATATCTAAATGTGCGTCTTATATGCCAGTAAATATAGTAATTCTTACCTTCTTGTTGATAGATACGATGGATTTTTGACTAAAAGAACCCTGTCAGCGTTGAATTTCAGCCAGGGTAAGAACGGAAAAGGGGAAGTATAATGGTGATTCAAAATTGGGTTGGAGTTGAAACCTGGTTTCGTAAGGGAAGGAATGTAAGCTGAGACTCAGAGCATCACTGTCTTAGACGAAACCTGGCTGACTGTTAGAAAAAGACCTTACGCAGGTGAAGTTTAGGGTTAGGATGTCGACATAGATTTTTATCGTCCAGAATCACAGATTCCTTTAACCAAGTAATAAAAGAATTAATTTTATAGTGAGGTTCTGCCTTGCGAATAATGATGACTAAATTATTGACAAATTTGTTTAATGCTTCTTATTGGGTAACTTGCAAAGTTTTATCTATTCATTTTTTTAAAGTTTTAGATATGCCCCGCTGAAATGAGAAGTTGTGTTACATGCCTTCAAATGCGGAATTTTTCCTGTCGACGCTAGAAAGTGACAAGAACCAGAGCAGAAATCCCATCAAGATTTTTATCTCTTTTTTATCAAGGTTAAACTTAATTGACTGAATGATTTGGCAAATTTGTATTTACGTTGAGCTGCAAGATAAACTTGCTACTTTGTGTCTACATAAGTGAAATAAAAGACTCTTTTTTATTTTGTTTTTTCGACATTAATTTTTTTGAACCATTTGTACCAGTTGCACTATCTCCTGTCTGCTTTTAGGTAATTTCATAATTCCATCCCCCAAAACCAATCTTTCCCAGCAAAGGATCTTTTTTTTCTGTAAATACCGTACTGAATTGTTTTCCTAGAAAGCAACATCTGGTGAAAAAGGTGAATGAATGAGAACATGTCAGCCATGCTGTTACAATTTTTGCCTGGACATCAAAGAAACTGGCTAACCTGATTGAATGTTACACCTTTTTGTATTGATTAAAAACGTTTGATTGATTACGTTTTTTTTGTCGATCACTGCCTTCAGTTGGTCTAATTAGGAGCAGTACTTGTTTGAATCAATCGTTTGCGATTCCAGAGAGGGCTTAAAGTAGAGGATTCCATTCTTGTTTGAATCAATCGTTTGCGATGCCAGAGAGGGCTTAAAGTAGAGGACTTCCTTCCAACCTTTTTTTTTTTTTAGTTGATTGCATACAACAATTGGCGTCGTGAACGTTTTTGGGTAGCAGTCATGGAAGCAACTAGCAAGACGGGTGCCCATCATTACTATTTCATAATCTGACGGCAAATGGTGAACAGATTTTTTGGTAGACCCAGTACAGTTGAACGGGTTTTATTCCCTCGGCAAAAATGCAAAATTAATTTCGTAACATCTTGATTGTTTAAATTCTCTTCAGGTTTTGTTTAATTTGAAACTTCAGAGAAACGAAAAATGCATTTAGTTTAAGATTAAAAATCACTCAGAGAGCGCATATTTCTGTTAATGTTTTGATCTTCGAAGACTG
This sequence comes from Thysanoteuthis rhombus, assembly GCA_963457665.1. Lineage (NCBI taxonomy): Eukaryota > Metazoa > Mollusca > Cephalopoda > Oegopsida > Thysanoteuthidae > Thysanoteuthis > Thysanoteuthis major. The sequence continues at coordinate 8,899,542 of OY735222.1, read as the reverse complement.
AATGAAAATCAGTTCATCGATAGATAGATAAATAGATAGATACAATGCAGCAGGGGTAATAGCTAAGATTAAGGGGAGGTAACCATAAAAAATTCTTGGATCCGTCCAGATATTTAATCAATTCCCCTTTAGCCCATTGCACCACTGTCCACAAAATTCAGTTGAAGATCATTGAAAACCTATGGAGATATTGTATGGACAAACAGACATACGATATGAATCAATAGATATACGTATTTGACAAGTGTATAGGTATAAATTATGGTTGAATTCGACAATATGAGAATGAAATGACAATATAAGAACGTCAATCGAACAAATGATTTCTTATATTTTCGTCCAAACTGGCCTATTCAAGAAATGTGGCAAATATACGAGAAAATTGTGTATTTATAGGTATTCTGTGACTTGCGCACAGCCACCCACTTAATCATCATCCTCACCCACAATAAGTCATTGACCACTTTTAAATACACTATTCTCTTTTACATCCTCCACGGTTCTTAAAAAAGCTAGTTTGGACAAAATATCGAAATAAAATATAAGAAATCATTTGTTTAGTCGGCCTTCTGATATTGTCATTTCATTCTCATATACGTACTTCGTTAGCAGAGGTAAATTAAACTGAACTCGAAATCAACTTGGGTACTGCTTGACAGACAGATGACAAGCAGGAAGATCTGACGGTAATTGTTTAAAATGGCAGAAGAGCATTAAAAGATTTCTTCTTGATTTGATCATACCAAGTGGCCCCTCTTCATGAAATACACAAGTGGGTTCGCCCTTTAGCGATGATGGATGAATTTAATCAAGACTGACATGTATCGTCTCATTTGCATATTGGGTTTCCGAATAGAGCATTGAAGGAATTACTTTGCCGATTTGATTTTGGGAAAATGTTTGAATGATGCGCGAATTCAGAACGAAAAGAGAGCAGGAAAGTACTTTAATCAAATTAAACAATAAAAAATATCGATTGATTTTATTGATCAGTTGATTTTATTGATGAAATAATGGACAAATAATTTCTTTTGCCGTAAAAACAAGGACTGTAATGAAAATTGCAACAGCAGAAAAAAACGATGACAGGTACAAGTCCTGTAGTTGGATCTTCGTTTTAATCCGACCGACATTTGATCGAAACGTTTTTATTCCCAGTCACTATTTGTTTGTGTTTCTATCCGTCCTTTTTATGGGTTCAAGTTCTGTAATCCGACTTTCTTTTAATTCGACTAATTGTTGATCAAAATGTTCTCTTCATATTCACAATTTTTTGCGTTTTATGTAATCATGGTGCAAGTACTGATCTGGACCGTAACGTATTAAGATATGCAGTTGACTATCGTATCTATCATTCCCTGAAGAGCCTTGCGAAAAGCTTGAGAGAATCGTAAATTCCGATAAAAATTTGAGACCGAGCAGACAAGATTAATACTGAAGTTAGCAGGAATACCGAGGAAAGTGCTGAATCATTGTGGAGAGTTGCTGTCACCTGATCCCGAACAAGAGCCATCAGATACAAGAGCTGAAAAATCTATCAAAATTAATAAAGAATTGTTAAAGAGCATACCACAGTATTATTATGAGACCATGAATAGTAAGAAAAATACAGGAAATTTGATGGGGGTTTGCTGTCACTTGATTTAAAGAAATGGTCGTCAGATATCTCCTGTGAGAAAACAAAGGAAAGATATCATTAGTTAATATCACATTTTCAAATAATATATGTCTTGGTTTATGCCGGCACCGAATTTCATAACACTATTTACCAATGCAATCGGGTGGATGGTTTAAGCGTCTTGGACAGGAGATGTCCATTTTAAAGAATCCAGACAGCGCCCAGCAATATGAATCCAGCCAACGTGGCGTGAGCAAATATTTCCCAGCGCGCACATTCACTTCGGACATGGGCGTCCACTTAAAATTAAATCTTGTGAGTGCTTGCATCTGTCAGGGTTGATATCTCCACAGATCTAGTGGTATTTCTCAGAGCAAATGAATTACCATTCTACCTCAGGCTACTCACACCATTGAGTCAGGTCTCATGTACTCTGCCTTTGATATGTACTAGTAAAATACCCGTCGTTTTGCCAACATTATACGTAGGGGTGGGAATCAAATGCACTGTAGTACATAGAAAAAAATTCACGAGAGTTGCTTGAATTGACCAAACCCTGCACTTGAACAAATTTTCAGTTCTTCTTTCCTCACCGGCTGAGTTCAGTTGTTTCCGGTTACCAAACAACCTATGCATCTTCCTGATAGTCACCTATGGGGCTGAAACATGGAACTGAAGCGAAAGATTGAAAAATTGACCCTTAAACTGAGAACCACGCAACGTTAACAAGAGTGAATCATGCTAAACCCTCACATGGAGAAATCACAATACAGCACACTTATTAAAGAAAAAACAGAAGTCTTTTAGAAAACTCAAATGGAAATAGGCTGTCCTCATGTTGCGAAAATAGCTAACAATTGCTAACAATATTGATCCCCAGAAATCATAAAGCCGTCAAAATAACAGATGGTGTGACGACCTAGACAAGTTCAGAAAGTACTGGTTCCGCGACGACCATGATTGAGAGATTTGACTAATCTTGGGGAAGGTTTATGTTCAACAACTTACGCTAAAAGGCTGATAATGATTGAATATCAAATGAAATGTGCCACCCTTATTTATTTGGAATCTCCTCTTCGGGATTTTTGTGTCGCAATTTCATTCTCAGAAAATTCCCTTTCGACTTATTTCTTGAATTTCAAGACCGTTATATGTATGTACTCCAGCATTCCTGCTAACTTCAGTATTAATCTTGTCTGCTCGGTTTCAAATTTTCATCGGATTTCCGATTCTTCCAAGCTTTTTGTTAGGCCCTTCGGGGAATTATAAATACGATAGTCAACTTTGTATTTGTAAATATTTACGGTCCAGGTCGGTATTTGTACCATGATTACATAAATGTGTGTGTGTGACCTAAGAAAAGAATCAGAGATAAAGTGCATGGATGTGACTATGTTTAAATACGCTTACTTTTACATACATGCTGATAAGCACACATGCCTATATGTGACGGTATGCACACACACACACACACACACACATGAGGTTCTAATTGTAGGTATCGGAAAAAAGACCTATCTCCCTGTTTATAAAATCTACAACAGCTAACGGTATATCTATCGAGCTAATTAAAACGTATAGGATTTGTAGATGTGACTAGATTATATATTTACGGTAAACCCTCAATCTAAAGAATTATAAATAGACCTTCAAATGAACGTCACTTGGAGGAATATCATGTACAAGAACCACCTAGAATACAAAGACACAACGATCAGAATAAAAATGAGGAGCTCAAGAAAATAGACCACTACATCTACCTAGGACGACGAATCCCCGTGAAATCCTCAATAGAAGGAGAAATCAAGCGAAGAATCACTCTAGGTTGGCAAGCTCTCGGGAGAGCAAGCTCAACCTTCAGGAACAAGAAATTCCATTGGTTCCCAAAAGGAGAGTATACAACCAATGCATCCTCCCCGTAGTCAATTAGGGAGTAGGAACAGGGAACCTAACCAAAAGATTGAGACCCTGCAACGTCCACAAAAGAGAATCATGCTCAACAATTCAAGGAGAGATCACATAATAGCACAGAGTATTAGAGGTGAGGCAGAGGTTAGAGATATCATAGAAACAATCAGAAAACCAAATGGCAATGGACTGGCTATGTTGCTAGAATTTCAGGCAACCAATCGACAACACAACTCACTAAGTGGATCCGCGGAGGTCCTATGCGGAAATGCAACCGGCAAATGTCATGACGAACTAGACAAGTTCAGAAAGTATTGGCTCCGCGACGTCCGTGACAGAAATGTCTTGCGACCCCTTGGGAAGGTTTATGACCAGCAACGGATGCTAAAAAGCTGATGATGATAGTGATAATGACAGGTATTTTAGAAAGAATATCCGATACGGGGATGGTCTCTGGAATTTTCTTATTTTATTAAGAGTTTTTGTGCATTAGAAATATCCTTTGGGTAATATTTGGATTTATCAGACGTCCACCATCAATGGACACCCTTTCCCATTATAGTTGCTATGGCTATAGAACCCAATCTGTCCTGCCATTTTCGCATAAATTGTTGGGGAAAGGAGGAAAAATTGATTTATACCTTTCCCAAGGGATCTACTGCAAAGTGAAAACTGTCTCAATCCGGGTTCGAACTCGTTTTGCAGATTCTATTCTACGTGGTGTTTACCGTTCGTGTTATCATTAGAGGTAAGGGTGAATTCTTTCAGTCCTTCTTCGTCAATAATAAATAATAATATGGAGTCTATTCTTGGACTGATTCCTGGAGATGTTTACCAGATTTGACGTTATCCATTTCGAATCGTAACCGCCCCATTGTCTGCCGGAAAAATCAGTCCAAGAGTTCACGAGAACGAGGCGAGAGACAGAAAGAAACTGGGAAACGAAGAAGAGGCTCTGGATTATAAAGAACAACATTATTAGGTTGAGCAGACGACAGTGGTAATCAATTGTTCAGAATAGCGGTTCTACATATATGCAAGCTAAGCTTAATAAATATCAACAGAGGTTTCCTCCAATGTCTGAAATTGGAGCGTTCTGATTGGAAAAACAACAACGACAACAAAACGTTCATAAGCCGAAATGGCGTAAAACGAATAATCAATTACCATTTATCTGTATGGAAATTTTTGTTAGCGTTCCCAGACCCCCAAAATAGTATTGACGGTATATCAGGCTTAATGGTCGGAGTTGGAGGTGGCAAGAGCCTGCTGGGAAGCAGGAAAGAGTTGGAGCTGGTTTGTGCGGTCTTAATAACGTCTAGCTGGAAAAAAATACTGGTCATTATTTTCACTTTTCGCTTTTTTTTTCGTAAAGGCGAAAAAATAGTGTAAAGCCAATTATCGAAAACAGGTTGGGGGTATCTGTTATCATATATCTAATAACAGTCAAAGAATCGTGAACAGTATCAAGTTGAAACTAAGAGAGCTTCTACGCAGACTATTATACATTGATTCCTTCGGATCCTTGCGAATAAGGATATGCAGTCACAATGACCCGTTAATCCTAATCGAACAATGTCTTTTGCAGTCTGAGGTCTAAGGAGAATCAAGTATAAAGGAAAACGGTGTTCATTATATTCATTAGATACTAAAGAGATTTTAAAGTCTTATATGAAACATAATACCGGAAAAGTGGACCCATCGCCGGTGTCTTTTCAGAAAGTCATCTCCCATATAATCGACCGAAGAAAATAGTTGAAAACCAATTAGTGTCTTGAATAATTGTTACTACGCCATTCATAACCGGAAATAGCATCCATTGCTTGTTTGTGACGTCACACTTATGAGTGAGACGTATAAAAGAGCAGCATTCAGAGATTTTACCAACCGAATCGAAGCATTATGATGTGATGACAGTTCTCTTTCCGTCATTAATGCTTGCATTACTTCCTGACCATTGATAATCCTTTCCTCAATGATGTTCGATTCATTTCTATAGCAAAATCATCAACATTGCATTTACATTACGTATATAATAGCCATATTCTTTCTCACATGCTGGCATCGATTTGTGACCATTGACAATCCCTTTCCCCTGATTTTCTAAGCATTTCTACAGTAAGATCACTTGCACTGTTTTCTATAGTATTCGTTAGTAATGCATTCACACACACGTGCGTGCACGCGTTCTGTTCTCTCATAAACATCTGAATTAACCCCGGACCTCCAACAATACATTTTTCTTGGTTGTCAATGTCCAATTTGTTTAAACAAATT
>OY735222.1:8868739-8888739 GCA_963457665.1 Thysanoteuthis rhombus | reverse complement strand
CGGAATCGGGGCATGAAATATCTCACCATCAACCATACTTTCCCGACACCCCCCCGAACCCTTCAACTAATTTTGATCTTTTTGAACACTTAACGCTTTTCCTTTTGAATAAACGATTTGCTAATCATGGATAAAGGCTTCCTCAACTATCCGGAAGTTGAAAGTTCCTATGGACCCATTCATTAACCGATATGATGTGAAGTGAAGAGGCAATTACCATTGATTTACATGGGAAATCTTTTGAGCGTTCCAGGACCAAAAACATAACCTCACGTGTGATTTTCGCTATGATAGATAGACAGAAGACGGGTCGTCCGAGAGAGCTCAACAATCTTTTGCATTTTGCCATTTAGTGGTAATTGCGTCTCCACTTTATGCTGTTTAAGAACAACCTTTACTAATATAGATTTTGTATTTATTCTTGAGAAAAACGAGTTAAATTTTATACTCTTAGAAATAATAACTGTTTTCATTGCATATTTTAAATTTTATAGTTTTAAACATAACTTTTGGATTTCCTGGGTCTCACTAGTTTTTATTACAGTCAACAAGGGATGAGATGGATACTCTTTTTTCTAATAAAATCGTGGCAAACAGAATAAATTGGTTGCAAATATACAAACTGGCTCAGCTTATTCCCAGCAATGTAAGCCACAAAAGCGATTCAATGCTGTCTAAACCTTTCTCTACTGGGCAAAGAAATACACGCTATCCAAAAATCCACACTAGCCTGACTTATACACTGTTGTGTCAGGTTGATGTATGCTGCTTATCTAGTTTTCTCAATCTCCAGTAATGTTACCTACATTTAGGCCTTCCCCAGAAAAGGTAATAACTTCTCATTCCATATATTGCCTGTTATTCTAGACTTTTGGAGGTGGTGTTCTTATGATTCTCTCTTTGAAGGGAGTTCTCATTTGTTGCTTTCATTCTTTTTTACCTTTTCCATGGAATATGTTGAATGCTGATTTTCAATGTCGGTAGACCCCCATCACTTTAGAAAACTGACCCTACATTATCTTAATTCCCTATTGCTGATCTTATTGCCCTTGTGTCACACTTTGTCTCCATGAAAAACCAAGAAAAAAATCTTCTCTCGTGAGAGACCAACTTGAATAAAGTGGGTGCGAAGATTGATTGTTCGACTGAGAATCTTGTTGATGTTTAAATATCCACAAATCTTTTGGATCGATTCTGTCGCTTTTCATTCATCATCTGCAGAAGCAGTAACCTTTTAGCGTCAATCATAGGACATGGCCCTTCCCTAAGATTCACCAGACTTCCCCATCATGGGCGTCGCAGAGCCAATATTTTCTGAACTTGTCTAGTTTGTCACGCCATCTTATGTTTTGCCGGCCAAAGTTACGCATATGATCACTGGGATCCACATTGTGAATCTTAATGTCCTGTGGTTATCTGACATTCTTGCTACATGTCCAGTCCATTGCCATTTGATTTTTTTTTTAATGATTCTATATCCCTGACTCCTATTTTTTCTCCAATGTACTGTGCTGTTTTCTGATCACTCTATGTGATGGTGAGTGTGATTCTCTTTTGCACAAGTTGCATGGTTCTCAGTTTGAAGGCCAATCTTTCGGGAAGTTTCCATCCGAGAATACAAGCACAACTCTCTTTTTTATGGGTTTTACACTTGGTTGTAGAATGGATAATCCAAAACATTTTTGCAGCAATAAAAAAGAATTGATTCCGTAGTCTGAACAATTCTTGGGAAAATAGAGACTCAAAATGATAGAATGTATCGCTGTAAACATGAAAAAAAGCTGTAAAATAAATCAAGCAAAACTCTGTGATAGTTACAAAAGTAGCAAAACAATGTGTTTAATGGTCTGAACAACTCTTAGAATGATAATGACTTTTCTAGAAACAGGTCAGGTAAGTCTTTCAACCCCCCCCCCCAAAAAAAAACATGATCACTTGATCAACATTTTTGCAGCTTATCGTGTTGGGATGATCAATTCAAAAATTGGAAAAATGGTTGATCAATGAATTGGTAATTTTGTCTTTTGTTGGGCAGTAATCGCTAAAACGTCTGAATCTAAAAGAAAAACCGTGAAAGCTGCCAGACACAAAGTAACAATCAATTTGGTCTAAACCTACATTGAAAATCCAACCCTTTATTTAGGAGACTTTTCTTGAACCATTTTGGATGTTTAAGGGTTTGTTTTTACGAATTTGTGCCTCTAGTGTTGACAATATTTAGATTAAAAGAAAAGACAAATTACCATGTTTTAGAGTCCAGTGATACCAATTGGGGTGGATATTCTTCCAAATTTGAGAGTGGCTCCCAGAATCGAAAAAATTCAAAAAATCACATCTAAATTGGCAACCTTGAAAGGAGTGAATGATTAAATCGCACGTGATACATAGACAGCCTTCTAACCGGGCAACCAGCCAGACAACCTTAAAAAGTGAAGAAAGATATGTTGACGGTTTGATTGACACGCTAATTACAGACCTCTATATACCTGAAAAAGGCCACGGAATCGATCGGCAAAAATACTGAGGTCACCATAAACAACATAAAGAATTAGCTTAATAGTTTAAACTATTCTAGGAAGAATGATGAATCTTCTCAAAATTATAGAAAGTATCACTGTACATCAAAAGAATAGATCAGTCAAAACACTGCGGTAAAAGCAAAAGCAATTTAGAGAATCTTTTAAAATAATTTGATAAACCCTTAGAATGATGTTTCTTCTCACAATGCAGAGATTATGTTTCAGCGCCTGTTTCCTCGTTTTTTCGTTCATCTCCTGCGCACGTTGCATGGTTTTATCAAAAATTCATTTGGTTTACGATTGTTGACAGTCAGCATAAATATTTTGAGACAAACTTATCAACCCTCGATTTGCGTCAGTGGCTAGCGCTCCAGATCCAGGGATTGCTGTATGAGTTAAATAATTGCGTATTTCTCACTCGAACATAAGTCAAGATGCTTTTCGAGATAGGAGAGCTCCCCCCGCTGTGTATATTAGCACAAATCAATCTTCCCACCTTTAGTTCTCCCAGAAGTTTTTTTCACACTTCGAACTCCATTTCAAGTTTTCCAGTAAGATATGAAATGGCCATATCTTTGCATGTATAACAGTCGATATCTACCCCTGTTATAAGGAGGACTGAGATCTGGTTATACACTGAGGGAGGCAAGCTGAGATTTGATCTTTATTTTGCTGATACGTGGATGAAATACACAGAGCCCGGTGCACAGGTTCTTACTACTGAGCGTTCTGGAATAGTTACTTTCATTCGCTGTTAATGAAATGAAACCATTACCCTGTGGGAAATTAAAGTATTGCTCCTAATGTTTCTTCATAGAGTGTCGTATGGAGACAAAGTGTGACACAAGGCCAATTGGGTCGACAATGGGGTAATACGATAAATTTATGTCAATTTTTCAAGTGATGAGGGTCTGCCTACTTTGAAAATCAGCCTTCGAAGTACTGGTTTTTTACCTAGGATTGAAGACCGACCATTGGCAATAGTTTGAAATACGCAACTCTTTCGGCCACATCTGCGATACAACGGTTCGTTCTTTTCTCATGTACAACTATTGGTTCAAGTCTTTCGATGGAACGACTGGTCTGAATGTCAAGGCCTTAAAGTATTTCATTCATTTTATTTTCTCACAGAGATTCTCGTTCCCATTCATGATATTTGTTTACTCAGGCGAACGAAAATCATTTGCACGATGTATCAGCATTAGAAACTGTCAACCGAATCTGTCACAAGAAAATGTCAACAAAAAGGTTCCTTCAGTTTATGTTAGTCTATCCGTCGAGGCTGGCTGGCTGGCTATGAATGTATCATGCGCACAGGTCACACCAATGGAGCTAGAGGGCTGAAAATTTACTCCATGTTATATATCTAAAAAAAAACATTTTTTGTCTTTTCATATATCTCTATATAGGTTTTTAATGTGGGGGTTGAGGGTGGTCAATTTACAAAGTGAGTTCATCCTGAATTGATTCCGTAGTTCGTGTCCGGCAGGATTAACGCTTGGCAATTTTTTTTCCAAAACTCGGACTGCTTTAGTGATCACAGCCCAACAAAAGGTGGCAGGAATAATTTGATCACTTCATCACACCTCTGTATATTTTTTCATTTAATCATCACATCATGCCACCTTGCGAAAAAAGAACTTGGTCACGTGACGGTTTCAATTGAGTGACTAACCAGACCTATTATTATTATTATTATTATTATTATTATTATTATTATTATTATTATTATTATTATTATTATTATTATTATTATTATGAAAAAAGCATAAATATGTCCACACTCCCTCCAGCCATAAAAATCGACGTTTATTGTAAATGAGAAAACTAAAACAAAGGAAGTCTTCGACACAGCGTCGATATTAGAAAACAAAAGATCTTATTGGAAAAAAGACTTCCGGTTCATTGTGTTAGAAAGTATCCAATCGGATACGTCGATTTCGGTTGGATGGAGACACCCGGATGCAGTAGAACGTGTTGAACAATAACAAAACTTCTGCTTATTCCTTGGCCTGAGGGTTGGGGGAGGTACACAAAATACAAACCATATTTTGGTGGGGGATGATATCTTTATGACTTCACAAATAAGGATTCTCCTGAGATATTCAATAATCGTGACTATTGTTTGATTAATTATTTGCAATTTCCACGCTGGAAGAATCTGCTCATCGCTTCGTCTGTTACGACCAAATCGCGTTATTTACACCGGTTCTCGTCCGATTGCAGAAGTTGAGCAAAATCGAGCTTGGTCAGTACCTAGGTGGATGACCAACGGGGTATATGTAGGAAGCCTTCTGTGGTGATTGATCTCCACACTACACTCAGTAACGAAAGACAGTGGTTTAACAGAATGAATGGATCGCTTTGATTTAATCTCTTCTCTCTCCCCTGTCTCTCTCACAGCCAATTCATATCTATATTTATTCCAGTCAGTTCATATCTCTCCATGTATGTATGTATGTATGTATGTATCTATCTATCTATCTATCTATCTATTGTCAAACTGCTAGATAGTTCACTTTAACATCGCAATTAGTCAGAAGTTGAAAATTAAGATTTTTCAATTTCAGCACTGAATCTAAACAGGATGGATAGATGAAGAAAACAGAAATATTGAAGGAAGTCATTGGTAAAAAAAAAACAAACATCATGTGGGTGAGGATCGTTGCTGATTCAATAAATACGTTATGTTTTTATTTAAATAGCTGCTGTTTTCTTCCGTTCGATTTTTAGAAGATTTTTAAAATGTCCTCAACCTCATGTACACTTCCCCCTTTTTTAGAATTAGTCTAAAGATGATTTAGTCCCCGTTTACAACGAGATTGAAATGGGCAATTGTTCAGTTTAGTTTACAAAAAGATTCAATCATCCATCACGATAAGAAGGCATTTTGTTTAATACAGATTTTGCTGAGCTATTTCCAACTGAAATATCTCCACTTTTGATACATCAATTATGCAAAATGAAATATAAGATATTTCTTCTTTGTTCACTTCTTTTAATTTGATTTTAATTCTAATATGAAAGAATCATTCCCAAAGAAACAACCTTGATAATATTCTCCCATCTTAATGATCCAGTTGCGATAAAAAGTAATAGAAAATTAAGATGAAGGTAAATAGTAGTCAACATTAGTAATAATCGAGTATATGAATATTTTGTTTTTCTTTTCAGAGGAACCTACTAAATATGCCATTGAAATAGTTTATAACCAAGCCATAATAATATTTGTTACTACAAATAAGTTTCGATTATTATCGACACATCTATGGATAAGTGATTATAGACGTTCGGCTTGTGACCTGTAGCTTGGGGAATCGCATTTCCCCGGGCGCGACATTAGGCCAAGTCGACTTCATCTTTATTTATTCATGCCTTGCTTTCGGAGTTAATGGCATATTGAAATTTGAAGACGTTTTCTTTCTTTCAATTGAGTTTTGACTTTATAAACCTCAATATTTCTCTCTGTCCCTCTCTCTCTCTCTCTCTCTGCATCAACCTGCATTTTAGTAACCGTCAACCAAAACTGTCAACATAGGTTTCTTCAATTTTCAGGTTGGTCTGACTGCATGTATCACGCGAACTGGTCGCATCTACGTAGCTAGAGGGCTGAAAATTCAAACATTTACTCCTTATTATGTCTAGTAAACCCTTTTCGAACCCTTCCAGCTTTGGGGAGGGGGTAGGGGGTCAGTCTACAGTGTAAGTTTACGTGATATCAGTCCCTTTAGTTTGTGCCCGGCGGCATGATTCATTCATTGATTGTAGTTTTCTTAATTGATCACCCTAAAGCAGCATGTTACAAGAGACGTTGGTCACGTGACGGTTTCTATTGAGCGACTACCCAAACCTGTTTATTGTCAAACGCCTAGAGAGCTGACTTTATTATCGCAATTAGTCAGACATGGAATTCAATATTTCTGAATTTCAGACATGAATAAAAGAGAGGGATGGGAAAAAAAGAAAGAGTGATTCCATGACGTATTGTCGAATCAGCTAGCGTTTCTAAGTTATCGGTTTTTGTTTTTTCATGTAAACATTGAATTTCTGTTATGAAAAATATTATTTTCATATAATAACTGGTATAGATATTTTGAAAGTCTGATACTCTGCCGACTGAGCTATGAGGGCTAAAAATGCAAAACTCGGCAAGGTAGACCACTACATCTACCTAGGACAACGAATTTCCATGAGAACCTCAAAAATAGAGGAAATCAAGCGAAGAATCACTTTATGATGGCAAGCCTTTGGCAGAGCAAGCTCAACTTTCAAGAACCAGATGATCCCAATTATCCTAAAAAGAAGAGTATACAACCAATGCATTTTCCTGATAGTCACTTATGGAGCTGAAACATGGAACCTAACCAAGAAGCAGACCTGCAAACTGAGAAATATGCAATGTGCGCATGAGAGAATCATGCACAACCTTACATGGAGAGATCACAAGACAGTACAGTATATGAGGAAGAAAACGGGTGTCCGTGACATCATAGAAACTATTTAAAAACTCAAATGGCAATGGGCAGGCCATGTTGCAAGAATGAAAGGCAAACAATGGACATCACGTCTCACAACATGGATCCCCAAAGATCACATAAGAAACCGAGGCCGACAGAACACAAGATGGAGAGATGAACTGGACAGATTCAGGAAATACTGGCTCTGCGACGCCCATGATACAGAATTGTGGTGAATCATGGGGAAGGTCAATGTCCAACGACGGAGGTTAAAAGACTGATGATGATGATAGATATTTCATTTTTTTTTCTTTTCGATGAAAATTACCTTGCTACTAAGGATGTCATTAAAACAGTTTGAATTAATGATAGAACCTTTTAACACTATAAAAACATAAGCATTTAAAAAATGCAGTCAATATTCATTTGTGGTTTTGTGGTATTCATCACACTGTGATATTGATAATTATAGATGACAGTAGGGGCACAGTTGTCGGGGGGGTGCTAATCTTCCGTAGATTTGGGGATCGAATCCAACTGGGAGCAAAACGTTTTTTTCCTTGCTTTCAAGGGCAGTAGTGGGTTAACCATTGGGCTAGGTTGCTCTTCACTTGCTTTTGATGCTAGTGGCGCAGTAACCGTTTCTCTTTCTTGTCAAACTCTTATGATTGAGTTTTGGCTTTATTTTCGTACATAACAAATCAATGACAATGAACAGGAGAAAAACGAGTGACGTCATGCGCGAAAAACGGTGACACAGTGATGTTTGTGAAACTGATGACAAATCCACTCCAACTTCTTGAACCCAACTCAGGTTGACTTGTTCTGCTGGAATAAACAAATCCCATTAACAGGAACTATTAATAAAGGAGTTGAAATGAGACACGTAGTTTTAGGATAATGCTCTTTGGAGAAATAAATCTGTTTTGTTTACCTTCCAGATTTTAAAGAAAAAATGTAGTTTGACCCTAGCACAACCAAGATTGTTTCTCTCTCTCCCTCTCTCACTATTTCAGTGTAACCCTCCTCTCTTCCTCTCAATCTTTCCGTTCAGCAATAGCTCTTCAACTCCACCCCTCAGTCCTAATAAAATAATAACAAACTTGCTCAAGACGTCACAAATCGGTGCTTAGATTAGGCTAACGAACATACTTTCTACCCTTCCCAGAATTTGAACTAAAACCCCCTCCCTAATGTATACGATGCCCAGTTCAGGGGTTTCTGTTCCCAGGACAGCATCTCACTGTTTTACTAAAGGGGGGAAGCTCAAAAGAGCACCGGGAAATCTTTGTCCTTTGCCACACTCACCATGCGGCATGTCTGGGCGTACATGTCAGGGGTCTTAAGGGGGCCTCACCCCTTAATTTGGGCAAAGTAAAATAAAATGTCGGATCAATCAGTGTAATTTGAGCGAAACCGTGTAGATTTGGAGGCCAATCAAGCCCTCTGTCTCCTTCAACCAAAAAAGTTCCCTTACCCTCATTCGTGAGTCCCACATTGAGCCAACCTTACAAACATATTCCATCCTTGTTGGGTTGTGGTTGAGTAACTCTTAAGTAAGTACTCTCTCAATCAGCCGTTGGCACATGCGTAATCTTTTCAATTCACGGAGTCGGTACATTCTTGTTATAAAATCCCATACGTCTTATAGAATAAATACCAGTATCTATCGATCTATCATCTGCCCTTTGTTATATATATATATATATATATATATATATATATATATATATATATGTATAATGCAATCGGCATATATATATATATATATATACATAATGCAATCGGCATATATATATATATATATATATATATATATATATATATATAATGGAATCAACATACATATATATAATGCAATCAGCATATATATATATATATACATATATATACATATATATAATGCAATCGACATATATATATATATATATATATATATATATATATATATATATATATATATATATACCGATTGCATTCGCGTGATCTTTCCACCTTAAGGAGTCAGTGGATTTCTGTTGTCATAAAATCTACAATGCCTAAGTATATATTGACCTATTTTTTTTGTACGTTCGTATGTATCTATGCCGACTGCTCCCACGTAATCTTACCGTCTTGAGGAGCCACTATGTTTTTGTTCGAAACTGTAAACTAAAACTGGCAACGAATCTGTGAACATAGGTTTCTTCAGTTTTCAAGCTGATCTGGCTGGGTACACATGTATGTATATAGCAAGTGTACAGGACGCACCAATGAAGATAGCGGACTGAAAATTTCAAACATTTACTCCTTATTGTGTCTCGCAAAACATGTTTACTTTTATTTTTGACCCCTTAGTAGATTTTTATGAAGGTTTATGCTAAGTTTGTCCCTTAGTTTGTGTCCGGCTGCGTTTACACTTGATTTTTGAAAATTCAGACTCTCTTAGTGATCACTGCCCAACAAAAGGGTCGAGAAATAACTTATTCATTGATCAAACTTTTTTCCCATTTTTCTTAATTGATCACCCCAAACACAGCATGCTGCTAAAAGGTGTTGGTCACGTCATAGTTTCTATTAAGTCACTAACCCAACGTATTTTAAAAAAAATAAAATCCACGATGCTTCGGGGAATAAATCTCAGTATAGATCGATCTCTCTGTTTTCCTGTTATATGTGTGTTTCTATGCCTTGGGCATATCGATTACGGCAAATTCTGATCTGTTCAACTAAAGAAACATTTTGAAAGTCTTAAATTCTGGCGAATTGCAAATGTAAAGCCTTTTTTTTCCCGATTGAAGGATCCCAGGTGATATCGTTCAAGGACAAAATCATAATTCAAAACCGATTGCCATCATTCAAAATATTTAGGAAATCCATCTTTTTTAGTTATGTTCCAGTTGGAATCAATTCTCAGAGTTCTGGAAAAGAGATTCCTTTTTTTTCAAGATTCCATCACTGAATCGATTTCAGTGCAATGAGCATTCAACCCTAGAAAAAAGCCGGGATTTTGATTACGGTGCATATAAAATGTGGTACTGATTTAAAATATCTCTTTCTAGTTAATTCATCATGATAATCAAAAGAAAAAAAACTTTACTTGTGAAGTTTGAAATAAGAATTTAATGTTGAAAATACATGGACGAAATATTCAGTACAACACGAGAAAGTGAAAATCAAACCTGCGTTTGAGGCTACAAATCATTCACCAAGTTTTGTTTGGTCTGACACAAAGCCATCCAGTCAGAACGTAGGCAAGAGTGTGAATCAATCCCGTGCACTACCGATTTGCCTGCGTGAAAAGTATGTTAACCATCACGCCATGGTATCCATTTTGTATTCGATCAAAGTTTCATTCACCTAAAGCCAATTGAATTCTGAAAATCCATATCCAAGGATAACTCGAAAATGCTATTTTCCGCACCTTTAGATGAAAGAACATGAATATAACTGCGTACTCACTCGAAGTCAGTTTCGTAATTTATAAGACTGTGAAACAATAGTGGCCCGGGGACAATGGTGGAGGTGCTTCTCGCCCGAATCCTTTTCTGCGGGGTGGGCAGTCGCCATGTCCCTAAATGTCGGCTGTGCGACTCTTTCGAAATGTGGATATTACACTTGCACAGACACCGTCCATGTAATCTTCCGGAAAGCCCGTTGTGTTCAGATCCAGTCGCTGGGAAAACATCATGGCAGAAAGGATTCCCTAAAAAGAACGCTTCATCTGTGGAGAGATGTAAACTGGTTCTATATCAAGAACGAGGTGTCGGATTATGAAGATAATCCATGTTTTTCTCATGTCTCTTCCTTGATGGTGTAATCAGACTCAAAAGAACTGAAGGATTCCTGCATTTAAAATGCAACAGTTTCCATATTCAACTTCATCTAAACGATATGCGTAATTCAGTGAAAGTTAGCCCCTTTCCTGAGGGACGCAAAACTCTTTCACGGGCCTTACGGCCAGCGGAGGCTAACTGCTAGCCCCTCAACCAGCTATTCTAAAATCTGTCCCTATCTCTCTCTAAAATGCCTACAATTCCCCCCTCTCTCTCTTGAGTATTAAGTTGATGCACACTAACACATACATACACATCACTCCACACACATATAAGTTCACACACTTTCTTTGATCTCTTATCCCGTCAGTCAGTATTAATCCCTAAATCATCCATTCACTGGCCGGTTATCTTGGAGAAGAAGTCAGCTGCACTTGACCCCTGACTCCATTCATTTTCTCATGGGAGAGAGATGAGAACAGAACAACACACACACACAGAGCCATTTCATCATAGACATACACACACATTTTTGACGTACAATATCGCTCTAAAATTGCTAACCTGTGCCTTACCTGTTTCTATTACGAAGCATACGAAAGGTGCATTTTTGAAAGGGGATGGACTTTATCGGATGTGGAGCAACCTGCTATGATTGTCATCTAAAATGATTTTCTGTCCGTAGTTTGGAACTAAGATCCCGAGTTATTTTGGTTATTCCTTTGGTGTTTCTTAATTTAGATATTTCATATCAATGATTTTGGATAAGAGATTTATAAACTGTAGATTCTTAAAAATCTATTTCCAGTAGATTTCACGATAACTGCTGATTAAAACAACTTCAAACGCAAGACTGCAATGCATTGAGTGCTGACTAACATATCTGGCGAATACCAACTCCGGACAACGGCCACTTGTCGAGTAATCGCAATGCATACACACACATGTGCACTGACAGAGATTTCTTCTATTCTTTGCGAACTAAACAAAAGCGAAAACAGCCTGTGATTGGGTATAATCATGAGTGTTTTTGTACCAGGTTGCATATATTTGTAAAAGTATTATTATAAAATGAAAGTCAAGTGCTATCTCTCTCTCTCTCTCTCTCTCTCTCTCTCTCTATATATATATATATATATATATATATGTATATATATATATATATATATATATATATATATATATATATATATATATATGTATGCGTGTGTGTGTGTGTGTGTATGTGTGCATGTATATCATTATAAATTACATGTATGGCATTAGCTGGATAGTAAGAAAGGGAGATGGTGTTTGATCAACACCGCTGGGTTGCCATGTTAATATGATGTTCGTTTTTTTAAAAAAACTCCGGAACTGTTACATCGTAAACAACTGTTTATCCAATCAAGAGAAAAATCATACATTATACCATAACAACAAAGTATATGTAAAGATAGTTACATGTAAGACGCATTTTGAACAATACGGTGTCATTATTGAGCCTCAACAAAATGGACTGGATTGGTGCTGCGTATATCATCTGGTAGCTGCTGTCAGGTGCAGGAGATATTACTGGGTCAATATACATTGCTGCATTATACATTGTTGTGTATGTGTACTTGTGCATTTATTTAGACGCTGACCATGCTCTCTTTCATTATTGTTAATTTCGAAAATTTTACAGTCCTAAATTTTTCAAAGAAAATATTTTAAAAAATTCCATGTGACACACACAAGAGAGAATCATGCTTCACATCACATCAATAGAAGACAAGGCAGAGTATATTAGAGAAAAAAAAACAAGAATCAGACATATCATAGAATCCATTAGAAAACTCAATTGGCAATGGGCTGGTCATGTTCCAAGAATGACAGACGACCGACAGACTTCAAGACTCACCACGAAGATCCCAAGTTATCTTATTCGGAACTGTGGCTGGCGAGAAATTAAATGTTGTGACGGACTAGACAAGCTCAGAAAGTATTGGCTGCGCATGATAAAGAGGTCTGGCGAATCTTTGGGAAAGTCTATGTCAAAAGGCGGGCGCTAAAAGGATGCCATTGCAGTTGATAGCTAATCAGCGCTAAACAGGGTAAGCTAGACGCGCCATTACTGTAGTGACTGCACTATTAGCCTTAAGGGCTAATGTATAACGTACCCACTCAGAGACTCAAATGAACACGCCAAAACATGCAGGGTCTGAGAGGAGCTAACAAGGAGAGGCAAAGGGCAAATCAATACTTGCAAACGTCTTTATAATATCAGTGAAAGTCAGTCGGGAGTGATCTCCCACTGACCGACCGGGGCATTTCGTTCCTTTATGACCGGAAGGAACGCTTTTGTTCTCTGTGATGATGTAATTGTGGCGCCATTTCGACCGGAAATAATCGCTTGACAGATCCTGGGTTGTTCCCCCGAGAAAAACGATCGAGCGAGCGATAGAAAGAGAGAGAAAGAGAGATATCTATCTTTAGAAAAAGAGAAAGAAAAATGTGTGTGTGTGTGTATGTAAGCGAATTTTTAACGGACCCAATCCAAGAATAACTCACCATCACTAACTAGAGACTTTCCCAAGAGCGATAGTTACCCTTTACAAGTTCATTTCTCTCACTAGACTGAGGTAGTTCGTACTTTTGCTCGCCAATTTCGATCTGGCATCTATACATTATTGCATGCAACAAAGCCTCAATTGCTAAGAATTATTAATCCTTTTAAAAAGCTCGAACTATTTTAATTCGTTCGATTCGTAAATTATCATAGCGTTTAAAATAAGGGTACGTAATTGGTTCCAAGCCAAGAAAAAAAGATTTCTATTACATCGAATTTCTGCTCCAATGTAATAGTAAGTCTCTTCTTTTTACAGTAAAAGCCTCTGCATTACAAGTATTTTTCTTTCAATCCATGTCTATTAATGAAAGAATACTATCAGAACACATGAAATGCACCAAGTTTAATTTTAGTACATCAAAAATCCATCCTTAACTGAATTTAGTCTTCTACTGGATGGAAGATGGTATTTTTTATAGTCCATTCTAAATCGAATTCATATTATTCCGATTCTTACTGATTGATTTTTGATTGTATTTATATGAAGATTGCAGCAGTGTGGAACTCGGAGTCGCACTGATTTCTCTGTATATACATATATATATATATATATATATATATATATATATATATATATATATATATATATATATATATATATATATATATATATATATATATATATATATATATATTATGATAATACCCTATATGAAATAACAAAGTACATATAGCATGATACAGCCCTAAAAATAAATGAATTATTCCATACATTGAAAGCATAGCTCAATGTGGGGGGGGGTGATCAACACTGCTGGGGAGCCAAGTTGTTATAACTGCTTTGTTTTTAAGTCTCCGAAATGGTGAAAAAAATGGACAGAAAAAAATCATACATAGTATCAAAATATCGAAATCCGTATGTAGCATAAAAAAACTGAAATGAATAACATAAATTACATTACTAGGTATTGGAAAATGATTGATTGAGATGACGCAAATTTTCGGAAAAAAGTTTGTATTATATATTTAGTGTTTAAAGCTGTAAAGTTGTCTAGGATATATATATATATATATATATATATATATATATATATATATATATATATAACGCCCCTCTATTCAGGGTTAAGCACTCTTTAAGTGAGGTAACTCGTTCATTGTAAGCTTATGCAATGCTCTTCCATAGGAATAGAGCACTCACGTGGATGGGAAATTTAAGCAAAATAAATATATCGCTTAAATTCAGCCTTACTAGTTCCGTGGCTCAGCGGTAGGATACTGGTCTCTGAAGCGAAGGTTTCAATCCTGCCTCGTGGTACTGGATGGGATAATGGATTGTCTATAGCCACACCGAAGAGTTGTAATACAACGAAACAGCTGTCTGTGGATGACACAATATATATATATATATATATATATATATATATATATATATATATATATATGTATATATATGTGTGTGTGTGTGTGTGTGTATGTGTGAAATATAAAAGTATATATTACTCCGAGGTATCTTCATTCCGATAGGGCTCAATACTTAGAGTAGAGACAATATATCGATTATATACATAAATTTGGTCAATGACAATGCTTTCGTTTTGGTACATTCAGCTCATCAGATAGACGATGAAGTTGTTCATATGCTGGGAAGATAGTTTCACTCTGATTTGAAATGCAACGGTTGAAGTAAGTTAATATTTACCTCGCAAGCATTATATGATATTGTTTTTATCAAGGTTTAACCCGGATTACATCACAACTAGCTGATTTCGTTTTCAATTGTTCGGTGAATTTACGACAAAAGATTTCTTTCTAAGAAAATTAAGCAGGTGTTGGAAGAGCAAAAAAGGGACAAAACAAACCCCTAATAGTTTATATTGTCTCATTACACATAAAATCTGCGAGACACTGTCTTACTAACATTATGTAATTACTAGTTTTGTACCATCACTTTATTGTTGCTTTTTATATGAAACATTTTCACTATCGTTATTTTATGAATAGTTTTATTTCATTGAACAACCGTAGCCATCAGAGGTGGCAATAGGTTCAATTTTTTTGTATATTTGCATTTTACATCATTATCATTGTTGCTTTTTATCACAGCACTATGTGTTAATACACCCTTCATTATTACGATTATCTTATTTCACTTCATCTTTTCATTTATTCATTTACAACAAACTTCATCTTTTTTATGGCCATTGACTTGATAAGTAACGAAACGATGTAAACTCGAGTCTGAAAGCACAAGTTCTCCCATCTCATATCACTGAAGTCAAGCAGCAAATGATATAGTATGTGTTCATAAGTTATTTATTTTGCTTCTTTGAGACATCTCGAATTAGACACAAAATTTACATATCAACTTCAAAATAATTACATAATTCATAAAACATATTCAATGTACATAAATAGTTACAAACATTTACAATTGACAAAATTCACAGATCAGACTCTTTTAAAAATCTCATCAGACAGATTCGAAAAAATGTCCTTTTGAGCTCATGTTTTTTCTATAATTTTCTGAATTTATCAAAATGGTTTTCAAAGCTCTTTACACCAGGGTTATTTTGAATATGATTGGGCTACTCTTCCGAAAATATATTACTCAATTAGAAAAAAAAATCCAATTGTTTCGTAGATTTAGTTTTTGAAATCTGTCAATAGATTTCCAGTTCGAGGACAGATGTTTAAGAATGGAATACCATTAAAGAAATTCTACAAATTATTTTGAAAGTCTCAATTAAATCCTCCCTAATCAACCCCTATTTTTTCTCTCTAGCAGTGTTGCTTAATCGAAAGCACTGGCATACCAGCGGGGGGGGGGGTCAGCCTGTCCCAGGTGACGCTCTGATGTTTTGGCAGCCCGAAAATTCAACATTTACGGCTACTTTTAGCGTTATTTTTCAGCGATTTTACCCAATCCATAGCTATTTTCAAGCAATTTTAGACAAATTCATCGTTTTTCAATCATCCTATTCATTACCTACCCTTTCAAAAATAAAAATGTCACTGAAATTCTCAAAGAACTTTCGGAGGTATCATGCGAACACATAAGAACTTTTGGCGATATGGTGTGGACGTAGTGCAAGGTAAGGGGGCAATCATTCATGGATCCACCCCAAAAGATGATCATTTCTTCCGTTGACAGTTGTCCTGCTTTCTACAAAATTACATTGAAAATCTCTGGGACCTAAAGATATAGTGTTAACAGACATGGGGATATACGTACAAAATTAACTCAGATGTTGATTTGTTATACTTGAAAAATCCCTCTTTTCTGCTTCTGTGTGCAATTCTGGACAATCCTTGACAAATATTATCGACATGTACTCGTGATTTATGAGTAATTACTGATTTTTTTTCCAACAAAGTTCGAGGGATCCACTTGAATATCAGACCTACCTTTACAGGGGCGAACGTGGTAGTTTCTGACAGGTTTTCACATTCAAGAATCTCCTTTCTTTCTTTATCTACGCATTCATTTATGTATTTATCTATTTCTACCGATTTTAGTCCTTACTCAATATGTTTCATTTTCCCTTCCTTTATTTATTTCTACCGATTGTAGCCCTTCTGCAACATTTTTCCTATCTTTATTTCTACTTATTCCAGCCCTTCTTAAACATTTTCTTTCTTTCTTCCTTTCTTTCATCATTTCTACCGATTCTACCCCTTTTTTCTCGTTTTGTCTACATTTTTCGTTTTTTTTTTCTTTAGTTCTACTGATTCGAGCCCTTCTTCGAATTTTTAAAAATGTTTATTCTTTTCTCTAATTTCTATTGATTCTAGCACTTCTTCGATATTTTTTTCATTTTTCATTTTTTTCTTCATTTCTATTGATTCTAGTACTTTAATTTTTTCTTCTTTATTTATTTTTACTGATTTTAGCCTTTCTTCAATATTTTTCCTTCCTTATTTTTTTATTTCTACTAATTCTAGCTTTCCTTCGATTTTTCTTATTTTTCATTCTTTCTTTCTTTACGGCTACCGATTTTAGCCCTTCTTCAACGTTTCTTTTTTCCTTCTTTCTTACTTTATTTCTTCTTATTCTAGCCCCTTCTTTCTTTCATTCTTTATTTATTCTGATTCTAGCCCTTCTTCAACATTTTATTATTCCTTCTTTCTTTCTTTATTTCTACTGATTCTAGTCTTTTTTCAACATTTTTATTTTTCTTTCTTTGTTCTTGTTATCTTTCTTTCTTTCTTTTCAAACCATTTTTTCTTATATCCTCTTCTCTATTCCTTTTCTCTTTCTTTCTTTCATCGTCTTCAATAATCTCTTTCTTGCCAGAACTTTTTAAAATTTTCATTTTTCTTCTCTTGTTTATTTTTCATAGTTTTCGAATTCCCCTTACTTCCCCCTTCGCCTATGTTTCTGCATTCAAAAAAAAAATTACATTCCTTTCTTCCCTTCCTTCTTCTCATTCTTCTTCTTTATTTTTTTTCTCCCTTCCTTTCTAGATTCATTTCTATTTTTCATAATTTCTCTTCATTATTCCAAAACTTTTCCTTATATCGTTGCCAAACTCAACTACTTACTATTGCTTCATGTAAGCATAATTCATACAGAAACGTTCATTCATTTATTTTTCTAGCAAGCATCATACCTAATAACACTATTTTCCGGGTAAATCCTCCAAGAACCTAACCCAATATTTCTTCCTTGTTTTTCTCAAAGAATTTTCTTCAAGAGACCCAAGCCCATCCATTAATGCCGAAAGCGGACGTTTATGTGCCGTCTCCTTTGATTTCCAAATCTTTGTACAGAAGAAATTTTCCCAACGATTTATTTTTGCTGTTGGGTCCGCCATTTCTTCTTAAAGACTGGTCGTTGTCGTTTTTATTGTTTAACATAATATGAATATTTTAGGAAAGAAGGCGGAGCGAATGGAATGTTTTGAAGTTGGACTGGTGCTGGCAGTGTTGAGCTGAACGATTATTATTATTATCGTCGTTTAACTGAAGAGACGAAAAGAAAGAAAGATTCTATAACCTTGGAAAGAAAGAGTGGTTTTCTAAAGAAATCGTAGATGAGAGAAAAAAAAACTGTAGAGAAGAAAGAAAGAAAGTTTTCACAAAGAAGCAAGAAAAAAAAAAGGAAGAGACAAACAAATGGTTGAAGGGAGAAATATATTCCCCAAAAGAAAGAAAGGTTTTGAAGAAAAACATAGAAAGTCTTTCTCTTTCACTCATGTGTATCTCTAACATCTCATATTTCTCGATTTTAAATTCAATTCAGACGTCTTGGCTGAAGTCCCTGACGATTTGTATTGAAGTCTCAAATTCCTTTTCGGATTTTGGGAAAAATTTCAAAGTCATCCATATACATGAGATGATTGTAAATATATATCCTCAGTTGCAATTTCGGATAATATAAATAAGTGAGAGATATCATTGCTATGATGAATATTAATGGGGATAGTGCGACTCGCACGGAGATGCTACTTTGTTAGTTGCCTTAGGCGAGGTGTGGTTCTCCTGTAGATTATTATTATTATTATTATTATTATTATTATTATTATTATTATTATTATTATTATTGTCAGCAACTTCACACCAGTTACCCATAGGTTATCGCTATAGGTTGAGTGACAGCAAGTCTCCTCAAGTCTCCACGCTCTCATAGTCCACAGCAGTACAGTAATTTACAGTTTCACACCAGTTGCTCAGTGGTTATCGCTGAAGGCTGAGTGGATAGTAAGTCTCCTCAGGTCTTCAGCCCACATCTCATCTCATCTCTCATCTCATCTTCTGACTGATTTATTAATAACCTCTAGTCTTTTCAGAATCTAGATGTTTCTGTATGTTTTTTAAAACTCTATTTTAGATGTTTTCCCGTCGAAAACGCCAGTGTTATCATAAATAGAAAATATTCTGACTATATTTATTCTTCATAGAATCTTTTGCATATGCCTCCAAATTTTGACGCTATAGTTGTTCAACAATTACTGCGATGGCGAGTTCTTCTTCATCTTCTTCTTCTTCTTCTTCATCTTCTTCTTCTTCTTCTTCTTCTTCTTCTTCTTCTTCTTCTTCTTCTTTTTCATCTTCTTCTTCTTCTTCTTTTTCTTCTTCTCATTATTATTATTATTATTATTATTATTATTATTATTATTATTATTATTATTATTATTATTATTATTTCCTGCATTTAAATGTTCACACCAGATTAAAAGACGTCTATTTTCTGCAATCTCCTAAATCGCAGTATCCTCACCAACCCTAGTATCCAAGGCACACAATCTCTATCCGAGTGATTCTGGACCAGTTTCAAGAGCGCCAACTATTATAGGCATGATCCTAAACTTCATGTTCTACACTTCTCTCAGCTCTCGGGAAAGGTGCTGGTATCTACTACATATTGCTTTCTTTTATTTCTTATTGCTTCCTCTCGT
The DNA here is from genome assembly GCA_963457665.1 of Thysanoteuthis rhombus. NCBI lineage: Eukaryota > Metazoa > Mollusca > Cephalopoda > Oegopsida > Thysanoteuthidae > Thysanoteuthis > Thysanoteuthis major. Next base: position 8,869,077 of record OY735222.1, on the reverse strand, counting down.
CTTTACTCAATGGTCTGTTAGCACAGTAATATCTGCGATCTGGGAACTCCCGTTTCCCTTGTTCACGACTGTTGACTCCGGTTTTCTCGCTTGGATGGGGTGGTCAGTCTGAATATCAAAGTCCACGAGTATATAATTACTTTCATTTTCTGGGATAGTCTTTAGTTTGTGCTGGTACCATTTGTTTATTTGGTCGAATTGTTATAATCACTTCTGTTGATTTTATAGTGATTGGTATTATCGCAATTCTTCTTATTTGTATTGTAGTTATTAGAAACCATCAACCAAAACTGTCACCTAAACTGACAACATAGGTTACTTCAATATTTAAGCAAGTC
>OY735222.1:8864438-8868539 GCA_963457665.1 Thysanoteuthis rhombus | reverse complement strand
TGGATCCCAAGACTGAGCTTTAGTAAGCTATAATGACAATAGTTAGTGTTGCTGCTGCAGTACAACGACCTGAAATCATTTCTTCTCAATGCTTATATTTTTGGAGGATAATAAAGAAAGCAAATACTATTTGTAATTCTAGAAATAAAAAATGTAACCATATATATTACGCTCACGTTTACATTCAATTTGACCATTTATAAAAAAAAAATGGCACCCTCCCGTCTGGACTCTTCGTTAGTCGGACAAATTCTATTTTATTATTGTTATTATCAATTATTACCTATCTTTACATGCACATACATATGTTTAACCCTACATGATCTTTTATACAATATATATATATATTTTATACAATATATATATATTTAAATAATTGGATGTGGATTCGATACACGAACAAGATTATGTTTCAGCCCTCTCTGGGCCTCATCAGACGGATGATTGTCTGTGTTTTTAGACTCTAGTTTGGGGAATTTAGTGAGAATCTTGTGGGTGTTGCTGTGAGTAGAAGGAGTTATTCATTTTGTTTTATTGATTTTAATTGTGTGAATATTTTTGTTGGTGGTTGTAAATTACATGTCAAAGAGTGTGAGCTAGGTCTAGGAGTTATCTCTGAAAGGATGCTTAATTGTTTTCTGAAGGATATATTGCTAACCTGATCTGTACCATATATATATATATATATATATATATATATATATATATATATATATATATATATATATATGTATAGTTTATGTTCGACAGAACATAAACTAAAAAATTCGATATGCTATTCTGTTAATATCGGCGCCGGACGAAATATAGTTCCCCATCTAAAGTCTTTTTAATTATCAATATCTATTACATACACACGTACACCCATGAGTAATATTCATGGTTTAGAGGTTGTACATAAGTTTATGTATGTACAAGTATAATTCTTATCTATTACATTTACTCGGCTCTTATACACTCGTGAGCCTAAGCAAATGTATTTACTTACATACATATACATATATATATATATATATATATATATATATATATATATATGTATATATGTGTGTGTGTGTGTGTGTGTGTGCGTGTGATAAAAATCAGGCTAGCAGTATAACATAATATGATAATATATTAATGATATAAAGCTACTTCTGATATGCAAGATTCGCCAGATGAGGCCCGGAGAGGGCAGAAACATGAACTAGTTTGTGTAGCGAATCCACATTCCACATTCTACTATATATATATATATATATATATATATATATATATATATATATATATTAAATCTAGAAGCATAACTTTGATATTTGATTTTTTTATATCCACGTAAATCAGTCATATGAAGGGGTGGTCGCAAGTCGAATAGGTCGTTAGTCGGAGAGCAGGTGGATGCTTTGTTCGTCCGCCTCCGGGTTCCTTTCTTCTTCTTCATGTCTTTCTTCATTTCTTTCTTCATTTCTTTCCTCATTTCCTTCTTCAATACTTTCTTCATTTATTTCTTTCTTCATTTCTTTCCTCATTTCCTTCTTCATTTCTTTTTTCATTTCTTTCTTTATTTCTTTCTTCATTTCTTTCTTCCTTTCCACCAAAATACAACGATCTCTTTCTCTATTTCCTTCTTTATTTCTTTCTTCATTTCTTTCTCCATTTCTTTCTTCATTTCTTTCTTCATTTCCTTCTTTATTTCTTTCTTCGTTTCTTTCTTTATTTCCCAAAAAAACAACGGTGTCTTTCTTTATTTTCATCTGTATTTCTTTCTTCATTTCCTTCTTCATTTCCTTCTTCATTTTTTTCTCCATTTCTTTCTTCATTTCTTTCTTCATTTCCTTCTTTCTTTTCTTCTTCATTTCTTTCTTCATTTCCACCAAAAAACAACGATGGTGCGTCGTTCACTGATCATTGGATCAAACTGGATTGCCCGAGTTACTCGGATAATACCTGCAGATCTCGGTCAGTTTTTGAAGATTTTTTTATAGGCAGAAAGACAACAGCCAACAAACAGAAAAGGATTATTATTATGGATAATCTATCCATCTATCTACTTATCTGTTAACATCTATCTCTATATCTATCCCGGAGTATTCATATATACCCACCTATCTATCTATCTATCTATCTATCTATCTATACATACCTACATACATACGTACATATATCAGTATGTTTTTAATTATCTACAACCATATTACTTTTTTTCCATATCTTTCTATTGATTGCAGTCACTTTATATCAGTTTACCAAGATATCTCACGTACGAACAAAGAATCAATCCGAAGCCGACAAACCCCTACGGAATATCTCACTATATCCTACTCAACCTAACCTGAAATGGCAAGGCCACCATCATTCATAGAATCCAACAAATCGCCGGGACCTGAAAATAAACGCTTTGAAATTTTTCAAACATTTGGAGCAGAGCTGAAAAAAAAACGCTTATTTATACTTCTTCTGCATATTCGGGAAAGAATTTCGATCCTCCGAGAACTGAAGGACGCTGTAATCATCACTTTATTCAAGAATGGTGATCAATGACAATGTGGTAACTACCGAGGCATCATACTTCCCTCAACCGTGGGCAAGATATTAGCTCAAATTTTTTTCAATCGACTATAACTTCTTGCAGAAACCATCTTACCGGAATTACAACATAGACACTGACAATCTAGCGATACGATCGATACGATCTTCTGTGCGTGGCAGTTTCAAGAAAAGAGTAGGGATCAACAAAACCCACGATTCGGGAGTAGAGAGCAGCTAATACTGCCTCATTTTCTACGATCAGGAGGAGGCATTTGACAGTGTGCCACGTCCAGCAATGTGACAAAGCTTACGCCATTTTGAATGCCGACATCATTTCACATTACTCTTTCAAGTCATCCACGACAGAATGAAGGGTTACGTACTCCATCGAAAGTCACCCGGAAGAACTTGATATCACATGCTACTTGAAGCAATAATGCATTCTTGCCCACACGCTCTTCCCCATCTACATGGCTTCTCTGCTTTTTGACATCCCTGAAGACAAACCAGAAATTAATTTGATAGGGGCTTCTTCAAAATTTAACACCTTCGACCAAAGCTACTCATCTCTGAACACAAAGTCACGGAATGACAATATGCTTATGATAACGCAACATCCAGCTCAACCGAGGAAGACCATCGAAGAACAACAACTTCGTTCAAGCAGATAATGACTTCGGAATACGCATCATTGTCACCAAAACGGAAACCAATTGATGGACGACAATTACCAGATCCAGTAGTTTCTGTCAATGACCCCCTCTCTCTCTATCTCTCTCTCTCTCTTACACACAGATTCATACACACACACACACACACACATATATATATATATATATATTGATGCATATAACATTTTGTTCGGATGGAATCTTTGGTATCAATCATAAAGTACTAAAGTATGTTTATACTCGGGGATGTCGAGAACTCCGCATCACATAGTAAAAACAAAGGAATATTCCAAATCAGGAGGTCTCGAATTACCTACAACACACATTTTTAAGGCAAAGAAATTATCTACAGCACAGATCTTTTTGCAATAGGAATTCGTCAATTTCTATGTGGTATATATCAAAGGAATCTAACCGTAATCCGACAACAAAACATGTTTTCATCTCAGCAATAAACCCCCAACTTAATCTGAACCCTTCATCCAAGCATAAACACAATAATGAAAAGTGGGAACAATTTAAATCCGATAGTCCGCTTTGACGTATGAACTACTGATGTCATAAGTGAGCGCTTTGATCCACGATTTTGAAAAAAATTATTCTTAAGGTTTGGGAGGGGGTATGCAGGCCTGCCCAAGGTCGTATGCTGGCCTGCATGTGCCTGCCCAGGAATGTGTGCTGGCCTGACCGGCGAGAGAGAGATTGAGAATCCCCTTATTTGATTTCCTACGAAATATGATTTGCTCTCCCATGTTGTAAGGTTTTCAGTGTTTTTTTTAAAATTCGGGCAACGCCAGGTACCCAAGCTTGAGTATGATATAGCAGAACTTCCCATGCGACAAATACTAACTATATGAGATTTATTCATTGATTCCATAGGGTTTGACGCCTACCTTCGATCAATCAACTGGGCTTTGGACCA
>OY735222.1:8771938-8861938 GCA_963457665.1 Thysanoteuthis rhombus | reverse complement strand
AAATTCCATTGAAGAATAATTATGATCAGATTAAATTCTATTTACAGGAAAATATCCAAAATAAAGTTTAAAAAACATTGAGAAACATCTCGATTCTGGATAATTTTGATGTTATCACTCAACCCGTCAGAATAAGGACCACGAAAGGTCAAAAAGCCTTTTTTCTAAAAAAGCAAAAATATTTTCTAAGAATGGACGTAGCGGAATACTGATGCAAAGTTTGTAGACAAAACAGTATAGCCCGGAGCGCTGGAACACACCAACACATGAACTAACGCACAAAAACATATTTAAAAAAAAAAAAAACCCTTCGCCATATTTGATGGCAACGGTTGTTCAAGAACAGAAATAAAGCAGACTATAGGAAGGAAGGAAGGAAGGAAGGAAGGAAGGAAGGACGGAAGGAAGGCAGGACGGAAGGAAGGCAGGAAGGAAGGACCAAAGGAAGGAAGGAGGGAAGGGAAGGAGGAAGGAAGGGCGGAAGGAAGGGCGGAAGGGCGGAAGGAAGGAAGGAAGGAAGGAAGGAAGGAAGGAAGGAAGGAAGGGGGAAACAAGAAAAAAGGAAGAGAGAGGAAAAACTAAAAAAACAAACAAAAAACAGGTGTCGTTAGTTACCTGATAGAAACTGTCATGTGACCAACCTATTCTGATCAATGAATGAGTTACTTCTCTCGTATCGATCACTTAAAGGATCTGAATTTCTAAAAACAAATGCTACCGGACGCAAAGTGAGGGATTAATTTAGCTTAATCTTACAATACTAATTGAACCCCTCTCCCACAATAATCTTATTTGAAATGATTTTAAAAAAGATTGTTTTACCCAAGACATAAGGAGTGAATGTTGAAAATTTCGGCCAGTAAACGTGATACATACATACATACATACATACATACATACATGCATACCTATATACTTTGCAAGACAGTCAGCTAGACAAGCTTGAAAACTGAAGTAACCTATGTTGATAGTTTTAATATCAGTTTTACTTGCCAATTTCTAAAAAGTACAACAAGAGAGATAAGAATATCAAAAAGATGAATGAAAGTCTAAGGAAAGAAGAAGAAAACTATGAAAGTAAAGAAGAAGAAGAAGGATGTCCATTACAAAGCCAAAAATATACGAAAAAATTCAAAGAATGAATTGGTAAATGCCGAAAAGATCCAAGTCTGTACTTTCCATTTTTTTTCTGATATTCCCGGTGAAAAGCGATCAGAACATGAAACGTATTCTACAGAGAATTCGTTCATTATCGACACGGGTCACGATTCATGCTTCAATCGACGGCACTTCTTTATCGAACTTTTTCCATGAACGATGAAGTTATGGCATTTGGTCTTTCCGTAAGACTCAGGCTTTTGTCGATTCGATTGTTATGTCAAGATCCAACAGCGAACTGCATTACGACCGTTGCACGAAGCCCCAAAAATAAAACATTAAGATTTGCGTCTCGTTTTCTTTCATTGTGACAAATGAACTATTCTATGCATATCCCCATCTTTCATTCTTACGTCTCTTCTCTTGGAGTGTCCTTCTCTTATAATACAAATCAACAGGATTCCTAGCCTTGTTTTACTGCGCACAAATCCCTCTTTACAAGTGATACGCTGATGTTAAGATTCGGACCACGTGGATGATTGAAAAAATATATAATTATCCTTTCAAATGCCGATAAAGAGCGACAGAGGGAAATATGCATATCTATTCACCATCAAACAAGCACATGCGAATCCTAATATTAATTATGAACTGTAACAAGCCTAGCTGCTGATGGGACAAACTTCACTACAACTTGTATCCCGACTGGAGATGATTACTGCAACAACGAATACACAAATTATAAAAATATATATTTTTGTACTAATGTATTTATTTATTAGAATGAAATAAACCCGTGTGTATCTCATTGATTGATTTTTGATGGTATCTAAGACTCGTCAACTTAGCTCAATCAGTTAGACCGCCTCCTGACAATCAGTTAGTTGTGAGTTTAAATCATGGTAATTCATAGTGGATTTTGCATATCCGTTTATTCTGGTGGTTATTGTTCATGGGGTTGTTATGGTAGGAAATGAAGTCAACTCCAGACTTTGTACTGAAAATAGGCCAATAAATAGATTTTTCTATGTTCAGTCAATAGCTTCTGGTTTATGATCACTTCAATGCAAAAGATCTTCGTGCCATCTTTTGCATATTCTCAATATCAACTATTTCAGCCACTCCAGCAGAGGCATATCTTATAAGAATAGTAAATTTGTATAAGAAGTTGAATCCAAACTCCTCTCAGAGATTTGCGTTTTACCCTAAGATAATGGTTTCATGGGAAAGATATTCTGGAGTAGGTTTTAACCTATATTCCAGAAATATTGCGTGATCCATGGACCCCCCGGGATTGTTTTGCAGATCTCTAACGATAAACCATAATTAGCTGGGAGCCATGTTGTTGCAAGTCATAATTAAACGTAACTTCTCACCTCTACTTTCTCACCGGCTCATTCGGGCGTAGCCGAGCAAACAATGTTCGACTTCTCACGCTATTTATTTGCATTAAACACGATAGATATATTATCATCACTATCATCATCATCATTAGTCTTTTAACGTCTGTCGTTGGACATAGATCTTCCCTGGGATTCGCCACGACGATTCTCAATCATAGGTGTCGCAGAGCCAGCACTTTCTGAGCATCTATTCAATCTTTCTGAATCTGTCTAGTTCATCTCCCCATCTTGTGTTCTGTCGACCTCGGTTTCGCATGTGATCCCTGGGGATCCATGTGAGACGTAATGTCCATCGGTTGTCTTTCATTCTTGCAACGTAGCCTACCCATTGCCATTTGATTTTTTTAGTAGGTTCTATGATGTCACGGACACCCGTCTTCTTCCTCATATACTGTACTGTCTCGTGATCTCTCCATGAAAGGCTGAGCATGATTCTCACATATGCACGTTGCATACTTCTCAGTTTGCAGGTCTGTCTCTTGGTTAGGTTCCAGGTTTCAGCTCCATAAGTGACCATCAGGAGAATGCATTGGTTGTATACTCATCTTTTTAGGATTATTGGGATCAATTGGTTCTTGAAGGTTGAGCTAGCTCTGCCGTGGGCTTGTCATCCAATGTATGTCCAAAACGTTTCACAGAAAACATCCTATTTTGAAGACGTAATAGTACTTGAATTTTTTTTTCTTGGGAATGAAAAAGCACCAAATTTTTGTCTGAAAATTGGAAGGTTTGCTGAAATTCTTCTGCGCAAGTAGTGTTACTGAAATTTATTGTAAAAAAAAAAAATAAAGGCCTTTTGCTGAGCACGAAGTACTTTATTTGACCAAGATCCACTAATTAGATCAGACCTTATGAAAATTTGAAATTACTATCTTTTGCAAAAAAAATACAAATTTATGTAATGGAATCTAGCTTTTCCACATGGTCCCAAATCGAAAAATGATGCACAAAGAAAATCCCTTCACTGCAATATTTGCCCACTTTTAGGGATGGAATTTGGAAGTGAAATAGGTGAATCACTATGGGGAATTCATATTTCATATTCGTATTTTCGTAAGACCCACGTTTCTGGAGCAATCGGTTCTAAGGCTCATCCGTCGAACAGGTTTAGTTCAGCAGAACATATGTTTCGACCTGAATTCCGATTTAGCTCTTTTGGAACTAAATTTAGCTTTTCTCGTTCAGTAACGAATTCTAAATCTTGCACCTTTCACCTATTTTTATATTGATTGGCATTCACATTAATTTTACGTTAAATATATTGGCCTCGGTCAAGTGCAATAGCAGTAGAGATGTCATCTCATGTTAAGTTATTACTGATGCTTACAGACGCTCAAACCGTCACAGCTGAAGGGACTGAATTTTGATCCCAAAACAGCTAAATTGGCATCTTTGTAATGGAGCAATAAGAATTTAAGTCGGCGTAGGCAAAACTTTTATTCAAAATTCCTCAAATAAATTTATGATGATGCTTAAAACATTGAATTTCAATGCAATCGGTTATGCCTTTCTGTGAGTTCAATTTATCATCTATTATTTCTCTCGTTAGATATCGATTCCGTTGAGCGACATAGTAACATACCAAGAAGACTGAAGCGTAACTTGAGGTAATTAAGAACAATGCCTGGAGAATTCAGATCAGAATATATTTACATTATTCTAACAAGAAGGACCTCGTACGAGAGTTAAACAGACCGAGGTGTCTAAGCAGATCATATGCGTGTTGTACAATGAAACAATCAGTGCTCGCTAAAACTTTTGTCAAAACATAATCTGCCATAATTTGAAAAGCATATCAATCAACGGAGAAATAATCAAGGAACAAGTTACGATCATTTGATACTGGAAAAAAGTTTCATGAAAATGATATCTCAATCGATGTCAATAACATGATAGCGATTTGATTATATTTTGATCACGTGACTGACTTCTCCACTGAAAAGAAGAAAAAGCAAATCATAATAATAAACACTGAACCGACTCTCAAATTAGAATTCGCAAGTTAATTTCATCCTAATAAGTAGATACGTGAATACTATTATAACAAAGAAATCCCGTCATCTTAGGACGGTCTCTATGCTAGTCTGCACAATCAGAAACCGTCAATCAAAACTGTCATCGTAGGTTTCTTTGGTTTTCAAGTTGGTCTGGCTGCAGCCTACCTGTCTGACTAGCTTTAAAGCTGTAAAGGAGGATCCAATGGCTGGAATTTTAAACATTTACTCTAGAAAAAAACTTCCCCCTTAGTAGGTTTTGGTCGGATGTTCGATTTGCAATTTCAATTTATGCTAAATTGGTTCCTTACTGTGCGTACGCTTGTTTTTTAAACATTCAGACATCTTTATTTACTCCTGTCCGACAAAGGTGAGAAGTAATGAATTCATTGATCACCCCTTTGTCCAATCTTTTACTTGAACAACACCAACACGTTGGTCTCGTGACAGTTTGTATTCAGTGACTATCTAGAGCTGTCATTCTTATTGTTCGTAACTTAGTTGCGATGAAATAAGCAGGGGTAAATAACAGTGACTGGGCTTGGGAAGAAGAACCCCTGGAGAGTATTTGGATAAACGACAAATCGTTAGACTGACCATAAACATATGGTCTTCGGTTTTTTTTCTTGGTGCAATCGATAAAATCGATGGATTTATTTTGAGACAATTCGATGTTTTTTTCTCTTGCGATCAGACTGTCATTAAATAAGCAACAAAATGATAAATCGATTTTGTGACCGGACCATATCTATCACACCGGATATCAATTATTCATTCTGAGGCCAATCAGTCACCTTTTGAAATTTCACTCAGCGTGGCCGAGCGTCAAAATTATTCGGACCGAACAATTAATGTCTTCCCTTTTGATCTCCAGTCACTGAGATCATTGTAGCCAGAAGCACTACCATATTGATATATATTACTCAAAATCAACGATATATATATATATATATATATATATATATATATATATATATATATATATATATATATATATATACGTATATACACACATATATATACATATATATGTATATATATATATATATAAATGGATATATATGTGACGACTGAATGATTGTAAATTGCTTTATATTGTATTGAGATTCTTATTTGAAATGATCTTCCCTCATTGCACGGTTAATGTATCACTTGGTCTAAACAACATACATAGAATAAACAATTTAAACAACGGGGCTGCTGCTGATGGGGTAGTTGCTTCAGCGTAGCGTTGCTCTTACCGGTGGGCTAAACAACAAAGGCCTAAATAACTGTTTTCTATATAATATAAAGCAAAAAAAAAACTAAAAGAACGACAAAAAACAGTTATATTAAGATGGCACCCAAGTGATGTTAATCAAACACCACCTCCCTTTTTTACTTATGTCATACAAGTAGTTTTTTTATAAGCAATTGTGTGTATTGTATATTGATATAATTTTATACTACATATTCATTTTTTGAAACAGGGCTTACTTATGTAGGCTACCAAAAAAAAAACATATTTAACGATGAGGGATCACTAAGTATAACAGCAGATGTGACTCGCTGTTCGTGCCATTTCTATTGAATGTTCACCCATGTGAATATTAAATCCGTTGTGTCGGTTCTTATCTCAAACTGCATGCAAACCAACTCATAATATCATCTTTAAGAATACTAATTACACAGAAAAACTTCTTCGAATTAATTTTCTACCATTCTATTCAACCGAAAACAGCGTCAATTTTTTCCAAATAACCTTAAAGTTGATTTTCCCACGCCAGATACAATCAAGCTTCAGTCAAATATTTTTGTAACACTTTTAATTCTCAAATAAAGTATCCTTATATAATGGTTGAAACTAAACGGAACCACTTTCTAGCGGATAGTAACACCTCGATATATATATATATATATATATATATATATATATATATATATATATATATATATATATATATATATATATATATGAGAAATTAATGACATATCAGAAGTTTTATCATAAAAATTATATCCCCGTTTCGTCCATTCTCGACACTTTCTAAAAAGGCAAATGAAGGGAGAAAATAAAGACACAACTATTCACGAATGGAATTTAGATTGTTCGTAATCAAAATTGTGTACTATTTTTTTTGAGTGAGTTGTGTTCTCCTTTGACCTGTATCAGGATTTTATCGGAATGTGTATGGAATAGTTGCATCTAATGAAAATGTGTGTACCTGGTTCACAAAAATGTGGAACTCGTATTAACATAAACAAATGAAAACGCGCACCATTAGTCTAACTCTGGGTAAGCGGGGAAATTCTTATCTATGTGTGTGAAATGATATGATGGCCTAGACATATATATATATATATATATATATATATATATATATATATATATATATATATATGTGGGGGGGGTGAGTAATTTATCAACATAGACACGTAAATGTGCTGTGTAGATTATACATACATGATTATCTATTTATGTCTTAGTTGGTTCGTTTCTCTCTCTCTCTCTCTCTCTCTCTCTCTCTCTATATATATATATATATATATATATATATATATATATATATATATATATATATGTATGTGTGTGTGTGTGTGTGTGTGTGTGTGTGTGTGTGTGTGTTGATAACAAAATTTCCCAGGGAAAAATCATACGAAATGCAAGAAACGTGTCAATTTCAATATGTCCTTCTCCAAATGAACGTAAATTGTTGACATTTAATAGTAGAGCATCAGACTGGATGGCGAGGGGCCATGTCCTCTAATCTAAATAACAGGTTGGTGAAGCTCGTTATACCCTTTATTGCAGTCATTCTCACCCCTTTTTTTTTCACGGCCACGGTCCCCTTAAGAAATCCTCCTGGGTTTCAAGCCAACTCCACCCTGTCAATCGGATAAACAAAAACTATTTAATCCTTACAGTGTATGGTCCCCATCAGTTGTTTCAAAGCCTCCCCCCCTCCCCTGCACTAAGGCGGTAATTTTGCATTCGTTGAGAACGGCTGCTCTACATTCCGGGCTGAGATAAAAATTCTCAGCTCTATCTTTTGCAGAATGTTGGAAAAATGTTTGAAATGTCTTTGGAGTTCATTCATCTCTTTATTGCTTGTACTAACGGTCGACTGAAGGTGTGATTGGCGTTGACGGTAACGCGAGAACAGTGGAATCGGCGACCTGAGTTCAAACTCTAGTCTGTTTATGTTCACTTCACTCCAATACCCTGAGGAAAGGCGTGAATCCACTCTAAACCCCATGCACAAAATAGCACAACAGATTGGGATCTCTACCCTGACAAACAATCGATGAGAAAGTCAACTCTGAATCAAAACCGGGTGGAGACACTTAAGGAAGTTTGAAGCCCGATTCAACGTACTTTCGGCAGCTCCGGCAACCAAGATGATGCCAAACGTATTTCTCTCCACTTTCTTCTGGACTGCATGAGCGAGGCGTAAAGGAAGGGGGTTGTGGCGACTGGGCATCCCAAGATCTCCATACGCTTTGCACAGGCATGTGTCCTGGAGGGAACTCCACATTGTCTTTCTACTGCTTTTAGAGTCAGAACGGAGGCCATTCCATCAACTGTTGTATGTCATTTCCAAACCCAAGAAAAATGGAAAGGTTATGAGAATAGGCTCTACGTAAACGAACAGAAAAGAACATTGTTTTAATACTTGACTTTCTTGTCTTGCTCAACACAGACTTTGTTAGAAACTGTCAACATATCTTTCTTCACTTCTTAAGTTGGTCCGGCCTGGTTGGATGGCTGTCTATACATCACGCGTACGAACCGCACCAATGAAGCTAAAGGGCTGGAAATTAAGACATTTAACTCTCATTATATCTATTGGAAACGGTCATTCTATTTTTTGAAAATTTACTGTCTAAAAATATTTTTGGTGGGGGGGTCAATTTACAATGAATATTTATGCTAAATTGATCCCTTCGTTAGCGCCCAACTGTTTTCCTTTCAATGTTAAGAATCTTCTTCAGTGATCACTGCCCAACTGAGGGCGGGTAGAGTACCTAATTCATAAATAGCCCTCTTTTTTTCAATTTTTTTCAATGATCACCCAAACACAGCATGCTGCCAAAAGATGTTGGTCACGTGACGGTTTTTGTTGAGTGACTCACCAGACCCGTTCTTTGTTTTTGTGTGAACGTAAGCGTACCAGGTTGCTACGAACGAAATGTTGTCTTTTTTCACACCCCAGAGAATAATGCAGTGAACGATTTACTGATTTAATTGCTTTTTCTGGCACATTCAATGTAAATAGAGATATCAATTCGTTATCAATGAAGGTCTTTCAACCCTTCACACCCATGATATCTACCGAAGAATCGAAACCATTTTTCATCATCATCAGTCTTTTAATGTCTGTCGTTCGACATAGACCTTCCCTGGGATTCGCCACATTTCTCTATCATGGGCGTTGCGGAGCCACGACTTTCTGAATCTACCCAGTTCATCTCTCCATCTTGTGTTCTGTCGGCCTCAGTTTCGTATGTGATCTCTGGGGATCCATGTTGTGAGACGTGAGGTCCATCGGTTGTCCTTCACTCTTGCAACATGGCCTGCCCATTGCAATTTGAGTTTTTTAATAGTTTATATTATGTCATGGACACCCGTTTTCTTCCTCATGTACTGTACTGTCTTGTGATCTCTCCATGTAAGATTGAGCATGATTCTCTCATGTGCACATTGCATACTTCTTAGTTTGCCTGTCTGTCCCTTGGTTAGGTGAGGTTTGTCTTTTGGTTGCATGATTTCAAATTTGCCCATGATGCTGCTCAAGATCTAGATAATGTCAAAGAAAAAAAAAACATTTGAAAGAACACTGCTACACGGCAAACTATTCAGCGTCGGTTCAATAGGTTTGAATTTGGAAATATGGATACCATTGATAAACCTCAAGGTGTTCCAAAACCTCTTCTTAATTATGAGGAATTATAGATAGCCATCAACGGTTAGAGCACTTTCTTGGGACTTATGACTTCAACTATATCGAGTCATCTCAAGGCTGTAGTATAAATTTAAGAGTTGGCAAAATGAGTTCCACACGAATTGAATGGATGCTCCGAACCCCCACATGTCTCAGCTAATTGTGTCTAAGGTTAGAGAATTAAGATCTGAAGTCTGGCAGCATCCTTCATATCCACCTGACATTTCTCCAACAAATTATCATCTCTTCAAGCAGTTTGAAATTCGTATCCTTAATGAAAGGTTCACTGATAGGGAAGCCATTATTCGAGCTTTTTGTGGCTTTTACCACTAAACCTAATTAATTTAATTGACTTGGCATATTATCATTAGAGGATCATGGGGTAAAGGTTATTGTTCCAAATGGGTCATATTTTGATTAAATATTTGTCGTTTTTGTTGGTTATATCAGCCTTCATCATATTATTTGAAAAAATCAGACTCCATGTGTAACATCTTGGGAAACTCGCCATCACAGTCAATAACTGAGCAACCGTAGCGTCAAAACCTGAAGTCGTGTAAAAAATCTATGGAAGAATAAATATGGTCAAAATAAATTCCACTCGAAAACATCAAGAATAGAATGAAAAAAAAACATTCGAACATCTACATTCTCCAGAATCAAGATGTTATTTATAAACCTGTTAAAATAAAGCTCCCCAAAAGGTGGAGAAACCTTTTTCGAAAAATAAAATTTTTCTTTAGAAGTGGTCCAGTGGAGTATTGATGCCAATTTTCAAGTCTGCCGATAAAACGGATTGGTCAGGAGTGCTGAAACACACAAAATGACACACAAAAACAAAAACTTCGCCATCTTTGATGGCTACGGTCGTTCAATAGCTCAACATTACCAGCCGTTGTAAGAAGTTACGTTGGAGATGAAAAGAAAACGAGTAGTATTTTTACTTTGTGCCCAATCATAAGGAAACCGATTCCTTGACATCAGTCGGGAATTCGAGATATGATATTCGCTTTCTTTGTTTTGTGAAATACAATTAGTTTCCTTATTTAGGTTTGTTTACCGCTAAATTCTCGTTTTGTATGTCGCGGAATCGACGGGATAGCCATAATTTTCTTATCTACCAGAATTAATCTCGAGTCAAAGGAAAATTGTTAGCGTTAATTTAAGAAAATATTTTCATCATCTTTTTCTGATACGACATCGAGAGTAACCACTCACTCATTGCGTTCATTGTACCAATAAATACGATTATTGGATACTGTCAAACAAAAAAACTGTTATCATAGATTACTCTTTGTATTTAAGCTGGTCTGGCTGGCTACGTATGTATATGTATGTATGCTTTACGCGTACAGACCTCGCCAATGTAGCTAGAGGGCCGAAAATCTGAACATTCGATTCTTATTATGTCTAGGAAAGACGTTGTTTTTTAGTTTCAAGATCCATCTGGAGTATGTTTTAGTGAGTGTGTGTGTGTGTGGGGGGGTCAATTTGCAATTTACGTTCATGCTAAATAGATCCTTCAATTAGTGTCTGTTTATTTATTTATTTATTTATCTATTTATTTGAAATTGAGACTTTCTTCAGCGATCATCGTCTCCAGAAGGCCTGAGAAGTAATATTTCCATTGAATACCCCTTTTTCAATTTTTTGATTGATCACTCCTAACAGTGAAAGCTACTAAAAGACCTTGGTTGCATGATGGTTTCTATTGAGTGACTAACCAAACCTATTATTATTATTATTATTATTATTATTATTATTATTATTATTATTATTTACTAATCTTAGCTTACTTCGGGTCAAATGGGAGGATGGGAGGAGATTCTGTTTGCCTTAAAAATCAGCATTCGAAATCCCCATTTTTTTTTTTTTGCCTGATTTCAAGCATCATCTCCTAGCGCCTGTGGGGAATACGCAATTGTCTCACCGAGCAGGCTGCACACTATTTCAGGGTTTGAGGAAACTCAAAATCCTCCCACCCCCCCACCTCATAAATCCATGGTAAATACATCGAAATGTCTCATAGCGACGCCCTGCTTTTGGATTGTTGGGAAAACCTGTTATTATCACTTGTATTTCTTTTTAGTTTTTTCCGTCAACTTTCGATGATCTTTGTCACATTTGGCTAAGGACATTGTCATGGATTACCATTACAACTACTACTACTACAACCAATGATAATAATAATGATAGGTCTGATTAGTCACCTGATGGAAACAGTCATGCAGCCAAGGCCTTTTGGCAGCATGGGGTGATCAATTAACAATTTTGAAAAAAGGGGTATTAATGAGTTGGTAACTCATCTGGGCCGTGATCAGTAAATAGTTCGAATTTTTCATAAAAAACAAGCGTGCAGTCGGATGAATACAAACGGACCAATTTAGTATGAACTTACATTGCAAATTGAGCCCCTCACTACGAACCTATTTAGTGGGGGTTCCCCTCCCCACAAAGTTTTTTTTTTAGACTTAATACTTAATTTTTAGCCCTCTAACTACATTTGGTGCGGCCTACACGCACGATACTTACATTCATAAGCAACCGGCTAGACCGACTTAAAAACCGTGGAAACCTACGTTGACAATTTTGGTTGATGGTTTCTAAAAGATCTAAGTTAACAATAATGATATGGAATGGGGTCATCTGTCCCTCTGTGCACCATCTTCCAACACTACAGCACGACCATTCATTTCATTGTCCAACTAGGGTAGGATGAGATCAATATCCTCTTGCTAAATAATCGATTTTATAACAATATGGCGAGTGGCCTTTGACAACAGCGCAGTCAGCGTGCCTCGAGCGACGACACAGCGAAAACAACAGATTAGTTTGGATTACTCATAGTGACCCTCCCCCCGTACACAGTATGGCGCATGCGTGAACAAACCTGCCCAGGGGAACGTACAATAATACCTCGGAGAGCGTTCGAGATACGTTCCTGAACAAAATACAGCATTAAAAGAAAAAAAGGTATTCAGGGTCGATACAACATAGCATTATTAGCACGTCCCTAACACCTCGTTTTCATATGCCCCTTTGCCCCCCTTTTCCAGACATTCTCATTGTTTCAAAATATATCATGTCATTGTTGAGCCTCAACAAGATGGAATGGATTAGTGTTGTGTATCTCATCAGAGACTACATGTGTAGTATACTATATTGAATGCACCTGGTATGATGGATTGGAGGACGTGCATCAGAGGCTCATGATGTACAACAAGGTTTGAGTTGCAGTATGCAATATGTGTGTGTGTATGTGTGCGTGTGTATGCGTGTGCGTGTGTGTGTTATATGTATATTCACAAAGTTTTGTACGATTTGTCACATGGTTTCACTAGTGGGGCACCCTGTGAGGATTAATCTCACAACAACAGCAGATTTTCTGCAAGCTTGTTAACCATAACACATGTAAGTTTAGATCGAACTCTCTCCAGCAGTGATTGTCTGCGAGATTAGCTTGCTAACAGGAACGTTGCGGAATGATATCCTATCAGAACACACTCATCTATGTGCGTGGATATGTTGAAGTTTTAGTGTATGTATATTAGAAACCGTCCACCAAGACTGTCAACATAGGGTTCTCTCAGTTTCTAAGCTGGCCTGGCTGGCTAGCTGGCTGGCTGGCTGGCTATTATCTTTGTATCACGCGTACAGGCCGCACCAATGGGACTATAAGACTAAAAATATAAACATTCATTCCTTATTATGATTTTAAAAAATACCTCCAGTAGGTTTTTAGTTGGGGGTCAATTTGTTTTGAAGTTTTATGCTAAATTGATCCTTCAGTTTCAGTCCACCTGCTTTTTGAGAATTAAGGGATTTCAGTGGGATCACTATCCAAAAAGGTGAGAGGAATAACATTTGTTGATCACCCCTTTTTCCTGAGTTTTCAACTAGTCACCCTCAACATGGCATGCTGCCATAAGACATTGGCGGCTTGACGTTTTCTATTGAATGGCAAACCAATCCTGTCCTTATTTTTGTCTCATTTGAGTAGATGTGTGTGTGTGTGTTTGTGTGCATGAATTCGGGCGTCTATACCTGTACGTGTGTTTGTTAATCCTGTAAAACCGAGGAAAGAGATTTGGTAGGATTATGAATATTATTTTATCATTTATTTTTTATCATTAGACGAAGAATTGCATGCTTATTACATTTTTTGTTATTTTCATTATTGGATATCAGAAGGTAGATAGTAGTCAGAATTAAATGCAACGGATTATAGAAATGACTAAAAAAAACATAAAGGAAAGGATTTTCAAAATAAGTCAACATCAAATGAATATTATCGAAGGAAACACCAGCAAAGGTAACAAAGAAAAAAACATCCGACAGAAATAACCAAAAATACAAAAGTACATGATTGTATGACAACGATGCCTTTTTTTCATTGTATCTACGTTCAATCGAAAAGTATACGTCATTTCATATGGCTGCATAAATGTGTCATAAGGCCTATGTTGCCAAGTATGATTAGCTATTCATAGCTAAAACCTCTTTTAAAAATCACTAAAATCGGCTCGATCTTTTCCATATATACCCATTTATAGCCAACCTATCAAATGAAATAATTACACACCGAGACTCCGGTACACATCAATAATAAAAACTGTTTATTTATTTCCATTAAACCACCCTGATTTAATCAGCAAATCGTAGATTGCTATCGGCTAAATTTGAGAAAAAAAGGAATCGGGATCAAGCTAAGGAAAAAAAATGGCAAATTCAGCAACCCTGACTGCGCATGCGTCCGTGTATCCATTGAGTTTAAACCAATATGGTTGACAAGCGGATTCGCACCACTGACCTCTTGAAAACTGAAGCCAATCGATCGGGGTCCTATTTTTCTTGAGCATCATTCGAGGAGTGGATTTCTATTATTCATATGCGAAGCTTGTGATTAATATTACTTCAAGTGAAGAACGGACTACTAAGATGATGAACTAAATGAATGGAGATGGTCACCAATAAGCTGACTAAACCAATTGGTCAACGGCCAAAATGCGAGAAGTGATTTATTCATCCATTTATATTAGGGGAAAGGAAGTGAGTAAGTAGTCAAGAGCTTGGGATGGTCGTGGGTTGGTAGCGATGTAAATATGAACAAGGCGTTATGGACAAACAAATACTATTGGACACTATGACACATTATGACAGACTCGGACACACTCTGTTAATAATGATATAAAGTTTTGTTTGTAATAGAAGTGCTCAATATTTCTGATAGAATGCAGCTAGTATAATAAATCCTGATGATATTCCCACCACAAATTTGTTTTACGCTTCTCTACGATTATCAAGTGAGTTCCAATAAAAATCAATACGCCATCTTATATATAACCTGTTTACGTACGTTAAATCTTTTCCGGCGTTCTGGGTTTGAATTTTAAAAACAAATGTATGACGCAATGCGTTCTAGATTCGAAATTTCAAAAAAGATTTTCATGTGTTACGGCTATTAGAAGATTGAAAGTACCGGTGATATATATATATATATATATATATATATATATATATATATATATATATATATATATATATATATATATATATATATATGTGTGTGTGTGTGTGTGTGTGTGTGTAACGCTATTTACAATTATATCCGTCGGATTATGTATCCATTTCTTTATATATACATATAGAAAGAAATGGATATATAATCCGACAGAAATAATTATAACTTGAGTCATATCATTTTGAAACTCTATTTGAAATGATCTCCTGTTTCAGCCCAAGAATGTATCATTTGGCCAAGCCTAGATAACGTAGATAAAATGAACAGTCGAAGAAAATAGGACCTCTGTAGGAATCGAACCTGCAACCAACGTAGTTTCAAAATAATGATACGCAATTAATCACCGGCGGCTATTTAGCTCAATGCTTAGTGCAACGCTTGGTTGAAGTTGCTATCCTATAGGTCGAAGGTTGGATTCGAACAGCATCCCCATTTTCTTTGATTGTTTATTCTATGAACGTTGCTCAGGCCAAGTGACACATTATCCATGTCATGATTTGGGTCATTCCGAAAAGAGTATCAAATAATGTAACGCATTCATAATTATTCTCCTATATATTATTCAAGATTGTGGAGTTCGAACGGTTTTTTCACATTCTTGACTGACTTGATAGCCCACTGCTCCAAAGCTGCCATAGTGTATATAAATGTTCATATCATATCTATTTCATCTGAAGTCTTATTAAAAAAAAGTGTCAGTATTCGTTAAAGTGGAAGAGTCCATCGTTTCAAATGGTGGGTAAGAAGATAATCTGAAGGGAAAGAGCCACCAATAAACGAACTAAACGAATTGGTTAACGAACGAATGCGAGAAGTGATTTATTCATTTATTCATGTTGGTAAAGAGGAAGTGAATCAGGTCATATATAGATACAATGAAGGGAAGGTCAATGTGTGACTTTCGTTTTTTGCATACCTTACACTATTGTCTCAATATTTGAAAGATAACTATTAATCAGAAAAAGAAATCCTGGGCCTGCCCTCATATTTAAATGATTCTTTTTTAGCCCATGGCCCAAAATTTAATTGAAATTCACTGAAAAATTCTGGAGATATCGTGTGGACAGACGAACAAACATGAGTAAATACGTATACCTCTTCCAATTATGTTGGCAGAGGAAAGAAACGAATTCCAGGACACCTCGCAATAGTCAAGGCACTAATTTCGCAAGCCTTTGATAGTGTTATAGTCAGTAATAACGTTTAAGGATTTCATAAAAAGCAGATACGAATGATAAGTGAAAATTGTGTATCGTGAATGTATAAAATGGTTGCTATCATAACAAGTTCCCTCTGACAAATCATATTTGTAAATTATTTCTGTTTTTTAACGAAATTGGACATATAGTGCCCACGCCCATGTCCAAAATAGATGTCCAAAATGACTCGCCATCACAGTCAATAATTGGACAACCGTAGCATCAACATTTCATGTAAAAGATTCCACCCAAAATTAAAATATAGTCAGAATAGATTGTATTTATGATATCACTGCGTCTTTTTATTAGAAAACATCTAAAATAGAGTTTCAACAAAGCCTCTAGAAACATTTAGATTCTCGAGAATCTAGATGATAATAGGAAACTCGTCAAAATAAATCCCCACCCCCGAATGGTCAAAAAGACTTTTCCCCCCGAAAACAAAAATAATTTTCTAATAAAGGGGTTCAAGGAGAGTGCTGATGCCAATTTTCAAATCTGTAGACAAAGCGGTATGACCAGGAACACACAGACAAAAAAAAGGATGGAACACATTGCCACCTTTGGTGGCTACGGTAGTTCACTTTTCCCAGATCATAGGAATATATTAGAGCATATCAGCTCCACTAAAATATTTTGTATGAATTTAAGTCTTAACGTCTTCGGGGGGAGCTTGGAGTTGCAGGGCCACAAATCTGAGCAATAGGAGTACTGTATACCCTGGTGATGCGATATTTTGCTAAAATCCTGCTCAAGACTTCAAGAATGGGCGTTGCAATTGCAATGGTCACAAAATACATATGCACCTACAATGGCGTCGCACTACCGACTGAGTAACCTCATAGAATAGTGCTTGATCATGCGAGCTCAGTAAAATCTCCTCGGTTTCCAACATACATCAATTCTGCGCAACCAGTCCTCGAGATATCTCGAATGGCTGGATATTTACTGGATAGACCTCTTATGGGTATCCCATTATTATTTCCATGAATATATTCATGTTTTTGTGTTTGAGAGAAAATAATTACTTCACTCTAATCCTTTACTTTATTAGGTTTGGGAAATATTTCAAACCATTTTGGAATTGTTTGTCTTTTCCCTATTTGTCCTGCTTCCTTCTTTCTCTGATAAATGAATGATTGTTTCCGATCCGCCATTTTGTCAAAAGAAAACGAAACAAAAACGTTAAAAGGGATTAACCCCTCTGTTTGCAACTGTTTACCTTTGAACGCATTCTTATAAAATAGAAACGATAAAGAAGACAAACGAACTGATTTCTGTTCCAACCAACTAAGCAATAACGCAAATGCAGCGGCCATTTCTACAGTTGCATTAGTCGAATTAGTATTTATGTAGCAAATCTCATCAAATTTTATTCTTTTCTATCGTCTGCTGCCGTCCATTTTTTTTTTCTTTCATGGCTGTCCGATGTCGTCCCTCTCTTTTTCAATCGATCCCATTTTGGCGAGAAATAACATCGCCAATTAAAAAATGTTGATCGAAGGCTTTTATTTTAACAACAATCATAAAGATGGCGACCTAGGTTAGGTAAATAGCAATAAAAAAAACTGGTTCTGCAATTTCAGGGAATAAATAAATAAATAATGAATGATAATTTGGTCGGTGTACTTTGAGGACCTTTGGATGTATAAGAGGGTTAGGGGATAACATTCAAGAGGTTTTAGAATAATGTTATGGTAGAGGAGGAAAGAGACGATCTTTTTTTATTACCCCATTCACTATCACTAATCAGCTTTTAAAGTCTGTGGCTGGGTATAGGCTTTCCACAAAGTTACCAATTTTCACACTCTCTGCGTTAAGGAGCCAAAACATTCTGAACTCATCCAAATCATCATGTCATCTTATTTTCTGCCAGTCATAATTTCTCTGAAAATGTTAGATTAGATTGAAGACCGACACATCCAAGAAGTAAGTTTTGGCAGGGAGGCGGACATGAAATATTTAGCAAAGAAAGGTGAAAAATTCAAACCTTTTCAACTGCTAAAATGAAGTCCCCAGGACAGCTATGCAGCTGCAAAATTTTGGATGAGTACAATTGAATTTTCTGTGTTCATTTATTTATTTTCTCATTCATTTGTTTATCATGTACTTCAACGGCTTGTTCATTCATCCAGCTCTGTATCGCTTGATTGTAATATCCCCTGCCCCAAAACTTCCGTCAAAAATATTAACTAGAATATAGCTTCAAAATCTCTGAATGTGCACTAATTTCGTATATAATATTTCAATGAACCCCCAAATTGAACTCCCCCAAGAAAACGAACAAAAAAAAAAACAAAGCAAAACAAAACAAAAAAAACCTCCCCCGACCATGACTGGCCATGATTTTGAAGGGTCCACATTATGAGTCACGATGTCTAGTGGCTGTATGACAATTACTGCAATCTACTCGTGGTGATTTGTCTTTTACGATATGGTGTAAAATCAACGCGTTATCTTGGTGCCAAACTATGGAACGACTTACCTGTTTTAATCAAAAATTATCCCTCTGAATACTAAAAAAAATCATAAAAGACAGTTACAAGAATATATATTTTCTCTGCAATAGAAAATCCGATTAACCTTATTTGCTTAAATATCATTACATTATTTATCTGTATTCCAACTTCTGTGGTTTGATCATATGATTTAAGATTTTAAAACAGTGGCGGGATGAGGGCCCTCTCCTTGATAGTTCACTTACTTAGAGAACTCCTCCTCGAGATGATTCACCTCCATACGACCCAATCTATCCTGTTCTTTCTAGTAAGCTTTTTTTGTTGTAATTTCCTTTTGTCATTGTGTTTAGTATTATACTTTATATTGTAATTGTACTTTATACTACGCAGTATGTAAAGGAATTTAAAGAAGAAAAGAAGTTCAGGGAATTGATTAGATTAACAATCCTTAACATCAAGCGACTCTGTGGAACGAAAAGATTTCAATGAAGCATACGTCAGGGGCGTTCTTTTTTGTTACGTCACATCTTTACAAAAATCTGAATTAAGATTCGATTTAGCAAACCTGGATAAGTTTTTATTTTATGAAAATTTATTGCTGTTTTCTATTATGAATTAGATAAATGAAACGTTAATCATCTTTTTAAAAATATTATTTCATTACTGTAAATCATAAAAACGAAAATATTACTAATTTTATCTAAAACATTACTTATTATGTTGTTATAAATCAAATGAATTAAACCATCATTTTATCTGAAATATTCTTTATTTTACTTAGAAAGAAAGAGGGGGTAAAGGAGGTTAGGTAGATCACTGAAAGAGTAGGAAAGGAGAGGATTAGAAAGGGGATTAGGTAGTTTAATAAGAGAGCAGAAAGAGAGGAGAGGAATTATGGTGGGTAGTTTAGCGAGAGCGGGGGAGAAGAAAGTTATCCAGTGTAGTAAGAGGGTAGGAAGGGAGAAGATAGAAAAGAACTTCACATAGTTTACTGGGAGGCTAGGAACATTTTCGTATATCAAACCAATCTATGTACAATATTTAGATAAAATCATGAGCAGGCAACGGATATTGGAGGGGATAAGGGAAAGAATGACAAAAAACAGGCGTAAGGTTAGAGACGAGCAGAAACATCAGATAATGGATGCTTCCAGTCATAATTATCCGTGGAATTTCAACGAGTCCGGCCAACAAGATTTAGTGTTATATTAGGAAGCTTTGTTATGTTACAAGTGACTATAATAGTTACCGTATATGTCAGCGTATAAGCCGATCTTTTAGACATAAAGAATTTCCCCTAATGGTTCATATATATATATGTTAATACGCTATGAATTTGACATTCTGATTGATACAGTCTTGCCTTATGTTGGTTGTGTCGACTGATCCGTCGAATATTAGACTTAACTTGAATATACAGTATGTTACGTTATGTGTCTATGATAGTAATCATTACGTTAGAAGTGTCTATAATAGTTATTGTTACGTTAAAAGTGGTTATAATAGTTATCGTTACATCGTAAGTCGCTATAACGATTATAAATGCGTTACATTGGTCTATAACGCATTTATCAATATTTTTGTCAGATTATGTACCCATTTCTTGATAATGTTAAAATAATTGATAAATAAATAAAGCAGATATAGACAGTGAATGAACAAAGAGAGATTTGTGATGGAAGCAGTTATTTGGCCCTTTGTATTTCCGGCGACTGTTTTGCTCATTGGTAAGACCA
The DNA here is from genome assembly GCA_963457665.1 of Thysanoteuthis rhombus. NCBI lineage: Eukaryota > Metazoa > Mollusca > Cephalopoda > Oegopsida > Thysanoteuthidae > Thysanoteuthis > Thysanoteuthis major. The sequence continues at coordinate 8,841,606 of OY735222.1, read as the reverse complement.
ACGCTACGTTAACGCGGTCGCATTTTCAATCTCCGTAGCATTCCCATTTTTGTCAATTGTTTATTCTATTTAGACCAAATGATACATTCACTGAGTGATAACTTGAGATCATTCCAAGTAGAGTTTCAAAGTAACACAATGCATTTGTTATATATATATATATATATATATATATATATATATATATATATATATATATATAATAAAGAGCAAATGATTCACTTCCACTTTTGGATGATATTTTCCCTTGAGTAGGGATGGTTGGCATGGAAAAATGGCATGGAAAAATAAGAATCAAGCTGTAAATAAAAAGATGAAGAGGGGAAGATGAAGAAATCAATGAGGGAAATTTGAGAGAGACAGAGAAAGAGAGACAGAGAGACAAAGAGAGAGACAGAGAGATAGAACAAACAAAATAAGAGGTAGAATTGCCAGGAAAAGTGAAGAAGGAAAAAGGAGAATAATACATCAACTTATCACGGAAGATGACTCAATTCCCGCGTGACGTTATTTTCACGCGAGATTATAGAGCGAACCATTTTATTAACAGAGAGTCACTATATTAGAGACCACTAACCAGAACTGCCACTAAAAGGCCAACTAGTGTTTCTCAAGGTTTTTATGCAGGTCTGCCGGGCTATCTATCTATTTATGAATGTATCATGCGCAGAAGCTGTGTCAATGAAGCTAGAGGGCTGTAAATTTAAACATTTATTCCTTACCATGTCTGGTAAAACAAAATCAACCCCATAGTTTGTGCCCAGCAGCATTCACGCTGTTTTGAAAATTCAGACATTTTTTATGATCACTGCCTGACAAAAGGCAAGAGAAGCAATCTATTCATTCACCACCACTTGACTCTGATTTTTGAATTGATCACCCCCAACATAGCACTTTGCCAAAAGACGTTGGTCACGTTACGATTTCTATCGACGTACTAACCAGACCAGTTGCTTTTTCTACCCTGGAACTCTAATTTTTTCCGTTCAGCTGTCCTTTTCCATTTCTTACTGAATTGAAGAAGAAAATACCATATGTATATATATATATATATATATATATATATGCGTGTGTGTGTGTACATATATATATATATATATATATATATATATATATATATATATATATATATATATATATGCGTGTGTGTGTGTGTACATATATATATATATATATATATGTATATATATATATATGTGTGAGTCTGTGAGTGGACGAGAGAGTGAATGTATGTATATATATATATATATGTGTGTGTGTGTGTGTCAGTGTGTATGTGCAAAACTATGAACGTGCTCATGTGTATGTGTGTTCATATGTTTGTATGTGTATCAATGTACGTTTGTTCATACGGGTATGCTTGTTATATGTGTGCATTCATTTATGTTTAGGTACTTCTGTGTATGTATATACAAATAGACACGTATACGTAGTTATGTGTGTTTATATCTATTGATGATAATGTATCAATTTGTATATGTCTGTATTTATGAGCTTATATATATATATATATATATATACATATATATATATATATATATATATATATATATATATATATATATATATATATATATATATATATAGTGTGTGTGTGTGTGTATTCATGTGTTAGTTTCTTCAAATATGTGTGTGTGTGTGAGTGTGTGTGTTTGCGTTCCAGTGATGAGATATATTATCCTGATATCTGGTGACTGATCGGAGAGACTATTGTGAAAAGCGGAATCATGTTATTCCCAAGGGCACTAGCGCAACATTTGAACTCAGTTTTCCGATTCCATTTTCCTTGCTTGTGACTGTTACACTACTCCATACCCCCTTATTCTCTCTCTCTCTCTCTCTCTTTCTCTATCTATCTATCTATCTATCTCAGTATCACTTTCTATCTCACTCTCTCACCTTAATTCTCCCACTCTCCAAACTCACACACACATACAGAGGAATTTGAACAAGATCTGAATACAGTTCAGAATTCTGTGGCCACCATCCGTGAGCTAGTATGCAAATAGCGAATAATGGCTCTTTCTGTCTCTGTCTGTCCGTCTGTCTGTCCATCTGTCTATCTTTCTTTCTCTCTCTGTGTCCCCCTCTCTCTCTCTCTCTCTCTCTCTCTCTCTCTCTATATATATATATATATATATATATATATATATATATATGTACTGTGTGAGAGTGTAAAAGTTTTCAATGAGTGCTCATATACTACAATCTGATCCTAGGTAGAAATGCCGGGAAGCAACGATTTACTCCTACGAATAGCTCGTGACTAAAATGACAAAAATGGAAAATAAAAAACAAATAAACACATTGATTTTCCTGTTCATCTTAGCCCCCAACCCCACCCATAGACAATCCCACGAAAACTCTCTCCGTTTCTCTTAATAATCATATAAGCAACTATAAACTTAGAAATGCCTCTAATAAAAAGGCGATAACTTAGGTGGCTTATTTCGAAATGTTATTAGTTATTGCAAAGAGTCTCGAACGTAAATGTAATCTGGTAAACCTAAAAATGATCGAAACTAACTCGAAAGACAGAAGAACAATATTATCAAACCCTAGTCCAAATAAAGTTGACTTTTTTTTTTCTATCGATACAACAACAAAAACAATCTTCGTCGAATTTTCCAAATCAGAAGTTAAGTTTGTTTTTCCACCGTAACAAGTACAAGAATAATCTTCATCCAATTGATGGGAGTAAGCTCTTCGTGTTAAATCAAACCGATTTGTAAAATCGAAATTACCCTTCTTTGATTCGGAATTAAATTTGATCAAGGGATTGGTAGGCGATTCTCTTACTGACTGAGAAATTTTTTGTTACGAACACGCGAGAATTTATTTCATTCTAATAAATAAATTCATTAATAAAATTAAAATTTCTGTACCATGATTCGAAATCACGACAAAATGATTGGTAGCAGGCTCCCTCACAGACTGGGCCAAACTGAATAATCTTACTTGTAGATATGCTAAGGCTTATTTTATTCTAATGGATACATTTATACAATTTTTTTTTTGGAAATTTTCATATATGCAGTAGATGAATTGTGGTAATCATCTTCAGTCAGAATGAAAGTAGGAGTGGAGTTCGATCCAGCAGCAGCCAGGCTTGTTAAGAAGTAGTGACGTCATCTTCATCAAGCCAAAAAGAGTATCCCTCGTTCCAGAAAGTTCTCGTTTGGCCACTTTTCGCTTTTACGAGAGAAAACAAGTGAAAATCAAATATAGCGTCCAGCGTTTGCTTTGAAGTGGACCGTAATAGAGTCAACGCGCACCCCTTCCTCTCTTTCTCCTACACTCCAGTCTTCTGTACATTCCACCTTCCTAACTCCACTGAGTCAGCCTAGCATACTTGTCATCACTATTATCCGGATGTGGGAAATTTCCTCATATAATTTTATGGCAGTTGCTTCTTCGTTTTATCCATTTCAGCTTACGAATGATTTTTATGTGAACGTTCGACTTTTGGATACTGGGAAAAAAACTTGGATCCATGGTATGAACTGATCTGTTATGCATTGTCTCCTGAAGGCGGGAATACACTGCCATCACGTCACATGAACTCACGTCATAAGTCTGCACGTAAGTGTAACACGTATTGAATTGCTAGGACACACACTGCTTGACGGATGCAAGTCACGTGATATCACGAGCCTTTGATGGTACACTCATGTGACCTCACGTGTCATCTTTTTCTGCTTCCGCAAACATCTGCGCGAGGCGTGATCGCGTGGGGTTGTATAGAGAATCTATTGTATAGAGAATCTAGACATGCAACATCCGGTGACCGCATGCAAAATCACGTGAGGTTATGTGACACAGGTGTGAGTGCTACGGCTGATTTTTATGTTTTGGGTGGGTGGGGGCCTCGTGAGCTTGCATGAGTTCACGTGATGTGATGATGAGTTCGTTTCCTGCCCTCATTCGCGTACTCGTAAAATCCTAGGCAGCCACAGTTATAGTGATATCGGTGGAGGTGGTATTGATTGTTAAAGTCTCATTGGTGCCATTCCGTCGTATTAGTTCACAGTCTCAACATCAGGGTCAGTGCAAAATTTGTTTGGTACCAAGTTGAACTTAGACTCGTCAGTCCATACTAATCTCCCCCAGATATGGACGATCTGCAATCGGTGATATGTTGCTCAGACTAAACCGTCGTGCCTGTGCCTGTGAAGTAATGGTGACTTCCAAAAGTCTTCTGATTGAAAAAACCAGCAGATCGGAGGCGTCGGTTGGTGGTATTCCTACTGACTTAGGGGGGAGGGGGTTATCCTGGAGGTTATCCCGGGGGTTATCTGTCAAAAGAGAAGCGATCCTGTTATGCTAGACCAAGCATTAGTCATTTTGTTGTTGTTGTTGTTGTTGAAACACGACCAGATCGACTACTCTATTGATTTGGTGTCATTTCTGGATTGACCTAACAATCTGCCTTTGAACAACATCACATTGTGAAGCCCCCGCCCCACTGACCCTATGAAAGTCGTAGACAAGAGTAAATTCATACAAGATTGCAAAGAAAGTAACGTGCAAAAAGTCAGGTCTAATTGCTTACCTTCTTTTCTAAGTATTCTATCAAATCTTCATTAATTCTAAGACGTCAACTGCGATTCTCTTCGGCCCTCATCTGCCTCCTTCCCTTACCGACCCCATGAAAGCTGTAGACAACGGAAGAATCTAGACTACCAAATAGAACATTAACTTTCAAGGTATGCGAAAATAAGATGGCGTGACGAACTAGACAAGTTCAGAGAGTATTGTCTCCGCGACGCCCATGATAGAGAGGTCTTGCAAATCTTGGAGAAGGTCTTTGTTCAATGATAGACACCTGTGGAGATCTGTTGTGCTGGGAGCCTAGCACGATGATTATCAATGATCTGGCAGCTGATATTCACAGAGAGACGTCTTCTTGGTATTTTTCACGCGTGTTACCTCTACGAGTGCGTGTGGCGTCTTTTTCTAGAACTATGAAAACTCGTTTTTTTAATTGTTTGTAATATGGAAATATACGTTGCAGTAATAATTCATTCTTCAAAGATCAACTCACACGTGAATGAAGTTGAGTAGCTCAACAGACAATGACTATCATCTGGAACAGTTATCACACTTTTGCTAGGTGACACACTGCTTAACGGATGCTAGTCACGTGATATCACCAATATAATATACAAAGCCTGGTTGCTACAGGCTCAAACCTCACTCCTACTATTCTGCCTGAAGATGATTACTCCAACTTTCGTTTTGTACATATAAAATATAATAGTATTTTTCATGTACATGTATTTATTTGTTGGAATGAAATGAGCCCATTCGTGTTCGTAGGATATTTTTTAGAAGATCTGGTAACTTAGCTCAGCCGGTAAGTTACCATCCTACCAATCGATTGGTCATGATTTCAAATCACAGTATGGAACTGTTAATTCCTACTTCCCCAAATTTGCTTTAGACTTGGCCTGGATTTTAACAGTAGACACACATGTACGTGTGTATGTGTGTGCTATTTATTTACTCTCCCACCAGAGCTAAATGTGACACAAGGTCGAGGCTTAACGTGGGGAACATAGAAGACCTCCATCCTAAAATGGCTCCAGCCGACGCAGCTTTGGTTTGCTAAACAACCAAAGTAACCGCCACCACGAAAGCGTCAGGACTAGCCCGACGTGTTCTGTTGAGTGCAATGGGACAGTGCTGTGCCGTATCTTCCGCAGCTGGGCTGAGTAATAGAAAGGGAACCAAAAAGGCTCCAAATGCGCGTAGCTATGCGCAGCTTCAATACAACCTCATTGGCTGACGCACTCAGTCTTTGACACACACCCTCTCCGGCCCATTCGACAGGCAAGTGTCTGTACCAGCGCCTCGTTCTCTCCCGGGTAACAGATACTACACCTTGATCCATACCGAAAAGGCCAGAAAAAGGTGTGTGCGTGTGTGTGTGTGTGTGCGTGCATGTGAGTATGTGTGTGCATGTATGTGTGTGTGTGATATGATCAGCGTAGTCTAGTACTTTGGAGAAACTGATGCAGAATCTAACAATATGAATATTTTGTTCCAGCAGTCTTCCAAGTGCTTTGTTACCGACTTTGAAATAGGCTGACTACTGACGCAACTGATTCAACCAGCAAACACTCCTAACTAGATGGATAGAAATCGACAAGTTCAAATAAAAATATTCACTAGGCTCAGCCAAATCTCATACCAGACCACACGGAGGTTGAGAATCAGGATTCAACATCCGACAATATATATATATATATATATATATATATATATATATATATATATAGGGGAAAATGATGGATTTGCTACACAAATGCGTTTATGTTACTCTCCTTTTCAGACGAAAGCCCAAAGGGGCAAAACATAAACATGTTTATGTAGCGAATCCATTATTTCAGCAGATTTAAAGTTCTACTTTAACTTGACTTAATGTTGAATGTATGGAGCACTTTATGAAAAAAACCAATCAGCATTCAGATATCAGATCACTGATTTGTACACGCATGCACACACACACACACACACACACACACACATATATATATATATATATATAAAAGGACTGTTTGAAAAGTACCAACCCATTTTGAATATCTCGGGAACCATGGCTTTGTTAGCTTGTCAATCAATCATATGGGATCATGAATGGACTTTGGGGTTGTTCAGTCGGCAGTGAGACGCCATTGAGTGGGCGTCAGTTCTGTGTAATCATCAAGATCGTAGAGCCTGTCTCATGTACACATTTTTTTTTTGTAAAACGTCGCATCACCCGTCTATCAACTTTCCTACCGTTTAGATTTGGCTCAGATCTTGCTTTTCACCAAAAGATCCCAAGGCTGGGGACGAGAAGAGAGAGAACCAGACGAAGCAGCTGATAGCAATCCCGAAAGAGAACTTTGCATATTGCTTTGAAGAGCGGAAGCGACGCTCGGATGGATGTGTGAGGTCTCCAGGGATGCACTATAAAAGGGCACCACTTCCCTAGGTAGGCTAATTTTTCGATCATTCCCTACCATGCATCATTTTCTGGGCAGTTCTTGTATATAATACGCAATCCTGATAAGCAATACCCTCTAATACCGATGCAGAATCCAGATAAATAGATTTCGCAATATAAAAGAAATATCCTATTAAAGCCTGTGGAAATGTTTATTCATTCTTGATTGAGAAGAAGTAAGCAGACAGCTTTCACATTGCATTGAAATACAGAACAATAAATAAATAAACGGGAAAAAATATATTCAACCCAGCAACTGGGGGTACTTCTCTCCGTCTCACAATTTTTCCAATATCTAAATCTCGAAGAATCTTTATGAGGTAACGGGGGCAAATGGCGGGGGGTAGGAGAAAAGATTTCGTGGCAAAATGGAATCTGGGGATCATTCAATATTTTCCCGCGCATTCAAAACTGCATCTCACGCATGCGCAGTAATTGATTGAATCGAAGTGTTGAAATATTCATAGCGTTGTGCGGGAACAAATGGATAGAAGCATGTTGAAATGAATGAACGCTGGGGGGCAGAGAAGGAGAGGGTGAGAGAAGATAGAGAAGGGTTTGCTTAGAATGATAAACCATCGAAGCAAAAGGGGCGTGAGAGATCTGCTGTCATTCCTTTAAAAAGATCTACCCTCGCAAGCAAAAGCTCGTGCCTACCCACGGCTGCAACGCTTTAGAAACGCAGACTACTTGTCAGTGAGTTTGATCCTCACTAGGGAACCCAATACAGGTTTTTTCCGCTATTATCTGATCTCAGTAGGTGCTCTTACTACGCTGGCCTCGTGCCTGACTAAACCAAGATTAGTAAATGTCCACCCGAGGAACATGCTGAAGAGAAAGCTAATTCTGCAGTCAATAGCTCATGTAGTGAGTTCGATTCTCATCAGAAGCACCACTTCTGTCGCTCTGCGCCAGATCAAGCCATATTTCCGTAGAGGGGTGAAATTAGTCATTTTTAATATGTTAGCAAGGTAGTATAAGACACATAATATTTGTTTTGGATAAAAATTCCATGAATACATCACGCATGTGTTTCCAATATTTTCTGGTTTGGGACAAAATTACAGTTTTGACTTCTTATCTTTAACACCCTCTAAATCTTCTTCTCGGGTATAGAACGCAGCGGGTTTACACTCAAGAAAAATAAATTTAATCTATTCAAAACAAAAATGAAATATAGAATTCAGGCCCCTCTAGATACATTTAAGAATATTGTGAAGAAATAGTATCGCAAAATGCTTGTTATGATGATGTCAAATTAAATTTTGATTACGGTGAAATCTGAAAAATTACGCTTTAACCAGAATTAATTTTGATGTCCAGATTCTAGGTTTGATTTATTAAAAGAATCTAGAAAGAAGAAAATCGTAGTTAGATCCAAGACAATCTTCAATTTATTGAGCTAAATGGAATATATTGACTTGGTAAATTTTCTATGTTGAGATTCAGAAATAAATTCCTCATTAATAATCTCCGTTACCTGAACAAACTGTAACTGCGCAAAGCCTCAGTCAGCAGTTGACTCGTTCGATTGATGCTTAGTCACAGAAATGAACTTTTTTCCGGGTAACAAAGTCGACGGGTGGTTTTGCTGCATAGCAACGCTCGCCCTCAGGCTACAAATATGACGCAGCAAATGATCCAAGCGCTACGATCTAAAATTCTTGCACATGCAGCGTATTCCCCAAACCTGTCATCTTTAGATTTCATCGGATCAAAACTGAAATCGCTGTTTAGCTGAAAGGCAACCTCAGTCCAAAAAAAAGAATCAGCTAAGTACTTTTCAGAACGAATATCGATGCCATGAAGTTATTTTAATAAAAAACATATCACCCCCACCAAAATACTAAAATCTTCTGCTTCGACCTAATATACAAAATATATTTGTTGAAAAAAAAACCGACCAACTATTAGTTGTTTTGGCAGGAGATATCATCACGAGACACTATTGTGATCGATGTAGGCCATGCACTGACCATAACAGAAAGAAATAGAGAAAATAATGAAAAACGTTCTCACGCTGAAAAGCTAAAAGAAAATACGCCAATAATTACAAAAAGTATTGATAAAATAAAACAGTTTCGTGAAAAAAAAATGAAAGCCACTGAAGCAGAAGAAGGAATAACGGAAACAAAAACCAAAACCTAAAGGCTCACTCAATCAATAGCCTTCACAACAACAACTGATGAAAGATGTGGGGTTAGGAAAAAGGCGGGAAACTAGAAAGGAATGGTTGGCGTTTTGGTCACGCGTTCGCCTCGGCGGCCATGACAGTTCATGGTGCATGGAGAGGCGGGGAGGATGGTGCCAGTCCTTCTGCTGAACATAGCAACAGTTGTCGGATTCAGAATTGTTATTCCACGGCGCTGGAATGCAACGCTAAGAGCCTAGGGTTTCTGGTGCCCCAGGCAAGATGAATATCGGCGCCTGTTAAAGTATAATATTATCTTAGTTATCTATTCACTTGCGACCTCACCTCACCTAACTTACCTTCCTTCTCAGGCTTCATCCATTGTGAGCACTCTATTTCTCCAAACAAGCTAATCCTGAGTGAGCTTGTTGTTGGTTATGAGAATTTCTTTTGTGATTTTTTTTTCATCACAACAAAAAAGTATTCAACTGTCAGATATTCTTGAAAAATTACTGGAGTAATTTTCTTTATTTTGGCTGTTCTATTCTGTTTGATATATCCATTTTCCCATTTTTCATTTGTTTTTGGAAAGTCCTACTGTCTCAGACACATGGCAGACGTCCCATAGAATTTGGTGCCCTGGGTGACTTCCCGTGTTGCGCGTACCTTGAGCCCACCTAGCTCCAGGTGATGGGTTTAGATTCCTTGAAAAACGGCACTAAGAGAGGAGGTGGACGCTATCAGCCGAAGTAGGTGTGCAAACTACTCAGGAGTTGTTTTGACGCTGTAATATGTAATGTCGGATAAATTACGCCCTTCCGTTCGTTCCTTGTCGTTCGAGAAGTGACGTAAGAGACTCACATACTCACTCCTTTTCTTCGTCGCCATTTGTAGCGCTCTCAGTTGAAATAGGATACCATCAAACGATTGTGCACATATTTGCATGGGAAATTGTTTTTTTGAGTATGGGGTCGACCCTCTTTGGGTCGTCAGTTTGGATCAAAGGAAGAACAATTCACTATGTGGAAGGTCTTACAAATGGCATCACTTAGTATCTTTTTATTATCGTGTACGTGCTCAATGAATATGGCTGCTCGTTAACTTTGACACCACGTTAAAAAAGCTAACTGGTCAACGTTGGTTCAATTGATTAAGTTTAGATTTGATTAAGTCTGTTCATAATGATGAAGCGTTACCGATAAAAGTGGCCAACAACCCAAGAACAGTTGCTCGAGTACTTTCAAAATTGGAAAAATTGGTCCCATATGAATTGAATGAAATGTTATAAAACATTCATCTTTTATGTATAAGATGCGCCTTTATATAATTCTAACCTTATCATAAGGCCTAATTTAACTGTTTTCTTTTTTTAAGAATACGTTTATGATGCTCATTGTAACTATTAGGTTATTAACCATGAAATGCTTTCTACACGATAGAATATGATGCTGAAAGGGATTTACTGAAGTGACTGCATTGTTTTTTGCAGATGCAGATTTTTGAATAAAGATATAATTCGTTGTTATTGGAAGTTTTTTAGTTCTTGATAGAAATGGTGCTTACCAAACTAGGACATGACACCACTCAAGCCCCTGAAGGCGTTAACCAGGCAGACTGCTTAGCGTTGGTTCAATTGGTGAAAGTTTGGGTATCGAATACCATAATAAAGAAGACCTAAATTTATTCTTAATGATTATGAATTATTGACAACAGTGGCCAACAACCCAAAAACAATTACTGGAGTACTTAAAAAAAATTAGAAAGGCTGGTCCCATATGAATTGAATTAAATGTTCTGTGACCTTTTCAAGACCCTTCACCGCCCAGCTAACTGTGTCTAAGCATAGATAATCGGGATAAGATGTCTCAGCATCCTGTGGCATTTCCCCGACAGATTATCATCTTTTCAAGCATATTGAACTTCATAGCCATAACAGAGAGGACATAATTGGTGCTTTTACTGGATTTGTAACGACTAAACCTAAAGAATTCTACAGAGATAACATATTATTATCAGAGTATTTGTTAGATAATGGTTATTCTCCCAAATAGGACATATATTAATTAAATATTTACCGGTTTTTGTCCTTCATATCAGCCCTCGTCTTACTATTCAGAAAAATATGTTTCGTACGTTACAACTTAACAAATATATGAAGGTGTATTACAGTAGTATACAGAGCACCCTTCAATCACATCGGAAATGTCAAAGTATCGGTTCCAATAGTGGTCAAACAAACCCTTCTTTGCCTTCCAAAATTTTTAAATGTAAATTAATGACTCGCCATTACAGTCAATAATTGAACGACTGTGGCGTCAAATTTTGAAGTCATCTAAAAAAAAATTCGAATCGATAGGTATAATCAAAATAAATTTCCACTCACGACATCAATGGTGATTCCATTGGGGAACATCTAAAAAGAGTCGAGAAAAAAAACATCCAGAAATATCAAGATTCTGGAGAATATAGATTTTATGAATAAATCCATCGAAATAAGGCCCTCAAAATGTTTTTTAGAAAGCGTTTTTTTTCCAAAAAATTGTAAATATATTCTCAGGAATGGTCTAGTCTGGATCTAATGCCAATTTTCAAGTCTGTAGACAAAACGGTATGACCAGGAGCGCATAAACAAGCAACCTCACCCAAGTACAAAAAAGAAAGGATAGAACTCTCCTCCATCTTTGATGGCTATGGTCGTTCGATGATTATCCCATGAATATTACAGACCATCTTATACAGTCTTCTCTTTGGAACAAAACTTTTGCTCGTTCGCCATGACCTCGATGTCCACCACCATTTTCTATAATGACTGATATCCTTTAGTCGAAGGGAGGAAGACACGAGAAGATGGTTGAAACGTTAACTCGTACATCTTGTTGTACAGGAAATAAGATAAAGCTTCAGAACTGTCTTTTTTCTGTGCGTGGGGCTGGAATGTTCCAAAATGCTGTAGTTTTCTTTCTTCTCGTCGTGACATCTGATGTTAATTAACACTGACAGGTTGGAGATGATAGAACTCTATTCATTTGGGCAGACCAAACCAAAGAGAGGGAGAGGGGGTAACAGAGAGTTTGTGCAAAAACTACCCGATGCAATGAGTTTATTTCAACCAGAGGAAGAGAAAGAGAGCGTTTTAGATTACAACCTTTGGGGGTATATATCCTTCAGGATTTCCACATTCGTCATTATGACGTTCGGGTTTGAGTCTTTTGGGATTAGGACCCAAACCCGGTTAATATAACTTCCAGCTTGGCTCATTACTGACGGCAAGACACGTAGATGGGAAACAGTGAACTGTTGGGCGATGTACGGCATTTGATTATTATTGATCTTTTTCTTGGGGAAAACTCCTTGAATAGGCTCTCGTACGAAGATACGCTTCTTATATAACGACTATCATGATCAACCAGTTTGGGACTCTATTTCCAATGTAGAGTTTCATAAGGAAATAGAAGGTACTCAAAAACTCGAGACGTTCGGAACGATTTCAAAAAATAGTTTTTGCACGGAAGCTTTTTTGATTTTTTTTTCTTCTCGTGAAAATAGATTTTTCCACCTGTCTCAGTGTCCTGGAGATATTATTTTCCAAAAAATACTTTTTTTTTAAACAGGCGTATCTGAAAAGGGATGTAAAAAGACTGTTTATATACAGGGTTCCAATAAAGTCTATATTTCATTACACTGTTGAAACAAAATAGGAGGCCGGCGTTTATGCATGCGTGTGTATTTATGTATTGGATCAATCCATATGTATGTATGTATGTATGTATGTATGTATGTATGTATGTATGTATCTATCTATCTATCTATCTATCTATCTATCTATCTGTCTGTCTCTGTTTATATCTCTTTATCCCTCTGTTCATGTGTATGTATGTATGTATGTATGTATGTATGTATCTATCTATCTATCTATCTATCTGTCTGTCTCTGTTAATATCTCTTTATCCCTCTGTTCATGTGTATGTATGTATGTATGTATGTATGTATGTTTATATCTATTTATCTATCTGTCCGTTCATATGTATGTATGTATGTATGTATGTATGTATCTATCTATCTATCTATCTATCTATCTATCTATCTATCTATCTCTGTTTATATCTATTTATCTATCTGTCTGTTCATATCTATCTATCTATCTATCTATCTATCTATCTATCTATCTTTAACAGTTTCTCCATCGATCTACGTACCAAGACGCATACATATGCATGCACATATACTGAGACATACTGGAAAGTATCCAGCCATTGAATCATCCTTCGCTGTGTCAATAATTTCTAAATTTGTCCACATCACCACACAATCTTATTTTTTGCAGGATACAATTTCGGATACAGATATGTTCTCTGGTGACCGACATCGAGAATTATGATATCAAGTGATGTTCTGATATTCTTGCATCATGGCCTGTCCATTGCCATTTGATTTTTCTACTATTTTTTCAATGATATCATTGGCCCGTGTTCGTCTTTTAATATAATGTGCTGTCTTTTGATCTCTACTTTTGATATTGAATATAATTCTCTCCTGTGTATGTTGCATAGCTTTTAGTTCAAGAGCAAGTTTTCGATTGAGTTTTTGGCTAAGGAGATGACATTTTAGCCCCTTCAAAGTACCCCATTGAGACTTTAAACATTTATAACATGATGTGTTTCCAATACTTTTTTTCAACTTTTCAACTTTCGTCTGTTGTGATGTTTAAAAAATTTCGAATAAAAACGTCTTACGTTTTGAGTCACTAATTTAGGAGTGTGTGTGTATGTGTGTGTGTGTGTGTGTGTGTGTGTGTTTGTGTGTGTGTGTGTGTTTGTGTGTGTGTATTTGTGTGTGAAAGAGAGAGGGAGAGGGAAAGAGAGAGGGAGCAAATGTTTACCCCAAGAGATCCCTAAGATCAAGTGCCAATCCCCCACTGAATTCTTGTCGCAACTGTCATCAGAGAATTTTTTAGATCCGAGAATAATCAAAAACAAGAAATTTGGCAGAAAAACGTTTGATTTTGCAATAGATCGTCAATGTTTTTCTCAAATCTATCAAGATATAATGTGATATCAAGTAATAAGGATATATATATATATATATATATATATATATATATACATATATACATACACATATATATATACATACATATATATACATATATATATATATATACATATATACACATATAAATATATATACGTATACATATATAAATATATATATATATATATATATATATATATATATATATATAGAGAGAGAGAGAGAGAGAGAGAGAGAAAGAGAGAGAGAGAGATGAATGAACTGTTAGATACGAAAAGACTGAGATAAATGACACTTGGCTTAATGATCATATCATGCTGCAAACAACAGTTCTTATTTGGTCACTGAAGTTAAGCAACGTTGAGTCTGATCAAAATTTAGATGGAGGACCGTTTAGGAACATCATGCATTGTAAACGTATTCTACTCACACGTACGTGTATGGGGCCCCCACATTAAATCCAACCATTCTGCTTCCCTGGGGGAGGGGTAGTTAGATGACTACACCGCCGTGTGGAAAAAATTTAGTGGATGGGGATGATTTGTTGTATCGATGTACCAATCATGAAATCAGTAGATATTTTCGTGTTATAATATATTTTATATACTAAAGGTTCATACTGATTGATTTTCACGTAGAAGTTATTTGATCCATATACAATGAACATTTTCGAGCAAACTTCTGCCAATGATCCCGTGTCAGGCTACGTACTTATCGATTCATCCTCATACGTAAGTGCTTCAGGGAGTTCGTAGCCTAATGATGAAAAAAAGTATATACTTTATACAAAAATGTTTATTTTTGACATAATCTCCTTTTTGTCAAAGCACTTTATTCAATGGTGGATAATAATCACGTATATCGAACATTATACGTGAAAACTCCAGATCAAAATTCGGTAAATAATTACACATCAGCCTACGGACTTATTGACCCACCCTTGTACGTTGCAAGGCTTTGGAAACGATTGATAATTCTTAACTATCAGCTGAATCCATCACATTTTATGCTACATTATGGACAGTCAACTCAAAAGACCCAGCAGCCTCGTGGGTTAATGGTAATGATTTTTCAGCTCCGAAACCATAAGCATGAGGGTAATAGTTCTCAAACTTTATTGTAAAGCGGCACTCTGGGGAATATATTTGATTTGCGCGGCACACCGACTCTTCAAGTCGAATTACAGTAAAAAGAGAATAGATGAGACGAAAATATTTCAATTGTCAATGAACGAGACTTTTATATAAGCATACTGTTATACATACTGATCAACCCACTTTCCTTTCATCTATTGCCAAAAAAAATGTGGTGATAAAACCACTAGACTATGTACTGTAGCGGGACGGGTATAATACCCGTACTGGACACACTCAAAGGCTCCAAATATACGTTTGCGTATTTAGAAAAAAAGTACGCATCTCACTTGGGAGTTATTTGCAACATAATATTGTACAGTTTGGAAACAACTACTCTAGCGTCATCAACTGATGAAATCTTTGTTTTTTTGTTGTTTTTTTCAGGGGGAGTACTTTTTGAGATTCATTACACCAGAGTGTAGGTATATGTAGGCGTTCGCATTTGAATTCGAACGGGGCACCTGCTATTGTATGTAAAACGCCAAATACGGCAGTCAATCAGATGTGGAGATATCGCACCGGTTGTTTTTTGTTGTTTCTTCTTTCTCTATCCACACAGGAAGACTTTCCAATCCCCTAATTTCCTGGCTATGTAACCCAACTCCTTGATTTCTAGTGGCCTCATTTTTTTTTTTTTTTTTACCATTTCTCGGTTGCTGCTGGAACCCTCTAAAGACACACAGCATCCAGGCTGCTTCTTCCCATGTTGAATTAGATAAGTGTATGTATATCAAACAACTTCCACGGCACACCACCCAGGGTTTGTTTTGCTGAGGGATAGTGGGGATAGGGTGGCTATTTGATCCCTTAATCACAAACGTTTGCGCAATATAAATTTGTGGGACTTTTACAGCATCATCGGCTATCTTTATTCTTTGTCTTACATAAGGACGAGGTAAAGTTTGTTTTGTGTTTTTTTAATTAGAGAGGAAAAAGATCAGGGAGAGTTGAGTTCGTGCTCTCCTTTTTAAAGATATAAATACTAAGTTGATATCAGGAATTGAAATCACATTTGGATTCAATTCGCCAATCTTATCTTCCTGGGCCAATCTCGATTCGGGTAGAGTTATTAGGGTTGATGTTGAGAGTTATTAGCATTAGGAAAAGGATTAGAGACAGGTTTAGCCTAATCATATCCCTTGGTCTCGCCCTAACGTTTTCTTATGCCATAAAGGAGTTCGTGGCTGAAGGATTCACTATTTTACAATTCCTTCACATTTATTATCAGAGCGAAACGAAGATCTATTCACGGAACCCATTTAGTAAGTGGGTCTGCACCATTTGCAGTTTCTTCCTACGAAGTTGCCTCATAGATTGAAATTTGGTACAGGAGAATTTTGGACCAAGTCACGACTTCTGCATAAATCGAAATATAAAAAGCGTTCTTACGTTTCAGTCGTTCCTGCTGAGAAAAATTATCTCCCACAATTTCAAGTGCAGATATCCTAAAATAGTTTAAACTGGCTCCAAGTATGCTAAAATGATTTTAATATATAGAAGTGATTATAAGATATTACGTTTAAAATTTATCATATGAGCTAGAAATAAAATGTATACAAATCAGTTGACTCCGTCTTTTTTTTATTTACATGGAACTCTTTCTATACAATGGAGTTGTTGATCAGATTTGATATTCAAAGAAGATGAAGGCTGGCTTGTTGATTACGTGGGTGGGGATACTACCGTGAGTAGACGCTGTGCATGGCTATCCAATGATGTTTTGAAAGGGAGAGTTTTAACATGATTTACCTACAGACAACGAAGAAGTTGCGATGGGTTCATTCATTTCTTGTGGGAAGTTTAGGCTGATAATTTAAAATATGTTGGAAACCGTAAATCAAAACTGTCAATATTAGCTTAGGCATCATCAACGAAGGTTTCTCCAGTGTTTACGTTTGGCTGGTTGGCTGACAACCTATCTATCTATCTATCTTGGAATGAGTGGCGCGTACAAGCCGCCCCGATGGAGATAGATTCCTGAAAATCTACACAGTCACTACTTATGTCTTGGAAAAACACCTTCTTGTTTGTTTGTTCTTTTAAGTCACCCAAAATGGGTTTTTAGGGGATGTTCAATTACAATGTAAGTGAATGCTAAATTGGACCCTTAGTTTGTGTCCAGCAGTGCTTCTACTTAGATATCCAGTTATTATTTACGCCAGTCTATCCCGAACTTATTTTGTTGTGGAACCCTTATACGATTTTCCAAAAATTGCGGAGCCCATACTTGTATTTTACGGGCACTCCCTCCCCAATTTCAATAAGACATTAAATGAAGCAAAAACTGTTCCAGATAGAGGATATATATATATATATATATATATATATATATATATATATATATATATATATATATATATATATATATATATATCCCTTTTTTCTCAGTTAAAATCAGATGAATGTCTGTTATTAGAAAAATACACTTCAACTCGTGGAACCCCGGATTTTTTTGCAGAAGCCACTTTGGGAATCACTTATTTAGGCTATGCAATCCAAGATAACGTGGGAATCTTCCATTTCGTGGAAGATGAATTCAGTCAATAATAACAGGGAAAGAGAAATCAAAACTCAGAAGTTTTCTTTTCCTGAGGTCTGTTAGCAAGTCAACCCGGATTTCCAAAACCTGTTGCTACAAATTATACGAAGGCAAGAATAAAAAAAAACGAGGTCGAAGGAACAAGAAATGGAGTGAAAGAAAAACGGAGAGAAAAAAAAAAGGAAGCGAGCGAAAGAAAAGAACATCTTTTGCTTATTTCCTATAAATAATACAAACCCCTTTTTCCTTGATTAGAAAACTCTTCCTTTGCGCACCGGATCCGAAACACATGTGTAAACAGGCTCAGAGTATTGGATACAGGGCAATTCACCTTAGTTTGTTTAATGTGTATGGCATATGTTTGCATATGTGTGTGGGAGAGGATGCGCTTTTTTGAGACTGCGAAAAAGAAAACTAACAAAGAGTATCGTTTACCGATGGTTGAACCCAAAGGGAAACAAGTCAGGTTAGTCACTCAATAGAAAACGTCACTTAACCAACACATGCTGCGTTAAAGCTAATCAATTAGAAAATTCACAAAATAGGGGGATCAATGAATTAATCTCTTCCCTCGCTTTTTGTTGGGCAGAGATCACTGAAAAAAAAGTTGGCGATCAATTTAGCATAAGCCTACTCGGCCAATTGAACCCCTACAAAAAGTATTTATTATGTCTAGAAAAACATTTTAAAACTTTCAGCCCTCTAGCTCCATTGGCGTGGTTTGTATGCGTGATAAATACTAACCATACAGCCAATCCGTGTTATAATCACACATGTATATCAGAATGTGTGGCATATACATTTATAACCATACAACAGTACCCTCGTACAATATGCCACATCACACAATGTATATAACCACATAATAATTCATGTTCAACTAATACGTAACATATACACGCACAATCATACCCTCATCAGATATTATACTATATCGATTTGCACAAACAATACACACCTAAACACCCAGGCTGGAATGTACAGTATGCAACATTTACAGCGTACAACTATATACAAAGAATACAATTATACAATAGTATATATCAATTTAGTTATACATATAGTACATACCTGAAATATCTATGGTTATATACATACATAGCCAGCCAGATTAACTTAAAAACTGAAAGAAATCTATGTTGGCAGTTTTGGTTGACGATTCCTAATATTCTTTTTGCCTCGTCTTCCATCTCCTGCGCCTAACACTTGTGTCGAATTGAAGTTTATTTTGTGGGTCTGAGTTTTCCTTCTTGATTTTTGATAATCCTAATCAACCCTTACATTACAGTTCAACTTTCTTTGTTGTCGCAATCGTCCTACTCTGACTGAGATTGTTTATTTTCACTTGGTATCCTAGGGAAAAAACATGCTGTAACCCCTCCTTGTACTCTGTCTCATTGCCAAACATTAGGGTGTTTGGAAAGTAAGTTAAATCACTGCAATGAATAATAAGCCAAACAACCATGGCAGGGCCGGGGTTAAATGGTAGGAAACGATGTCTGGATCTTGTTCATCATCTCTTCTATCCGACCTCGTGTCTCTAATATCGGATAGTAATGTTTAATCCCATGGAGGATTGAGACTTTAAAGAGAAAAAAAAATGCAGAATTGAAAGAAAATGCTGAATTTTTTCGATGAGGAATCGAAAACTTGCCTTTCCGTTGGGCTGCTGTCATTGATGATGATGTTGGTTACATTATTGATGAATATCATTATTAAATCAAACTTCACTGGAATTCGTTTTTATCTCTTTTCAGAAAATACATCATTTTCTGAACGTGAGAATATGCAATTACGTTCCGAATACGAAAATACGTAATCACTTCCCAAACACCCAAATATATTGACAAAAGATTCTGTCACTAGACTGCTACGATGTTTCTCTCTGTCTTGTCCTTACCTTCTCATTCCAACCGAGACTTCTTGTATTCACTTCGTTCTGTTATCCTTAGAAAAAAAAGAAGATTGTATTTACTTCTTCCTCTACTAAGTCCCATTCGCTCGTAATAGAAGTTCTCTTGAGATCCTGAGATGCAATATCATCCATATACCCCCTCTTCAACTATAATCTTCATTTTTTTTTTATTGCTTTCTGTCTCACTGAGATTTGACTTTATTTTCCTTGCCTAACAACAATGACAATTTCAGACTTCTGGTCAAGTCTAAGAAGTGGAAAAATTAAGATGATGTATAGGAAGAGAAAGGAAAGGGGAGGAACGAATCCTGATCCTATATCATCAAGCAGCAAAAGGGAAGGAAAAAGGGAAAAAGAAAGAGAGAAGGAAAGAAAGGGGGAGTGAAAGAGAAAAAGAGAAAATTGAAATCTGTGGCCGCTGATTTTCATTCAATGTCTGAATCGCCTTAAATCATATTCTTTGTCAGAGTGGATTTTGACCCTGAAGCAGCCAGTCTTGTTATTGTAATATTTTCCGCCGAAATAAAAACGCTTTCGTATTAAAGAATAAATGCAATAATAAACGCGAAATAACGCAGCCTTTGTAATTCTGTTGCCGATCGCACACCAGACGTTAAAAAAAAAACGCGTTTGCACTTCAATAGCATCTCTGATTATTCACAGAGAGTTAATTAAACACTTCCAGAATTAAAGAATAAATCTTGCAGGTCTGGTTTGTCGCTCAATAGAAATCGTTACGTAACCAACGTCTTTTGGTAGCAGGTCGTGTTAGGGGTGATCAATGAGAAAAATCGAGAAGGGGGTTGAACAATAAATGTATTACTTCTCTCACCTTTTGTCGGATAGTGACCATTAAAAAAAAGTCTGAGATTTCCAAATAACAAGCGGGCACTAATTAAGTAATCACTTAAGTATTGACTAACTTTGTAGACTGAACCCCATCTAGAAATGTAGTCGAGACAGGGTGAAAAAACAGAAAGAAAGTTTCTTAAAAAAGTTTTAAAAGAAAATGGAATGAATGTTGAAATCTTCATCCCTCTAGCTCTATCGGTACGACTTGCACACACGATGCATACATACATAGCGAGTCGGACTACAGCAGTACACTCATACAATATACTACTTCACACATAGTATACAACCACATAATGATAAATGTCCAATTAATATAAATACATACACGCACAACCATACCCTGATCAGATATTATATGATACAAAATTACACACACAGTACACATACACCCTGTGTGGTATTGTACAGTATACACCAGTGGGGTGATGTAACAATACCTGTATACAACGTATAACTATATACACAGAATACAATTGTTTTATAGTGTTCATCAGTTAAGTCATACACATAATACATATCTAAACATACCGTCGCACTGAAAAAGAGATAAAAAAGACCGAGAATAAGCGAGATGAGAACTGAGGTCAAAAGCAGTTATTTGGCCTCTTTTGCACAATGGTTAGAGCATCGCTACGTTAAAGCGGATACCCTATAGGTGGCAGGTTTGATATCTGCGGCAGACCCGTTTTCTTTAATTGATTTGTCTAAATTTGCGTTGTCTAAATTGACTGACAGATTAATCGTGTAACGACAGAAGATCATTTCAACTAAGTTTCTGTACAATATAACGCAATTTATAATTCATTCTGTTGGATCAAATATGTCCATCCCTTAAATACATATCTAAACGTATTCGCACGAATGTATATATGTGTTTGCATAGCTAGCCAGACCAACCTGAAAACTGAAAGAAACCTGTGTTGATTGTTTTGGTGGTAGTTTTTGTTGACTGTTTCTGATGATAAGCATCAACTAATTGTATCTCGTAAAATTGCGTAATAACACTGTGCAACACATTCTTATTTTTTCTTGTTTCTGGGAAATAAATGTTATTTTCTAATTGATTATGTCTAAAGACTATTGGAACCGTCAATTGTTCCCTTCAAACTTTCCTTTTGTGTCCAGACAGTTGTAATTTGAAATACAATTATATTCTATTGGACAACGAGGCGAAATTGTATTTTTAAATCACATAAAGTTAGAAAAACAATTACGATTGAACATCACCGTCCTGGTAACAAGGCAAAGTCTGAAGGGGAATAATAGCCATTATACTATACGTTTCAAACATAAACAATCCGAAAATAACACTCACTACCCAGGAGCTAAAATTGCGTAGCACGGAGTAATTATCTTCGAATGAAAGATGTATGGACTGTTATGTATACATACTCTTATTCGCTCATAAATTTGTAACGCATTTTTTTTTCTCGGAAATCCGAAACGCTTAAATTAAGATGTCACTTAAACGTAAACATTGAATGCACTTTCCTTCCTAAAATTTATCAGAATACTTATTCTTTCGGGTAGCCATCGCTGCTATCGATAGCGTTGTACCCCTAAAATTACTACGGTCAGTGAAGAAATTTTAGCCTCAGATATTCAAATGCCGTGACATCATTCCTCTAGCTTCTCTCTCCCCCCCCTCTCTCTCTCTCTATCTATCTATCTATCTTATCAAAGCTAACTTTTCAAATCAGCTTTTTAATGTCCATTGTTTGACATAGGCCCTCTTCAAGTCGTTGAGAGAGATGGAGTGTTGGGTCTCACCCAGTCATGCTAATCTATGCTAATTCATAACAGGAGAGAAGAGATGGATCTATGCCTTTCCCGAGACATTAGTGGAAAGCGAATGCAAACGGTCTCAATCGTAGTCTGTACACCGCTCGTCCACCTCATTCTTCATGCCGCCAACCACACGGCCACTTACACCTCCTAAAAGCAATCTACCAGAATCTTTCACCACGCGTTCCGGTTTTCAGAAGTCGCGATGTCAGCACCGGCTGCCAGACCCCGTTATTTTCATTTTTTGACCGCGACTCCCATGGCGTTTCGCCATATTATTCTGTCTACCTTACTTTCCAACACGTAAGAGCTTAATTGCCATCTTATTCTGCTACTAGCGTGTTATCCTGCCTGCTCATCTTCTCAAACATAAACAACGACGACACATTTGACCCACATCGATTTCGGTGATTCATTAGGCTTTCCTTTACCGTGCTCCGAAGAAAATGTTATGTTTGTAAAACTTTAAAAGATTACTCTAATTAGTTACACGTTAATTTATTAGTTTATCTCGAAGTAATATTTATCATACTTAAATCAGAAATTTACTTCGAGACAAACTAATAAATTCTGGTAACCAATTTTTTTTTTTTAATCAACGGAGTAATTTTTTCAAGTTGGTCCAAAGAAACAGTACTTGACACTTTTTTCAGGGTGAGTTTAAATTGATTTTCCGAAAAAAAGTCTTCCTCAGTGTAGCTTCTCGCCTTGAAGTCTCATTTTTCCCTTTCGACCCAGTACTGAATTATAATCTCGGTAATATGCTCTGGTGTACCGAACAAGACCTTATTGACTTCATTCAATTCAGCTCTTTTTGCTAATGCAGACATCTTATAGTAACTAAAAAAATGCTCAAAGTGGTCGAAACATTTTTTCTCTCTTTCACTCCAAGAATATAGAAATATATTTAACTAGGACAGGTTTTAAGACCAGATTTTCAAAGGGTTCCGTGAATCTGGAAGCAGAAAAGGGTTTTCTTTTGGTCTTGTCAAAAACTAATGTGCATCGTTTTCAAGTTCTGAAGCCTAAAAAAGGAAAGAATATTAAGTTGCATTTTCTTCTCCCCCCCCCCCTTGAAACTCGTGGTGATATTCATCTTTTTACAATGGATACATTTTTAGTAAAATGTGTATTTGTACGATCTGTCCATTACGTAAACAATCACGTGATCTTGTGGCTCAGTGAAAACATGAACAAACAGTAAGCAATAGAGATCTACGTCTTGCTGTAGTGCGTTTACCTTTTCCTCGTAAACTGCACCTTCCGCGGGGGACTGGCTGGAAACCCGCCTAATCGGGCGAGTATTCAAATAGTGGATGACAATGCAGCTATACGAGTCACGTCATGAACCAAGAAAAGCAAATGGACAGCTCATGTATTCCTTTCGAGGACGAACTTGTATGTTTATTTTTCTCTCACTGAATGCGTTATATTATTTGAGACTCTATTTGAAACGATTTCCAGTTATTGGAATGAATCACTTGGTCTAGACAACGTAAATAGAATAGACAATTAAAGAAAATGAGGTTGCTGCGGGAATCACACCTAGCTGCTTCAACGTAGCGTTGCTCTTAAACATTGACCTAAACATGACCAAATAATCGCTTTATTCACACTTTTCCAATCTTGTTCATTCACTGTCCATATCTGCACCATCATTTCTCAACGAGGATGATTATATCATCAAGAAATTGATATTTATGAATGCGTTATATCAGTTTCAAATAGCGTTTCAGAAGAAATAACGGATCCATTAATATTCTGTCTGATTATTTGTCCATTTCTTGATAATTTTTATCTAATGTACATCTTTTTTGTGGTTGAAGCATTTTTCTTTTTTATAAACTTCTTTCAGGTTTTGTACTCCATTTGTACTTTTGGTTGTATTCTGTTCATCAGATATTGTAGTAGAAGCCGAAGTCCCGCTCATTTTGGCGGTTTTCAGCTAGTTCCTGTGGGAGCCTCTATCCCCTTCTTGGGGATCGGGGATTCCGGTCCCATCCCCTCCAAAAGATAGTTACAGCGGTTAGCTGAACATTATTTGTACATAACTACACCCCAAGAGTCCTCGAGGGAAAATGTCACTTAAAGCACTGATTGACTGACTGCTGGTTACATGTTGTCGGTTAGTTAAATTTCAGACGCTAAAAAACACGCAAATTCGTGAAATAATCTTTTGAAATAATTTTTTTGCTAAATTTGACAAAAAATGTGTGCTGTAGATAGATTTGAGCGTGCTAAAAACGATTACAGTATGTTTTTTTTGGGGGGGGTGAGGGTTGTCTACAAAGCGTCGTACGAAGATACAAACATTCACACAAACAAACATTACAACTTGGTAGATCGATGTATGCCTACATATATATTTGTCTTTGTTCCTTTGTTCTGTCTATTAAAACAGACATTTACTTTGCTTTAAATAGAGTACCGTATATGTGCATGAGTTTGGAATATAACTTGATTAGAATTGTCTGATGGGAACTCATGAAGTTACAGATAAAGAAAACAGACTGAGTTAGATAGATATTTAAATGGATAGATCCACTGAAGGAGCTAACTCGTTAGATATGTCGGTGCGTACTTATACGTGAGCATCGATCGATGTATGATTTTGTTGAAATAAAAAATACGTACATATGTATAACTCGGGTACACTGAACACATACCAACACAGGTATTCATATATAGGAATGTTTACACTCACATTGGGTCGTACAGAGACCACACATGCTGGAATATTTATAAAAGTCTAAATTGTTTATATAAACGTGCCCCTCATACACACAATACACGCACACGCACACAAGTATATATATATATATATACATACACATATATATATATATATACATATATATATATATATATATATATATATATATATATATATAATTCGCCTTTTCACCATCTGTTTCAGATGTCAGCTTCATTTATAGTTTTTTTTTGCCATAAAGATAACAAAAATGGAGTTCAAAAGGCGGGAGGCCTGTGTCACGTGACAGCGTGAGACAAGCCGCCATCACAGAACATGGCTGACAGCCGACCCAAATGTTGACATGTTTTTATTAACGAAAAGTATCTATATATATACATATATATAAACTCATGAATATATATATATATATATATATATATATATGTGTGTGTGTGTGTATATATGTGTGTGTGTGTGTGTGCGTGTGTGTGTGTGTATAGATATATATGCATATTTATATATATATATATATATATATATATATATACGTATGTGTGCGCACACACACACACACACATTAATATATATATATATATATATATATATATATATATATATATATATATATATATATATATATAAACTCATTGTGATCATTTTCCTAAGAAAAAAATAAGTATGTCGGAAAGCGGTAGAGGTCCCATCGTCCCTTATATCACTGAAAAGTAAGTGAAAAAACAAAATAAATAGATAACCAAATAAGAAATGAAACGAAGAAGAAAAAAAGAAAAAGAATTATCAGAGGGACGTTTGCCTT
Source organism: Thysanoteuthis rhombus (assembly GCA_963457665.1). Taxonomy (NCBI): domain Eukaryota; kingdom Metazoa; phylum Mollusca; class Cephalopoda; order Oegopsida; family Thysanoteuthidae; genus Thysanoteuthis; species Thysanoteuthis major. Next base: position 8,815,711 of record OY735222.1, on the reverse strand, counting down.
AATGAAAAAGGAAGGACTGTGTTGCTAGAAGCGCCAAAAGTTCAACGTCCTTCTCCTCTCTTTTCGCTTACGATGTCTAAATTCACTTAAGACGAGAGGTCACTGGGTACATGTTCATTTGGTGCCGGAGGCACTTGATGTGGCTCCTATGCAGTGATACAACCTTGCCGTGCTTGTCAGAGATTACGTCACGAAACGTAGCCATCTAGACGTCCAAGATGAATTGCATTCTATAACACAGGCTACATGTTCGCCTATCTTTCTGCCACGGTGTCCACTTCTGAATTTTGTATACTATCAAATAGATTTAGTGTCTCAGTCTATTTATTCCTATCACTTCATGGATTCATCTATCCAGCTCTCCGAAGATCCAATAATCTTACCATTAAAACAATTACTTTTTCTATCACTTGGTTTTCACTACCTTATTTGGAGTAGACTTCTTGGGCATGTATCATCATCATCATCATCATCATCATCAGTCTTTCAACGTGTGTCGTTCGACAAACACCTTCCCGAGGATTTGCCCGCTCCTCTATCATGGGCGTCGCGGAGCCAGTACTCTCTGAATTTGTCTAGCTCGTTTTTCCATCTAATATTTTGCCGGCCTCGGTTGTGCATGTGATCTTGGGGGATCCATGTCGCGAGTTGCGATGTCCATCGGTTGTCTGCCATTCTTGCAACATAGCCAGCCCTCTGCCCTTTGAGATTTTTAATGGATTCTATGATGTCCCCGACTCATGTCTTTTCCCAGATGTACTGTGCTGTATTGTGGCCTCTCCATGTGAGGCTCAGCATAATTCTTTCATGTGCAGGTTGCATAGTTCTCAATTTGCAGATCTGTCTCTTGGTTAGGTTCTATGCTCACAAAAGGTAATGGCAACAGTCCATACAAAATTTAGTTCGTACGCGTGGCTCATATTACTCGATCTGACTTGTAACTGAGACAGTTAAATATTTCACCACTAGTGACAGAGGTTTATGTTTTTGTTCGTTCTGGGATAAAAGCTAGACTTTCAAATGCCGATTTTCAAAGCAGGAAGCTCTCTACACTGTGACGGTAAATCTAGTACTATCTATCTATCAAGCTAGCTATATACTCCGTTTTTTTCATACCTACCAATCGAGATCTGCTCATCTTCCTACTGTCAAACTCTAGTAAAAACCTGGAATTTACTTCATTTTTTTACTATAACAAGAACAATTAGAACAATTCTCACCAGGGGCGTAAAAATTAACATCTGTGATTTGAAAATTTATTGGTAGTCGTGTCTCTAACCAACTGTGCTAAGTTGAGGAGTCTTACAAATCTACCTAAACGGATGCCAGAAATACGTCGGGACTCATTTCATTCTATCAAATAAAGACATATGTAAAATTAGCATTACCCTATTGTGATTCGAAATCACGACGAAGTGAATATTACCAGGCTCTCTTACCGACTGGACCAAATTGACCAGTCTTACATATCTACGAATATTATCTTTCTGATACATGAAGGCTTATTTCATTCTAATGAATAAGTATAATCATACTGAAAAGATGTATTTTGATAATTTAAGTAAAGAAGTTGCCGAGAGGAAGTAGGAGTGGAGCTGGACCCTGTAGAAGTCTATGTTGGTGTTGTCATGTACATATAAGTACGTTCATATCTATCTGTGGGTATAGTTGTACGCTAAGATTGTTGCATTTTGTCCCCACAGAGCCTGCTATCAGTGTTTAAAACAAGGTAAAATCCTAGGAAAATAATCGCCGGCGTACGACCAGATCTTTCACTCGATCAGCGGTCATTACATTCGAAAACTTGTAAATACAGGACGTGAAAGGATGTAAATGCTGAATATCTGCATACTTTCTGTAATTGCGTATTTTTGATGTGTTCGAATTCTGGTTTTATTCCCATCATCTCAGCAGCCATATTTATACTTGCAAAATGGAATTATACATATATATATATATATATATATATATATATATATATATATATATATATATATATATATATATATATATATATATATATATATATGTATATATATATATATATAAATCATTTTGAGCCTATACCTGGTCTATTGCAAGAGCCTTTCCGTACCAAACATTCATGTAAGCTCCCATGGATTGACCTTAAAATGAACTAGATAATTTACTATTTATCATATAGTAAATAAGGTAATGATAAATGTTATATTTCCTTGGAGTGTTTCACTATACGACAATTCATCTATATCACAATATCTCTTAAAAAATCTTATTAAATAGGAAACTGTATTGAATTTTCCTGTTTCCCTATGAGCAATTCACTTATAGCATAATGTACTTTCAATATTTTCAAATTCATCTCTTCTGCTTTCTGCATAAAAAAAAGTATTTACGTTCATCGGCAATCTCTACTTGTCTGTATTTTTTTGTTGGAAAAAAAGAACCAGTTCGTTTTTTATTCAAAATTTCATTTATATAATACTGCTTGTAGCGTTTCTTTACGAATGCGTGAGTGCATTTTTGCTCACGCATGCGCATAGCATTCTAAACGCGACATTTTTTTTTGCAATGGATATGAGAGGCAATGGTAAAATTCCATTTCACTCTGCATTCATGGCGAACTCTACAGTAATTTCTCAGAAAGTGTTTACAAATATTATTTTCCTTTCATTTTTCCTGTACAAAATATTAATTTTCTCCCACAAGAGAGAGTCGTATTGTGAGCGCTGAAGGACATTGCACTCTATACCCTGTTGTTGCTAAATATATCGACGGATTAAAAAATGAATGAAGCAGACGACACCATTGATAGCTGAAGTGAAAATTACTGGATGCATTCAAAGCCTCACTACTATCATTATTTGTAATCGGTGTGTTTTCTTACTAATAACGACTGATGATTTGGTGGGGAGGGATACTATGGTCATTTTGGACCAACTATGCCCAGATTTTAGCTTGGTATTGTTCAATAATTGTTTTTTCTTATCAAGGATCAAATTCGATGGGAAGTTCGTTTTTCAATTTCAGGTCTCAAAATCAAGGGGGGATTTTATTTTTATTTCTGGGGATCCAAATCGAGGGAAGTTTTTTTTTTTTATTGAAGAAGTCGAAATCGAGGGAAATTTTTTTTTTCAGGGGTCAAAATTGTGGGGAAACCTTTTTAACTTTTAGGGGTCAAATAAGGAGTGGAGATTTATTCTCTTCTCTTTTTCACTTTTAGAGATCGAAGTTGAGGTGGGAAATTTTCTTTTGGGGATCAAAATCGAAGGTGAACTATTTTGTGGGGATCCAAACTGTGGCAGAACCTTTTTTTTCACTCTCAATGGTCGAATTCGGGATGGGGAATTTTTTTCCCCATTTAGGGGTCAAAATCGCGGGGGAATTTCTTTTCACCTTTAGGGATCAAAATCGAAGGGAAACTTCTTCACTTTTAAGGATCAAAATCGAGGGAAAGTTTTACCTCTTTTCACTGTCCAAATCGGAGTGGGGGAATTTTTTTTTTTTACTCTCAGGGGTCAAATTGAGCATAGATATCTTTTTTCTTCTAGGTGCCAAAAGCCAGCTGAATTTTTCTTTTCTCTCTTTCAGGGATCAATAGAAAGAGGAACTTTATTTTACATTAATTTCTTTTAAGGGGTATAAAGAAAGGGGAAACGGTGTTATATTTGTAGTGATCTCCCCTCCCGGGCAATGCCAGATATTACTGCAAGTTAATACTATTTTCATTGTTATTACTACTAGTGTTACTATCATGTAAATGTCTCCAGCATTATTCAGACAAAATCATTTATCCATATTGATTCCTTTCATCATTATTCATTCCTCACTATTCATAATTTTTTAACGTGACATATTTTGGCTGTGGATACGCCGGGCGTCGGTAGAGGTTGATATCGGCATTCATGACACACTTGAAAGAAATTTCACAGAAAGTGTTCACAAAGATATTTTCCTTCACTTTTCCCCAAACATGATATTAATTTTCTCCTTCAAGAAAGATTCGTATTGTCACCGCTGAGAGATACTGCACTCCGTACCCCTATGTAAATAAATATGTGGACCAACAATAAATTGAAAGAAGCAGACGATTTCAGTGATTGTTAAAATTTAGGAATATTGGAAACGTTCCCTACACCATTATTATTATTATTATTATTTGGAATCTCACACCAGTTGCCTGGTGGTAACCGCTGGAGTTTGAGTGACAGCAAGTCTCCTCAAGTCTCCAGCCCTCCTCTCCTAGTACTAGCAGGTCGCAGTAATTCTGCGATTTACAGTTTCACACCGGTTGCCCAGTGGTTATCGCTGAGGGCTGAGTGACAATAAGTCTCCTCAGGTCTTCAGCTAACGCCTCCTCCCTCTTTCGCATATCATGACAGAGCTACTATTCGTTGCAGTACTTATATCTCTAGCACCTTCCTCAGTACCCGTGCAGTTCCCAGTAGTGCTGTGGTCTGTACGGTCTCTATCCTCCCCCTAATCCCGATCTCCTCCAGTTTCTCCCTCGGCGTTCTGGGGACAGTTCCTAGTGCTCCCACTATGACTGGTACTACCCTGGTTTTCATGTTCCACATTTTCTTTAACTCCCTTGCTAGGTCCTGGTATTTTTCCCTTTTTTCAGCCTCCTTCTTTTTTACTCTATGGTCTGCAGGCACAGCCACGTCTACTATTTGGCAGGCCTTCTTTTTTTTGTCTACTATTACTAAGTCCGGCCTTTTTGCCTGGATGAGGTGGTCAGTTTGGATGTCAAAGTCCCACAGTAGTTTGTGGTTGTCATTCTCCAAAACTGCCTCTGGCTTGTGCTGATACCACTTTTCCCCATGGTTGAATCCCATTTGTTTACTTAGTTCCCAGTGTATCATCGTTGCTACTCTATCGTGTCTATGCTTATACTCCTTCTGGGCGAGTTGACTACATTCACTAGTTATGTGGTTTACTGTCTCATCTCTTTCACCGCACATGCGGCATTTGCTGTTTGCCTGTGTTCTGTCGATTTTAGCTTTTATGTAGTTTGTCCTTATGCTTTTGTTTTGGGCTGCCATGATGAGCGATTCTGTTTCTCTCTTAAGGTTTCCCTTTCGTATTATTATTATTATTATTATTATTATTATTATTATTATTATTTTGGAATCTCACACCAGTTGCCTGGTGGTAACCACTGGAGTTTGAGTGACAGCAAGTCTCCTCAAGTCTCCAGCCCTCCTCTCCTAGTACTCGTAGGTCGCAGTAATTCTGCGATTTACAGTTTCACACCAGTTACCCAGTGGTTATCGCTGAAGGCTGAGTGACAACAAGTCTCCTCAGGTTTTCAGCTAACGTCTCCTCTCTCTTTCGCATATCATGACAGAGCTACAATTTGTTGCAGTACTTATATCTCCAGCACCTTCCTTAGTATTCGTGCAGTTCCCAGTAGTGCTGTGGTCTGTACAGTCTCTATCCTCCCCCTAATCCTGATCTCCTCCAGTCTCACCCTCAGCGTTTTGGGGACAGTTCCTAGTGCGCCCACTATGACCGGTACTAGCCTGGTTTTCATGTTCCACATCTTCCTCAACTCTCTTGCTAGGTCCTGGTATTTTCCCTTATTATCATTATTATTATTATTATCATCATTATTATTATAATTATTATTATTATTATTATTATTATTATTATTATTATTGTTGTTGTTGTTGTTGCTGTTTTTGTTGTTGTTGTTTGTAGTGGTAGTATAAGTAAAAACTGTCTACTGAAATATCACCATAACAGTGATACATCCGTAGCCATCCATCCAGCTAAACAAAGCTGAAAAATTCTAAGTCCTCATCTCGGTCATTTTAATTACAATGATTCAGTCGTTCTCCGGCCATCTCCAGTTATCTTTTGTTGTTGTTAATCTTGTCATGATTTTGAATAGAAAAACTCCATTAAGGCATTGATTGTTCTCATTCCGCTGTCCACGTCAGAGGATATCTCGCATCAGATATTTCTTCTCTGTTAAAATCGACCTGCGATGTCGCTTGTCTGCCACTTCCTCTAAACCAGCTAAGAAAATCTTATCATATTTCATCGACCAAAAAAGTTCAGAGAATGAAAAAGATGTCATAGAATTTCATAAAAAATGATAACAGGTCTGATTAGTCACTCACTTGGAACCGTCACGTGACCAACGTCTTTTGGCAGCATGCTGCGGGTGATCAATTAAAAAAATGGAAAGACGTGTGATCAATTAATAGGTTTTGATCAATTAATAACTTTTGTCGGCCAGTGATCACAAAAACAAGCGTAAATGTTGCCTGACCAAACAGCGACAAGTTTAGCATAAACTCACATTGCAAATTGAAACCTCAACTGAAAACCTGTATACAGGGGGTGTGTTAAAAAAATAGAAACGAAAAATCATTTTTTCAGTCATGATAATGTGTAAATGTTGAAATTTTCGACCCTCTATCACCATTGGTACGACCCGTACGTGCAGCACTACATACATAGTCAGTAATCCAGCCAGACCAATTTGAAAACGGAGGAAAACCGATGGTGACAATGTGGTGACAATTTCGGTTAGCGGTTCTAATATCATCATCGTCAACAACAACAACATCAATAATAATAATAATAATAATAAAAATTGTACGGCGAGTTTAAAAGACAGATAAAAGATATAGCAGACGAGAAATCATGGACGTGGTTACGAAAGGGAAACCTTAAGAGAGAAACAGAATCGCTCATCATGGCAGCCCAAAACAAAAGCATAAGGACAAACTACATAAAAGCAAAAATCGATAGAACACAGACAAACAGCAAATGCCGCATGTGCGGTGAAAGAGATGAGACAGTAAACCACATAACTAGTGAATGTAGCCAACTCGCCCAGAAGGAGTATAAGCATAGACACGATAGAGTAGCAACGATGATACACTGGGAACTAAGTAAACAAATGGGATTCAACCATGTGGAAAAGTGGTATCAGCACAAGCCAGAGGCAGTTTTGGAGAATGACAACCACAAACTACTGTGGGACTTTGACATCCAAACTGACCACCTCATCCAGGCAAGAAGGCCGGACTTAGTAATAGTAGACAAAAAAAGGAGGGCCTGCCAAATAGTAAACGTTGCTGTGCCTGCAGACCATAGAGTAAAAAAGAAGGAGGGTGAGAAAAGGGAAAAATACCAGGACCTAGCAAGGGAGTTAAAGAAAATGTGGAACATGAAAACCAGGGTAGTACCGGTCATAGTGGGAGCACTAGGAACTGTCCCAAAAACGCTGAGGGAGAAACTGGAGGAGATCAGGATTAGGGGGAGGATAGAGACCGTACAGACCACAGCACTGCTGGGAACTGCACGGATACTGAGGAAGGTGCTAGAGATATAAGGACTGCAACGAATCGTAGCTCTGTCATGATATGCGAAAGAGAGAGGAGACGTTAGCTGAAGACCTGAGGAGACTTATTGTCACTCAGCCTTCAGCGTTAACCACTGGGCAACCGGTGTGAAGCTGTAAATCGCAGAATTACTGCGACCTATGAGTACTAGGAGAGGAGGGCTGGAGACTTGAGGAGACTTGCTGTCACTCAAAATCTCGCGGTTACCACCAGGCAACTGGTGTGAGATTGCTAATAATAATAATAATAATAATAATAATAATAATAATAATAATAATAATGATAAGAAGAAGAAGAAGAAGAAGAAGAAGAAGAAGAAAAAGAAGAAGAAGAAGGAGAAGAAGAAGAAAAATGATAATAATAATAATCTAATCTAATCTTATCTAACCATACAACGAGCTTATGTACGAATGTTCTATCTGTTTGCCGACACATCTCATTGGTTCATTTACTTCCCTGTGATATAACAATCATGTCATAGATTGCATTATAGAAACTCCTTAAAACTTGAAACGACTGATCACACATTAAAAAATAACTCAGCTATAATTTCCAGGAAAAAAAAACTTGAAATCCGGGTACTTGATTTATTAAAAAGGAATTACCCAATGAAACGGCTTTGTGCTCCTTAGTGTCGATACATACATAAATAACCCCGTCTTTTCTCACAGGTATAAGCCAGTAATGATAATAATGATGATGATAGTAGTAACAATAATGATAATTTTTTTTTTTTTGCATGACCTGTCCCAGGAATTGAACTCACGAGCAACTAACAGGTTACTGGATTCTTTCACGCTTCCCAGACGAAACGTTGTGACTCTAACAACCCCAGATGAGGACATCAAATCACAGTATAACTATTTATTCAGCCGGTGCTAACGATGTTTGTTGAGGAAACTTTGCGATGATCCAATTTGGTAAATGACGGACAAACAACTTCTTCAAATTTATTTTGTTGATCGAAATTCTCGTAAGTTGACAGTAATTCAACAAACCCTGCTTTGTTTGAGAACAATTTAGGGCAAAAAGAAAATAAAAAGAAGAAAAAAAAAACGACAAAGCAGGATCCGCGCTATCTCTCAGGTGATTTTCACAAATAAACACTGGAAAGGGATTCTTGTCACACATTCATGGCTTGATGGCAAATGTCGTTTTAATTACTGCCCATACTCGTGCAAAAATCGATATCGTGTATAGACCGACCCTTGATCTTATTAATTATTGATTCATTCAATGCCCCGTGTATTAGTCGAACCTGAATTCTGACAGCAAACAACAAATCAGACTACTAGTGCGAAATATTTATGGCATATGTTGTCGTCAAACTCTCCAACTGGAGATAAGTCTATCTTTCTACCGTATCAAGAAGGAGAAGAAGAAGAACAACAACAACAATAACGACAATCTCCAATAAAATTAAGGGTGTAAACCGATACACAAAATCTACATATCCACTGTGATTGGAGCACATGACCAACTGATTGCCAGAAGTCGGATTCATTGTCTGAGCTAAATTGACAAGTCCTTATTATCATACTGATACGCATTGGTTTAATTCATTCTAAACATAGAACATATGTTTTTATAATTTTCTATCCATTATGTACACCATACAAAAGTAGCAGCAATCGTCTTCAGTCGGAATAGAAATAAGAGTTTAACCCCGTAGTTGCCATTCTTGTTTCTTTATTCTTGTAGACTTTTTGCAGATCTCAGAGCCACAAACAGTTTACTGCAGTTTCAGTAGCAAATAAGTTTTACGGGATGGGGTTGCTAACGCAACGTCCAACTTCTTTACCCAAGCTTTGGACCAGCTATGGTGACTGTCAACCCGTAGTTTCTTAATCGGTCAGGGTGAACATCTCTTGGACAGACTGCCTTTCAAGGGTAAAGAGTTCCAACTACCCCGCTATTCAGTCATAGCTGAAGTAGAAGTGTATTCATGCCTTTCCCTACGGCACCAGGGCGAAGTGAACCACAATTATTGACACCAAACAACAAATTAGACAACAAAGTGGCACACAAGAACAGTGCAGAAATAATCCAGCCATTTTGAATATCCTGCGAACCAGTTACGCGGCCTTGATGTAACACGACAATCAGTCAGGGGGATCTTACTATGCAGATATCCTCCAACAATTCAATAATGAAACTCCATTGGGTGAGCTTGTGTGCAGTGTGACTGTCGTATTCACAAAAACCGAAAGTTTTATTCTTCATATCCTCGTACAGTGTGTGCGTGTGTGTCACCTATGTGCAGTTCGATGTTTTTCCCCCAAAAAAATGTTGCGGGTATTTTTAAATGAAAAAAAAAACCCAACCAACTAATTGAAATTAACCAATTCATCTTTCAAGACAGTCTGTCAAATGTTTTAAAGAGCATACTCGCGCATTTCTCACGGCAATGCTCTGTTTCAGAGCAAATATAAAAACCACGTTCTTCAAAATAGTGACTCACCATTTTAATTATAGAAATCCGGCTAGTTATACATCCCAGACTTGTCAAAAGTCATTTCTGATTAATTTTCTTTCAGAGAAGTAATCTAAAAAAACAATAATCTTTTTTCAAAAAAAGTTAACAGTCCAATTCATAAAAATATAAATTTAAAATCTGCGTCATACATTTGAATTTTTTTCTATGCATGGAAATTGAACAGTGAGAAAAATAAAAGACGAAAGATGTAGACTGGTTTAAAAGGAAGCAGTTTTTGCTTCAAGAGTTCATTGTCCTCACATCTGCTTTTTCTCATCTGAACAGCTCATATTTGACCCTGGGGTCACGTCTTTAATTTATTCTCGTTTCTGATATTTATAAACTGTCCCTTGTTCACTAGGATCACCTTTCATCGTCTTACCGCCAATTCGGTCCGACCGTGTCACTTGTCAGAGGCAATTTTTCTTCTCATCTCCTTCAGAACTTTGCCACCGCACCGTTATTATTTCCCAACGGCCATCTTGTTTCACATCAGCCATTTTTGCTTGTTTGATTGTATTTCGATGTTGGTGTAACGGGCTTGGTTAACCGACAACTGTGGCGAAAATAATGGTGGTATGGCTCGCAAAGATAATAGTATGGATGATTTTCTCGGTTTGGTATGATAGTTATAGGTTATGATGATGTAAATGGTATTTTGCAGAGAAGCACGGGGTTTTGGGTGAGTGAAGGTTGTTGCGGTTGTATTGGTGGTGGTGAGAGAATGACAGATAGTCTGACAACTGTAACAGCGATGATGACAATTACGATTTCGAAGATGACGGCTGTAACGGTGGTGGTTATGTTGGTGGCAGGGAAGAGATGACCACCGGTTCTTTCAACTCTGAAAGCCCCCTTCATCAAAAAAGCCAATTGATTTGTTGATCCACACAGTTGAAATAATTAATTCTAATTAAAAAGTCACTGTTGAAAATCATTTCCATACATTTTATAAAATTATTATGTCAGCTGTGAAATCTTGATTGAAGTAGTTTCTCAATTAGTGATTAGTATTATCAATATTATCGTTATCAGGACTATAATTAAAGGATCAGATGGCCTGATGGTTAACAGCGTAGAGAATGGAATCAACAAGCTAGGTTTTAACTCAGGCTGAGAAAGTTTGCTTTCATTTCGCTCTTGGGAAAGGCGTGAATCCATCTCTTCTGCCCAAGGGTATAGGTGAATAGTAGATTAACCTGTGCAACGTGGTGTTGAGCATAATTTTACCTTTTACCTTAAAAAAGTATTTAATACATTGAAATTGTTTGACTACATGCTGATAATTCATCATAACAGATTACGATCTATTGTTGACGATGATTATCTTGAAATCCCTTGGTTGGCTAAACGCCCTGACGAAGCTTTGTGAGAGAGCGCTCTGCCAGTCAATGTAAACAGGATGCACCCCACCCAACTGAACTGACCCTGGATGATTGTTTACTGTTTGTCAGCTATTGAAAATGACGACTGGTGTATGCTGTTAGTTTCGTTTGCTGTGCTGTTATTTCAAGATGTTAGACAGGTCTACGATGTATTATGACTATTTAAATATAACCTTACAAATAATCCAGCTTTCTAAACATACCTGTACGTTTCAGTTGGAAATATTGAGCAGTATGAGCATGAAACTTATGGTGAAACTGAAGCACATGCTGTCGAAGTTCTGATTTATACTTGATGAATAAAATAACCGCAGGTTTTAGAACGTCTTTTTAAGGTTCAATTACACATTGACACATACGGTGTTGCAATCTGTAGATATAGAGGCTGATCACCGAAAAAATGAATGTATATAATAATTACTAGTTCATGTAAAGGTTGACACACAGTGTAACAGCTTTTTATTGTTACTACTTCCGAATTGGTGAAGTTGATGAACAATGAACGGTGGTTAGCCCAAGTACTCATTCAACCACTCCATCAACCATTGTGGCATACCAGTGACGAGAGAATTTTGTCAAGATAACTGGCAATGGTACAGAACGTACGTATGAGTATCGATACTCCCCTTAAAAGCATTAGTGTTAAGTGAACTCTAACAACCTTAGGTGAAATTCGATCTCGATTTGCCGATTACCATTTTCTGTGCTAATAACCATTACGTTACATCGCACTTCCAAAGGTCAAATAGATGGAACCGTTGTGGTAAATAAAGGTACTAGTTAAGAACAAGTTTGAAGTGACCTTTGTCGTTGAAAAGGGTAGTTCTGGTGGCCTGATGGTTATCAACACGGAGAGTGAATGCAGCGTCCGAGGCAGTTTATGTCCACTTCGTACTAATGTATCAATCTCCTCCCTCCATGAAACAATATAAGGCCCATCACCATGTCTTATACTTACTTGAGGGAAGCATCTTTCCAACAATGGATCTTCAAAGGGTAAGGGTAAGTAAAGTAGAGTCCTTTATCCCTGCAAGGCAGTTCATGTTACAAACAATGAATTATTTAGGAATGGAGACAAAAATCATTACCTCGTGTGTCGAACGACAAAGAAGCAAATGAATCAGGTATTTTTTTTTCAAGTGAATTTAATCCGGTGCCGATCTCTAGATTTGATATGTGAATAATAAACGATGCCACAGGGTTAGTGGACAAGGAAGGGTCATGCTTAACATCTCAAGGAGAGGTCACAAGACCACAGTATATTAAAAGCAAAAAAAAACCCCAAAACAGGAGTTATATGTATCATAGAATCCATTAGAAAAAAACTCGAATGGCAACAGGTAGGCCATGTTGCAAGAATGTTAGACGATCCCTGGGTATTACGACAAGCGAGATAAAACTTTCATCACTATCATCAGTCTTTCAATGTCCGTCGTTGGACATAGACCTTCCCCAGGAATCGCCACAATTCTTTATCATGGGCATCGCTGAGCCAGTATTTCCTGAATCTGTCAAGTTCATCTCTCCATCTTGTGTTCCGTCGGCCTCAGTTTCGTATGTGATCTCTGGGGATTCATGTTATGAGGCGTGATGTTCATCAATTGTCTTTCATTCTTGCAACATGGCCTGCCCATTGCCATTTGAGTTTTTAAATAGTTTCTATTATGTCACGAACACCTGTTTTCTTCCTTATATACTGTGCTCTCCTGTGATCTCTCCATGTAAGGTTGAGCGTGATTCTCTCATGTGCACGTTGCATACTTCTCAGCTTGAAGACCTGTCCCTTGGTTAGGTCTTAGCTGGCCAAAAATACGACAGACATTAAAAGGATTATGATGATAATGATGATCCTTCCGCAAAACTTGCCAGCGATGTGCCCTCAAAGTTCGCCCCAATAAAAATTGTTATTGTCTCAATACATGTGATAGGCTGACAGTTAATTTATTGATGTTTGCTGGGTCGTGCCGATGGAGTTGAATTTATTCGAATGCAAGTGTATTTATGGTGGGAATGTAGAGATATGTGGCTGCGTTGGGGTATGTGGAGATGGATACTTGAAAGGAGAGTATTGTAGTATTGGCGTTCGTGTGGGTCGTACAGCAAATGTAATCGTTCCTATTTTCTCTTTCTCTTCTTCGAACTAATATGCCAGGCTTCTTCCCACTCAAAGGCGGCCAATCTCCACATAATTGTCAAAAATGTTGCTTTTTGCAAACAGGTCTGGTTAGTGACTCAATAGAAACCGTCACGTGACCAACGTATTTTGGCAGCAGGTCGTGTTGAGGGTGATTAATTGAAGGATTGGGAAAAAAAGTGATGATCAATGGATAAATCACTCATCACACCTTTTGCTAGTCAGTAATCACTGAAAAAAAGTCTGAGTTTTCAAAAGACAAGCGTGAACTTTGCCGGACACAGACTAGGGACCAATGTAGCATAAACTTACATTGAAATTGGAATCCCAACCGACTGAAAATTCCATTCAGGAGAAATTTTGAATAAAAGAAAATTGTTTTTTTCCATTTTTTTCAATCTTGAAAATTTCATCCGTCTAGCTTCATTGGTGTGGCCTGAGCCTGAACGCATGAGACATAAATGCGTACATACATACATGCATACGTAACCAGCCAGCCAGCTAAACAGGCAGACTACCTTGAAAACTGGAGAAACGTATGTTGGCAGGATTGGTTGACAGTTTCTAGAATTTCCCAGAGACACGCCTTCTATTAAAACACGGCTTTTGCCAATAAACAGAAAAGTGGCAAAACGTAATTTACTATTGGACGCCGCCCACAGCCGTCTCTAGGGTCCCTGCTGCCCGGGGCAAACTGAACTGAGGTGCCCTTTAAATGATAGTATTCTTATTTATGTTCTATTGCAAGAAAATCAATGTATAGAAATAAAATGTAATGAGAATTTCTTTTGTCAATTGGTTCTCTTTGTATTATCACAATAGGAAGTATCTACTGGTCAGATATTCTTGAAAAATCTGACTGCAAATTAAGGAATTTTTAAAAAGTTGACCGTTGTACAACCGTAGCCATCAAAGATGGCTAAGGGTTCTATCCTTATATATATGTACGTGTGTTTATTTATTTGTTTGTTTGCGTGTTCCAACGCTCCTGGTCATACCATTTTGTCTACAGACTTGACAATTGGCATCAGTAATTCACTAGACCCCTACTATAAAAAATTGAGGGGAAGCTTTTTTTATTTTTCGGGTACCTTATTCTAACAGGTTTATTAACAACATCTAGATCATTCAGAATCTAGATATTTCTAGATTTATTTTTTGTCAATTTTAGATGGTTTTTTTTCAGTGGGAAACACCAGTGATAAGTATAATTTATCCGGATAACACTTATTCTTCGATTAAATTATTTTTTATATGACTTCAAAATTTGACGCTACCGCCGTTCAATTATTGACTGTGATTCTGTTCAACTTGATAATTTCTTAATTTTTCTATTTGTATTCGTCCTACTTTCTTAGACACGTGACGAGTGGCCCCTTGTTGACCCCCAAACCACCATTGATATTACTGCCATGGCTCTAATCATCAACACCATCATTTTCACATCATTGTTACCGTTTCAATTCTTTTTCTTTGGGGGCCTCCCCAGTGGATCAATATTTATGGAGCTCATCTAGCACTCATCATTTGTGGCCTTGTGTCAGACTAGGCTCATCTAAGTAGTTATTTATGGTGGTCTAACAGGGAAGGATTAAGACCATAAATGTAATGAGTTAGCTTCTCACCGAGTGCCTCACCATTGACACACCTCCTCTTAAAACACGGACCTTGACTATAAACGGGAAAATGACAGATCATTATTTACTATTGGACGCCACCATTGACACTACACCGCCAACCTTTCTCATCTCACGGCACACTGAGACATACCATCAGTATTTAAGGATAGATCTAAAAAGAAAATGAATGGTATTAGTGTTCATAAGTAAAACAAATTGATAATTTGTAAATTTTATTTAAACTCCGAGTGAGACATTTTGTCTTTAGTCCACTCTAATTCTCCCGGGAAAGCCATGTACCTATCTCTCCCAAAGCTTTCGTACAGCCTAGGTTGAAGTGAGTGACGCCACTTCGGATGAATGTCATCTCTGGGTCTATTTCTCACATCACAATCTGGAGCCGTGACACAGAAGTTTGTGTTAAATGGTATTTACTTGGCTTAGCAAGGCACGTTGCTACAAATGTATGACAACCTGTGTTGATCAAATTCACTAAAGTATTAACGGTCTACGTGAGTAGCTTGCAAGTCAGGGAACTATTACCCGGTATTCTTATTTACAAAGTCTGGTACAAGGCCACTGGCGTGGGACCATCTAACGAGGATCGACTGAATTTCAGTTGAAATGGTTGTGAGATTAGCTTGCTAACCAGTGCGTCAAGACGATGACAAAATGATAAAAAAGGAATGTCGACTAACTAACACTCATCATCATCGACAAATAAATGATTTGAAAAAATAAAAAAAGAAGATAAGCAAGTCTGGTTAGTCACTTGATAGAAACTGTCATACAACCAACGTCTTTTGGCTGTATGCTGCGTTAGGGGTAATCAATTGAAAAAGGGGTGGTCAACGAAGTAGTGACTCCTCTCGCCTTACGTTGGGCGGTTATCGCATAGAAATTCTGAATTCTCAAGCAACAAACAGACAATTTAGTATAAATGCATATTGTAAATTGACCCACACACCCACTAAAAACCTAACTTGTTGGGGGGGGGGGGAGGAACAAAAGAATTTTTTTTCTTGACATAATAAGGTGTAAATGTTTGAATTTTCAGCCTTCTCACTCCATCGGTGCATGATACATGCGTACATACATTACCAGCCAGCCAAACCAGCTCAAAAACTGAAGAAACCTATTTTGAAATTTTTGTTCGACGAATTCTCATATTACTCATATTTATGGTGGCTACAGCTATATCGTACCTGCTCGGACATTACATATCATCAGTTTTTTCCACACTCCTCTATTTCGATTAGGCTTCGAAGGGAAAATAGACTTCGAAATGACAAGCACCCAAAGCGGCGTCACTCGCTTCACCTTGCTATATAACAATCTGATAATCATCATAAGATGAAAACAGATTGTGTCAGTCGGGGTTTGAACTCAGATCGCTGATTCTATGATGTTTACCGTTTGGCCACCAGTACACCCCACCTACAAGTGAACTGAGAAATCGAAACCCCTGCCCCAAGCCTCTTTCTGATCACTTGATTCAGATACAGGATTTGTTTTTGTAACGAGTGTTCTCAAACTTGTAGGTCATGAGGTCAAATGACTTTCGGGTGATTGTAAACAAGATCAAAGACATAAAGACATTTCAGAATGTAAAGAACGAGATTTATTGGAGCCGTTAAAAGTGAAAGTGAAATCATGTTTTTTTGTGACTGGGGGTATCTCAGATCGATTAAGAAAACCGATAAAGGTAATTCCGGAAAACATGTGTCACGAAAGTGAAAACAAAGCTCCCAGGGGAAAAAACAAGCCTGAAAGTCAGACAATAGATTTGCTAGTTCGATCTTTAGGGCATTTGAAAGTCCCCCTCTTCAGATACCCATTCCTTCCAGAGCTCCCAACTTTAAAAGCCTTTTCCTCTGAAAAAACTCCCTCTAACGCAAATACCGTAGTAAAATAGGATTCCATTGATGTGATTGATGCATGTTTGTGTTCTGACGGAGTAAAATTGCGTTCCATGTTTTCGTGACGTAATGGTGAAACGTCACAAGCAACATCAGATCCTTTGGAGGAGTGAGTGGAAATTCTTCTTTGAGACTGTGCAAGGTGTTTGCTATGTTGATCCGTCACTCAGTCAGTGACAGCGGTTACTGATGCTAGTGCGTCAAAAAAAGTACTGAAACTTCTCTAAATGATCTTATCGGCCAATGTTACATTCAGTGTGAGACGATACTTACTTGACCATTCTTCGGGGATTTAGAAATGAGATGTATAGAAG
Organism: Thysanoteuthis rhombus; assembly: GCA_963457665.1. Lineage (NCBI taxonomy): Eukaryota > Metazoa > Mollusca > Cephalopoda > Oegopsida > Thysanoteuthidae > Thysanoteuthis > Thysanoteuthis major. Next base: position 8,798,524 of record OY735222.1, on the reverse strand, counting down.
AGGACTCAAAGAATCAACAATTGTCCAAGAGGATCTAGCACAGAGACACGATACTAGGATAGCCATATCTGAAAATTAAAAAGAGATGCTCCAGGTCAGCGTGATAGTCGTCAATTAGAGTAAATGATATTGTGGTAGTGGCTAGATTATAGTTGAAAATTGCTAAAATACTTTAAATGTTGGACAAGAAAAATAAATGCCACAGTGTAAAAGAAGCCATAAGAAAAATGGTAACGTTTCACCTTTTCATTTATAGTTTAAATATAGCATTATAAAAATGATACACATGGCCGAAGAACAAGAAAAAGCAGTAAATAGCACTGAAAGCCAGTACTAAAACTGTCCAGTTCACAACATCGTACAGACGTCTTTCTGTTATTCCCAGCGTCTTTATTACTGTCACTCTCTGTCCCTGTCTTTCTCTTCCGTTATCATTTCTCTCTCGTCATTACAATTTCGTATTCCTTTCCGTTAAGAAAATGGTGGAAGCTAAAATTTTTGAAGAATTTTATAATTTTCTCTCCGTTGAAGATTCTGTGACCGAAATGGAGGACATGTCCACGAGAACACGGACACGTGGAAACTCTATATCATGCGAGGAGGATTCTGGATGAATAATGTAGCGGACGACGAGTTGGATCACACATGACACGGTCCACTCACTGTATACAAACTCTGCTCGCTACTGTTTGCTTGGCGTATCTTTTCAATTTGCTTGCCGTATTTTAGCATTTGGTTGCTCGATTTCCAAATTTGAATGCCTTAGTTTTTGATCTGATTGGCGTGTTCCAAAATTTGATCAACCTATTTCAAAGTTGAGTTCTTGTAGTTTTGAATTTGTGTGCCGTATTTTTTAATTTGCTCGACATACTTTTAATTTTTCAGGTATTTTTATGCTTTTTCGCCGTATTTCAAAATTTGGTTGCTGGCGTTCTTAATTTGCTTGGCGTGGTTTTAATTATTCCAGTATTTTTATGATATTCACCGAAATCTAAAATTTGCTCGTCGTAGTTTTCAGTTTTCTTGTCTTGTTTTAAAATTTGTTTGCAATATTGTTTCAATTTGATTTTTAATTTGTGCGAGAAAAAAGTATAGTCGGTAAATAAAAGATTCATATACACATAGTAAATCATGTCATACTAGTCTTTTTAATTTGCTTGCCGTCTTTTTTTATTCGCTGATTGTATTTTAAGATTTGGCTGACTTTCTATTTATTTGGCATAGTTTTAAAATTACTGGTTGTATCTTAAAATTAGGTTCTTGTAATTGGAAACCGCCCCCAAAATGTTTTAAAAAGGTGTCTTCAATTTCGAAGCCGTTCTGGCTGACTGACTGGCTGGCTGACTGGCTTGCAATGTGTGTATATATCATACGTACAGCCTGCACCAAGGGAGCTGGAGGGCTGAAAATTTAAACATCTACTCTATTATGTCCAGAAAAAAATTTTTTTTAGTTTTTTGAAACATCCCCACCACCACCCTTAATATTTTTTAGTGGGAGGGTTACAATGTGTATTTTTAAATTGGTCACTAGTTTGTGCCCGGTTGTTTTATAAAAATTCGAACTTTTTAGAGATCCAACGAAGGGTGAGGGAAGTAACTTATTCATCGATCGTCCCATATTCCTAGTTTTTGCTTGATCACTACCAACACTGCCAAAAGACGTTTGTCCCCTAACGGTTTCTTCTGAGTGGGTGGGGAACCTTTCCATGTTCAAAGGTCACATTGAAATGTATTGTTTTGCAATGAGGCACCTCTGACATTTTTTTTTGCAAGTTTACAGCAAAAACTGGAGTTCTAAACATTTGACTAATAACCTATGTCGTACTTTAATTAATATATACTACTTAAAAGAAATGAGAAACTTAACTAACATTTTAATTACTTTTTTTAGATTGCTTTTTGCGAGACTGCTATGGGATATCTAGGTGGTGGGAGGCCTCACATTATGGTCTAGGCTGCATACGTCTTTAAGACTTCAGGATCTGTTTTTTAGGATTTTTCTTCACTTCTTAATTCGCTCAGAATAAGGTAAAAGATACTTAGCAAAACATCAGACGTAAAATGCCATCCTCAGCGGATTCATAAATGTTTTCATGTTTGAATATTGCAACCGTCCTAATTTCTTCAAGAGGGGCCTGTCAGTAAAGCATACCTTAGAGTTATCAATACGCTATCTGAATCTCATATTTCCAACAAACGTTATCCATGGACAGCGGAAGTGGGGAGCGATCCAGTGCACGATTGATTCCTTATCTTTATCTGGATGGTTTATAATCACCCTCTCCACCTCCGCATCAGATTACTGCCTCTCCCCGACCGGGACACACGCCCACGACAAAGAGATAAAATATCCAAGTGTGGCTGGAATTGATACATATCTACGTATGCACACACGCAAATACACAAACGCACACACACCCTAATGCACATACATATATTGAGTACTACCCACATAGATAAAACAACCCTTACAGTCAGTGAAGATGCAAGTCCTCTTACACACACACGCACATACACTTATACTCACCCACACACGTGCATACACACACACATACACACACACATGTGCTCTTCCAACTCTGGAATGGAGCACTCTGAGCCTACCTCGACCCTACCAATCGGTACTGGAAGGGATACCGGATAGTCTACGGCCACACTGAAAAGTTGTAATACAACGAAACAGCTGTCCGAGGATGACACAATTATTACACACACACATATATATATATATATATATATATATATATATATATATATAATGCTGAATAGACTCATAAATGCACTGGGTTCAGTTTTTGTCGTTTTATGATATTAGAAGTGTATAGTTTTAATTAATTTCATTCGTTCATAAAGATCGCTTTTTATTGTATTGTGGCAGTTGTCCTGCCAATGTGAAACGCCTGAAACAAAATCGAGAAACACCAATGCAAACTGCATTTCATGATGTATTATCTGCATCCCCCCATTGGAGCTAAAAGATCCAGGTGCGTATTATTTACGGAAAAATATTATAATATTTGTATACAGAATTGTCTACACGCGGTAACGCAATTTTCATTCGAAATCGTAGCTCTTTCGGGTGTGTAGATTATCTATAGTATCAGGTTATACACGGTGAAATACGGTATATATATATATATATATATATATATATATATATATATATATATATATATATATATATATATACATATATATATATATATATATATACACATATATATATATATATATATATAGGTGTTTGTTTTTCTATACGAAGATATAAATTCATGTGCAATGTTTACACCATTCGTATTTATTTCTATAAATGCATCTGTTCATAGTATAACACAAGGTTAATATAATAAAACCCATCTCTCTCTCTCTCTCTCTCTCTCTATATATATATATATATATATATATATATATATATATATATATATATATATATATATATAGTTTAGAAAGCTTTACAGCTTTGAACACTTAAGATCAAAAAACTTTTTCGAAAATATTTTTGTGTCACTTCAGTCACCCATTTCCGAATATCTATCAATGCAATTCATGTAATTTTTTTCAGTGTTCCTTCCACGTTTTCCTTACGCTTTGTTATTTCGATACAATGTCTAAATTGTCTCCGGTTGGGATTATCGGTTATTTACCATGTAACCGTTTCAGGGATTTTAAAAACAAAACAATTATATCGATATGACATCCAGCAGTTTTAATGAAACACCAACCCCTTTTCTTATCATATCGTTGATGTCATACATGTAGTTTATCATTTTATTATTTTCTATTACATATCATTTATTTTTTGAAACAGGGTATGTGTACATAGGTTACCCAAAAAAGTTCGCGTCATTTCTATTCAATGTTCACCCATGTGAATATTCAATCTGTTGTATTGTTTGTTTGTTTTTTGTCTATTTTTGTTTCAGACTGCACACTAAACAACTAATGAAGTAATTTTCAAAATAATTACTTGTTCGAGTCGATTCTCTACTAACATATTCGACGGAGAATTTGACATTTTTCTGCTAACCTTAATTTTTCTACGTTATATATATAAATGATATCCCGTAATTACACAGTTAATACATCATTTAGCCTTCTCAACGTAAATAGAATAAACAATAAAAGAAAATGGGGCTACAGCAGGAAACGAACCAGCGACCGATCGGGTAACCGCTTCAACGTAGCGTTGATCTTATCATTGAGCTAAATAGCCGCCGATATCTGTGTGTATGTGTGTTCAGATGGAAATAAATACAGCTGATCTCAGTGAATCATGAAGTGTAACAAACATAGATAATTTTATTACCCCATTTTGGGTCTAAATACTTCCACGATACAGAATGATTAAGTTGTATATGATTTCCACTTGACGTGGCATTGGTGTTACTATGTTTCAAGGCGGATCCCATTCGCTTCCATCATCAACAGATAACATCAAGATACGACATATGAGCCATTATTTTGACGAGCCTTCACGAGACATCCGGGACATTAGGGCTTCCACGAATAGGAAGGCAAGAGAAAGCAGACACTCGTCCAACCAAAATGGAGTCGTTATCTTCAGTTATTTGTGTTCATCAACTCCATTTACAGTATACAGCAGCTCGTTTATACACTCTTTAGTTCTCAACTTATTCACTTCGAAGTAAGTATCAATGACTTCTCTAGGGTTAGGACGGCTCGCAAGTATTAAAACTCAACTCAGTCTATCACAGGATCAAAATTTGAATAGGATAAAAGGTAGGATTTGTCCCCACCAGTTATCTGCTAATTGCTATTTATATATGTTCACTTCACACAAATGAACTTGGTAAAGGTATGAACGCATCTCTTCTCCTAGTCTAGGAGAAGGACAACAGAGTCGATAAATGCAATATTTAGTTAAGCTGTAAGTCTGTCGTTTTAAGTTGCAGACTCTCCCCTCGTGGAGTTCAATCTGATTTCTTCCCGTTTCATTGTTGGACGGCAAAACTTGAGTTAAACAACTGAAGACATCAAAGATGGTGAAGGATTCTATCCCTTTTAAAATGTGCGTGCTTGATTGAGTGTTTGTGCGTTTCAGTGCTCCTGGCCATACCGTTTTGGTCTTGAGAAAAATTGACATCATTACTCCATTCAACCTTTTCTAAAAAAAGTTTGTGGTTTTTTTTTGGGGGGGGGGGTGAAAAAAAAATCTGTTTTTTTGCCTTTCGGGGGCCTTGCTAATTCTGACAGGTTTATCATAGACTTCTAGATTCTCAAGAATCATGTAAAATCCACAATCTCGCAATGTAATTTGAAATTACGACCAACCGATCTTACCAACTGAGCTAGATTAACAAGTCTCAAACGGTAGTGAAAATTTGCCATACAGATACGTACGGGCTTATCTCATTCTAAGAGATAAATACATTTTTACGATAAGCAATAATATTGTGTATTTTTATTTATCATATATATATATATATATATATATATATATATATATATATATATATACATATTACAAATGTTGCAGTTATCGACTTCTGTCGGAAGAGAAGTTGGAGTCGAGTTTGACACTGCTGCAGCCAGACTTGTTTGTTCATCATCTGGTTTTGTTTTTTTGTAAATTAACGAAGCTTGATTCCGATTTACCACAAGTCAACAATTGTATTAATTATGACTCAGTAAAGCAACTTATATCTCCTCCAATAACGTTAGATATAGTTCAAGTGTCCTATATTCTTGCTTACACTTGCCAATTTCGTTGAATGAGATACAGTAAGAGAGTCACGTCTCTTAAGAGACAACACCCAGTGGAGTATAGCATCACGTCTCTTGGGAAACAACACCCAACTGAGTGGGGGGCAGTGATGAAGTCCTGGTTTCTGTTGCATGCGTCAGCTGAGCTATACCTGCAAGTCCCAAGTCTGGTAGAGACCAGGAGTTTATATGATCACCCCCTTGGGAGGATTCAAGTCTACTAAGGGGACACCTCCATCCTTATCATACAGCTTGGAGTTTACTCAATTAGCTGCTGAGTGAACAGGGAAATTTGTCCTGAAGGAGAGTTTTCCGCACTCTTCGCTCCTGTCGGGAATTGAACCCAGGATCATCGGTGTCAGACGTGCTAACTTTCCGAGTGTACTGAGGTAGATTTTCTCCAAGTATTTTTATTTCTAACTGTAATTTCCTTTGTGGAAATAAATAACATGTTTTTTTTTTAAACTGTAAGAGAGTTCTCTCCGAAGTGGAGCCATTACTGGACTAAACATTTGGATACTGGAAATTGGTACTTTATGAGAACTATTTCAACGTTGCGTATCATTCAAACTAGAGTATGCCCATCAAAAATGGTGGGGTTTATGGAATGGTTGTTTTGAATTTAGTGGCGGATTATTTTTTCGGTTGTGAAGTAATTTGTTCTAATTTTTTTCATGCATTCATGTACCCACTCATATTTACCCACACAATATCTCCAAAACTTCTGGATATATTCTACTGAGATTTTCTGGAATGATGTTCCATAAGAATGTATTATATTTAGGGGCCGATTTAAGAGTTTCTTATTACAGTTAATCCCCTTCATCGTATATGAAGTAATTTTCGTTCGGTTCTTAATGGCAATCGAATAGGCAGAAGTATGATTGGGCTTCCCGATGCATACACAGGGGCGGATCCAGGACTTCTTTATTCCATGTCTGATTAGACTATGGATAAAATATTTTTTCAAAAAACGATTTATGATTACTTGGGATCATTTCGGTTTACATTTATAAAATTTCTTCATGTAGATGTATGAAGGAAATACATTGTTATTTTAATTTATTTATGATTACTTTTTACCTTAATCTCGATTTTATTAGTTACCATTTATCTCAGTTTAATTCCCGGTGGTGAGTAAATAGCGTCCACCAGAAAATGAGATTCCAGTGGGATTCGAACACACATCTCAGTAGCCAGCAGCAGCACAGTTTCACCAACTACACCACCAAGACTTCAGGTGTAAGTTCAAATTATACTCTTGAACTTATCCTTAATTTCGATCGTGGCTACGCTTGTTTATACTCTAATAGTTGCAGTATTTATTACATTCTCCGGTTTTTTTTCAAACTTTCATTAAATCAAGTATTAAAGATCATCATTATTTTAAAATTTTGATGACTCCTCCCTACCTTGATTTGATTTTATTATTAGTTTCTTATCACTTCTCTTTTCTTGGGCCGAAGTATTTCTAATGAAAAATTTTGAAAAATAACCTGAAAAAAAATATTGAAATAGAATGTTTTCAATTGTGTTTAGCCCAAGCAGAGGGTCCAGACCCCCTAGGGCCGTGTCTAATACATGTGTTATTTCTCTTTGGCCAGTAAATCGATCTGTATCAGGGTTTCCCCAAAGTGATCGATATTGTCTCTTAGTAGTTGATAGGGGCCTTAGCGTCGATGAGACGTTTCTGAAGGTCGAAAATAACCAAGTAGTTGACAAGACCCTTGGCGTCAAAGACAAGAACCTTATAATCTAGGAAATGAAAACGCCAACACCAGCTCAATTATACACCTGAGAGTGTCCAATTGAGGCAATTGTTAACAGGTTAGTGGGGGAAGTAATTGCAGGTTCGATTCTCACTAGGTGTTTCATTATTGCAGTGCTGTGCCAGGAATGTTTAGTAATAGAACACCTGCCGCAGAGTGACTTTTAGAATATTAGTCTCTGAGTAATTACTAGTTTAATCCATATTAAGTGTTGAATTATTGTAGTCTTGCGTCAGATTAGGATTTGTCCAATCGGTACAGGATCTGACCAGAAGTTATCTAGCCATGCGTACGTAAACCATGCCAATATCAATATCAAAGATATTATTAAATCATCAAATGGGCAAATAGAATTAAAAATAAGTTTACATTCAGTAAATACAGTTTATTCATAGTTCTGTCTAAGCTACAACATACTAAAATTTCGACACTCTAGCTTTGTTTTTGAGAGTTTTAGAGCAAAAGGACTCCGAACAGGAGCTTATTTCATACAATGAAAGTTGATAGTTAGCGCTTAGCGGTTATCCTTGCTTCCGCTAAACTTTTAGCAGATTTTCATTTAGCGTTTTCATTAGCTGCACGAACCACTGCCTAGGGCAATGGTGATGTAGTCTCTTCAATGTACACCTCTTGGGACCTAAGAAACTTATCCTAGCGTCCTTTCTACTTTTCAAAACACATTGCGTTCTCCTTCATCTCGCCCATTGTCTGAAATCTCTTGTCTTTATATGGTGAAAAGCCAAATGTTTCTGAGAAGCAATTCTGTGAGAAGAAGACAGAATCCTGTATCCGTTAAAACCTGTAAATAAACATGGATGGTTGTTAGACTATAGATGTCTTTTGTGAAGGGAAATGCAGTGGATTCTGCTTAATGGGACCATCGGTGTTTAGGACCAGCTACATAATAGGACCAATTTTGTAAAGACCGATTCAAACGTATGTAATCAACTCTAATTTGTTTCAATGCACTGTTTATCTGGACCAAGCGACGGTACTACCGAATTAGTATCAATGAAAATAAGATCTGAAATGTTTCTAGTTCTTGAAACAGTTATATTTTCAATATACTTGCTCGTGAGTTAAGGTGCATCTGAAATAATCGAACTCTCAAAAATATACTGTCATATTTTGGTTGATTTAGTTACGTCTCTTACATTTCTCATTGCTTCAAAAGAGAGTTTTTTTTTTAATGAATATGCTTTCGTTATAATCAATTTTGATCAGTTTTTACCTTAATACTAATTTTTCAGATGATTTTTATCACAACTTGAAAACAGACCGTCATCCTACGGCAATAATTAAACAGCGTAATCGATCCGATTCACAATTGTGATAAAAAGCAACTGAAAGGCAGTACGAAGGTAAAAAGTAGTCGAAATTAATAATTCATTTGCAATACTTCATCTAAGAATGAAATTTTAAAACGAAAAAATATCATTTTGTAGAAAACTATTAGCTTTGTTCGGTTAATCGGGTCATCCGGTTATTAGATCGAAAATAATTGGCTTCCGACGTGGACCTATTAACAGGAATCCACTATATTCGTTCGCCGTGATTAGCTTCGTGTTACCGTTCTTCCTGTTGCGAAACTTTTATGAATTCTCCCAGAACTTTTCTTCTAAGACCTCCATTTGACTGTCTGGCATCAGAGTTCGTTGGGTTTCCGGACTTGGCTGCTCACGAAATCTTGAGAAATGATTAATTTTTAATTTTCCGGCTTTCTTAATAGTCTCGCTGAGGATAAAAGGTGGACTGCGGGGTTGTTGTTGACTGTCGAACTTTTCGCTGTCAGTATTCAAGTGAATAGATTTTTCGATTTTAAGTTAAAGATGTTTAGTCACGATACGGACTTTATCAAGAGGTAAAGATTTACTGACAATTTGTTACGTGCAAGAGGGGTATGAGCGTATTTGTCGGGTGGAGAATATATATATATATATATATATATATATATATATATATATATATATATATATATATATATATTCATTCTCCATGAATAGATATATATAATGTATATATATACATATATGTGTGTGTGTGTGTGTATATATATTTATGTGTGTGTGTATGTATATATATACATATATACATGTGTATATGAAATGAGCGAAAAGTAAGGAAAAGCCACAATCGTTGGAAATTACTTGACATTTAGCAGTAGCATATGGTGGTTTGTATAATGGGTGTGCTCTGAGCTACGGATGCCCAAAATTGCAAGAAATATTTCTGTGTTTGTAACAGGTGGAAGCTTTTTTGGTACAATATAGGGAAGGTGGTTCCGATTTTAAATTTGCACCCGAATTTACAAACAACAAGCGAATAGATAAAAATAATTAAGAGAATTAACGAAATAAATGAATATTCATTTAGTGGCACAACATTTTTAAATTTGTGTAATTAGCAGATGCATAAAAAAAAAGGAGATGAAAAAAAGCTTTCAGTTTGTTTCTAAAAATAAATCTCTAAAAGCTTCTTCCGACCGACACACAGAGGATGACCTGTCAGGAAATGTTTAGAAGATGGCAAATAATTGGAACAAGTTTGAAACATGTTTAAAACGGCTGTTTTGGAAATCATTTCCACATTGTATACCTAAACATTTTTTGATGTATATATATTTCATTAAAAATGACAGCTAAAGAGCATCTTTTTAATCTTTAGTAATGTTTTCTTGTTTTCGTATAATTGAGAAGATATTCGGTTTCAAAGTACGAAACATTTTCCTGTAGGTGAACCCGAAAATATAACTGAAAGAAGATTTCTAAAAGATTAAAAAGTTGCTTTTTGTCTGTCATTTTTAATGGAAAGATACATTGAATAAGATTCTCTGCCAAAGTATATAACACATATATTTATATTATCAGATACAGAAGCAGTAGTCATGACTGTCCAAATATCTGCCAACTCTTTCTATCTCATCTCTTCACTCTATTTGGTCTTCTCCTACTGCATTTACTATTCCTTCGGAATCAATCCACTAAATTCTAGTCCCATATGCTGAGCTCCAGAGTATCAGCACAAATGGTGAGAGAGTTGTTGAGAATATAAATAAAAAACCAAACTGCAATAATTCGGTTTCGTAGATATCCAAACAAGATAACATTAATCTTCCTTTGTCCCTAAATTTTATTCGTAAAACTTTTTTTCAGTTGCATTTTGGGTTATATTGTGTTTTCAAGTGATTCACTTCCCATGTTTCTAATCTCAATGTCATGGCTAGTATTATACATTCATTGTACACTTCACATTTAAAACGTTTTAGCTTGGCGCGTTTCAATATGTCTCTATAGTTACGAAATGCTCTCCGACCAATCGTTATACACTGTTTTATTTCGCTTTCATGGACTTTCTGTAACTTAATTATCTGACCTAAGTGTATGTATTCATTAACTTCTTCCAAATTTCTATCCCCAATTCTCATCTTATTGATAATGAAAGCACTTTTAATTCGGAAGAACATACGACAGTTTTCAACGAGATGCAAGAGTAAAGTGTTAACGTAAATTAGATAAAAGATATTTTGAATCTGTACGTAAATGGAACTGCGATAATTCGATTTCATAAAGATACAAGACAAAGATAGGAAAAAGAATTAGACAAGAAGAATACAATTTCACCTAAACTATTTACAGCAAAGTCTTAAAAGCACATTTAAGAGAACTGATCGAAAGAAAAAGGGGGTAAAAATAGATGGAGAATATTTTAACCATTTACGATTTGTAGATGACATCGCAATAATATCAGATACGTCAGATGAGATGTAAATGATGCTGATGATAGTGGGGGAAAACTCAAACCAAAGAGAAGGATGAACAGAATTAAGACACACGTAATGTTCAACAATAACATCCTGAATTAGAATATGAGAACTGGGGAGGGGAAAATTGGATGAAGTTAAGAAATACATTTACTCAGGTCAGGTGATAAGGTTAGAGAAAAAATATGGAAGGGAGATAAATCGACGCATTAGGATTGGTTGGACATTTTGGAAACCAGCTGGCCAATATGCTTGAAACGTTAATTGCTCAATGAATGTATAATACCAGCTATGGCGTACGGGTTTGAAACATGGATACCAAATAAAAGGATGGAAGGGTCCATTGTTAAAGATGGAGGAACAAACAGAAAAATTACTCTGCCCCCTGTCTCTGTCTCTGTCTGTCTCTCTCTCTATATATATATATATATTTATATATATATATTTGTGTGTGTGTATATGTGTGTGTGTGTGTGTGTGGAGAAAGCACTGAAGAAAATTACATAAATTGCATTGGCAGATATTGAGAAATTAGTGACTGAAGTGAGAAAAAAATTGAAAAAAGTTTCAAGGTTCTAGACTTTTTAGAATATATATATATATATATATATATATATATATATATATATATATATATATATATATATATATATTAGTAAAACAGAATGTTCATTCAACCTGTAATGAACCACTAGAAATATCTGTACTCGTATTATAATCGCTCTACCGATGGTATTTAGCAGTATTTTGAATTAAAGATCTCTTCAGAACATATACACATGTCTTAAGTGAATTTATTACTATTCACTTATACATACACACACACACACACACACATATACATATATATATATATATATATACATATATATATATATATTTGCACAATTGATTGTATATGAACATGTTTGCGTGTTGAGGTGTGGGTTTGAATTATTACCTCTGTTGTTTGCAGTGAAGAACCAGCCGCTTAGATAAATGAGATATCTGAGCCAATTGAATATTGATCCTACCGAGTCACTTTTGGGGAAGGTTGTAACCTCATTCCCCCCGATAGTAATTCGAAGAAGAAGAAGAAGAAGAAGAAGAAGAAGAAGAAGAAGAAGAAGGAGAAGAAGAAGGGGGAGGAGGAGGAGGAGGAGGAAAAAAACTACATTGACATGGTGGCACAAAGGACAGTTGAAAGACGAAACAGAATCTCCATCAATAGCAGCTCAGCACAAATGTATTAAAACTAAGAATATTGAGACTAATATAGATTTTTTTAAAAAAGCAGAATAGTAAAAGTCCTTAGATAAAGCTGTCTAATGCATACAGGATATCGGCCCTTCATCATCATCATCATCATGAGTCTTTCAACGTCCGTCGTTAGACATAGACCTTCTCCAGGATTCGCCACACTTCTCAATCATGAGCGTCGCGGAGCCAGTACTTTCTGAATTTGTATAGCTCGTTTCTCCATCTAATATTCTGCCGGCCTCGGTTGCGCATGTGGTCTCGGGGGATCCGTGTCGTGAGTCGTGATGTCAATCAATTGTCTGCCATTCTTGCAACATAGCCAGCCCACTGCCCTTTGAGATTTTTAATGGATTCTATGATGTCCCCGACTCATGTCTTTTCCCGGATGTACTGTGCTGTATTGTGGCCTCTCCATGTGAGGCCCAGCATAATTCTTTCATGTGCACGTTGCATGGTTCTCAATTTGCAGATCTGTCTCTTGGTTAAGTTCCATGTTTCAGCTCTATAAGTGACTATTTGGAGGATGCATTGGTTATACATCTTTCTTTTTAGGATTAATGGGATCTTCTTATTTTTGAAGGTTGCGCTTGCTCTGCCAAAGGCTTGCCATCCTAGTGTGATTCCTTGCTTGATTTCTTCTTTTTTTGAAGGTCTCATTGAGAAGAAATGGACAATAAAAGCACCTTTAGTATATTGTAGGAAAGGCGGCCCCGATTGTAAATTATTTCACACACGCGCTCATTCGCTGTTACAAACGGAAAACAAATGAAGAAATAAGAAATTTAATGAAAGTTTTTTTAGTGGTGAAATTTCTTTTCAGTTTTCTTAATTAGCGGATGAAGAGTAATAGATAAGAGGGGAACAGAAAAAACATCAAATTTGTTTTCAAAATAAATCACTAGAAGCTTTTTTTTTTTAGTTGACACTCATTAGAGGATGACCTGTCAGGATATGTTGACAAAAAAAGAAATTAATTTGAAAGATGTCATTTAAAACGGCATTTTTTGAAATTGTTCAAATGATTTCTTCATGGTATATCTTAACATTTTCTGACAGGTCATCTCCTGATGGGAGTGTCCGTCGAAATGAGAGTGGGTTTGAAACTTGACAATTTACAATCGGGTCACCTTCCCTACATTGTACTAAAAAGATTCCTGTAGCTCAGAGCACACCTGTGATACAAACCACCATACATCCACTGTATGGAAAGTGCAAGGCTGATTTAGAGACCAAAAAAAGCAACTAACCAGACACAATCGGACCCTGAAATACCAGATTCTGACTTCAGGTCCAACATTAATGAACTCATCACATAACAATAACAGGAATAATGAAACCCCTGCAATAAAATCAAAACGACAAAATATCAAATCTACCATCGGAGAATGGTCACTTGGATACAGGAAAGAGAGGGAGGAAGAGCTAATACTGATCAGACTCTGCAGAGGCCACACCCAAATCACTCACAACTATTTACTGAAAAACGAAGAACCGCTAATATGCACATCATGTGAAGACCAATTCACGATAAATCACATTCCACTAAATTGTAGAGACTTGAGTCCAATAGACGGCCATCTTGTTGCTTTATTGCATGTTGCATTGTGATCATCATCATCACCATCCTCCTAGCGACAGTTCTCCCCCAACATTCACAAGATCTCTATATCATGGGCGTCACGGAGTCAGTACTTTCTGAATTTGTTTAGTTCGTCACGCCATCTTACTTTCTGTAGTCCACAACCCTGCATCTAATCCCTGGGGATCCATGTTGTGAGTCATGATATGCAGCAGTTGTCTGCCATTCTTGCTACATGTCCAGCCTATTATCACTCCCTCTTCCACCCCTAATATACCGTGCTGTCTCGTGGTCTCTCCATATTATGTTGAGCATGATTCCCTCATGTGCACGTTGCATGGTTCTGAGTTTTAGGGTTAGGTTCCATGTTTCAGCTCCGTAGATTACTATCAGGATGTATATCCTTCTTTTCATGACTAGATGTATTTTCTTGTCTTTAAAGGTCAAGGTTGCTCTACCGAAAGCTTGCCAACCTTGAGTTATTCCTCTCTTGATTTCCTCTTCTTTTGAAGGTTTCATGGAGATTTGCTGTCCGAGGTAGATGTAATGGTCTACTTGTAGTACGAACTCGAAGAGAAAACATGGAAGAACCCAGTCCTTTATTGGTTGAGTAGTGAACATTGTACTAAAATTCAGTGAATAGTTGGTTTTGTAATTCAAAAAAAAAAGGTAGATGCGTTGAGGTTCTCGCAAATTTGCTGATGAGAAATTGCATAAACGGCTCACGTTTCGCTTGTTTCACCTTATTTAGGGTTGTAAATTATTTATTGTTAATTAGTTCTTCCTTATTAAACCAAACCGATGTAAAAAATTGTCATTCTCCTACCTTGATTTAAAATGACGACCAAGTAATCTGTGTACGGCTCTTTTAGGGAATAAATGAACTGGCAGGTCTTACAAATCTACCAAAAGTGGGAAAAAAATTTCCAACAATGCATAATCTATTAATTAGATAATTTAGAGAAACTACTATCGCTATTAGCAGTGTCGTCAAATCGGATATAAATAGGTTTAGAAAATAAATGGGGTCCGACGTTTTTATGCTGACTGTGAGATGATATCAAGTCTCGACTTGGTTATTCGGTTCTGTCTGGAATACTGGGAATTCTTTGGGTCTTTTTACTTATTAACATCGAAGGCAAAAGGGAGAGTGGGGGTAAAATTCCATGTAATTGAAGCCAAAAAGAGAGAACCGAATAGTAACGCCGAAACTTGATATCTTTAAACGGTCCCAATAAGACTGCTGAACCTCATATATTTACAAAAAAATCATTCAAATTTGATCGGACGACGTTACTGATTGCTATATATATATATATATATATATATATATATATATATATATATATATATATATATATTAACGATTTTCCATCTATTTTATACACAAAGTGCAGGAATAATCTTCAGTTAGAGTAGAAGTTGGAATGAAGTTCAATCCTCTAGCTGACAACTTGAAGATATTCAGGAACCGTGGCAAGACCGGGTACTTCTGCTAGTTGATTGACAATCTTGATATTTGTGTCTTTTAGCAGGCAACACCCTTTCCAATCAGATGACTTGAAAGACGAAACGTTATCTCCATTGGCGCACGCGCACACGCCCACAGTCTCTCCAGAATGGTTAAAATGTCTTCTTCATTGAAATCTTATTTGCTGTATCCCTTCGATTTATTGAGCGCCCATTGCTTTTATAATGAATTATAAAGAGTTCCAAAGAAAAAAAAGGATTTAATGAATGAATAGAGGTGAATGAAAAGAGATAAGTTTAATGAAGCTGAAAGATAAACATCCTTCTTTGAAAATGTATTCTGAAAAGGTGTGGTTCGCTTCCTTTAAGATTAGTGGACCTTTTCACTCTTTCTTTTTTTTGATAGTGGAAATGCATATTCTACAAATGCGTCGGCGTCAATCTGCTCTCATCTTATGAATGATGTTTGTACAGAAAAACTATTTTCCTTGCGCCCTTTTATGCTCTTTATATATATATATATATATATATATATATATATATATATATATATATATATATATATATTGTGTGTGTGTGTGTGTGTGTGTGTGTGGAAAAGCAGATTCAATTGCTTTTATCAATGAATGATGCTTGTAAGAACAAGCAATATTCTTTTTATCTTTTGGGATTCACCCATATATATATATATATATGTGTGTGTGTGTGTGTGTGTGTGTGTGTGTGTACGCGTGTGTGGTAGAAGAGTACATTCAATTCTCTCTTATCTATGAATGATATTTATAAAAGCAAACTATCTTGCATGCTCCCTTTTCCTGTTTTTGAGTGTCGACAGTATTTTTTTTTCCAATATTTCTGTTGATCTTTGACTATTCGTGTCTGTCGCTGTGTACCCGACTCTTTTATCATTACATAACGTCCATTTCTCTGTTTGTTTGGTCGGTTTGGGCAAATTCAATAGACGCAGTCGTTTCGAAATTAATTTAAAGCTAATATTGCCGTCGTCAAAGAAAAAAAAAAGGCTTTAAACTCAACAATCTTTTATTTGCTTCGTCATATGCAATTAGACGAATGTATAGCAATATTCTATCTTTTATGCACACACACACATTCACACATACATATGGGTATGCTTGTGCGCATGAGTGTGTATATATGTGTATATATGTGTTGAAAAAAAAGGTGAACAATTTAAAAAGAAAAGACTTGAGGTTATTTTTCAAATTGTCTACTTTCTCAACATCTTGTGTGTGTGTGTATGAGTATAAATAAAAGCCGTTAAGAGTCCATTGTTGGAATAAGGCCTTTCTCATCTCCTTCTATAACAACTGCACGTATGCTGTCTTCAGACATGACTTACCGGTAATAATTTTTTTTATTTAATCCACCAATTTTATGCCTTCTACTACTGCTTTTGCTGTCCAATGGGCATTGATCGGTTATTCTTTTGCTCCATCTGCTGTCGTCATAGATCAGTCAACATGTTTTGTAATTCTTCTGATGCTTCTGACTTCAAAGAGACGTCATTGGTAAATCTCAAGTGGTTCAAATACTCTCCATCTAGGTTAATTCCCAACCACTCCCGGTCAGTTTCACGAGAGATGCTTCGACATCACGCTATAAACGGTTTAGGTGACTCAAAACTTTGACCCCAAGAGTATCAGAAACTGTGTCCGGCAAAAAGATGGTGCAACGAAATAGACAAGTTCAGAAAATCCTCGCTCCGCAACGCCCATGATAGTGAGACCAGGTGAATCATCTGGAAGGTTGATGTCCGACAATCGACGCTGAAAGCTTAATAATGATGAATTCCAACAGTCTCGGAGTTTGAATTCGGTGCAACTCGACACAATTTCGATATTTATACTCTGGTAGCGACTGTAACCCTTTCGGGCCTCCATAGTCTACGGCCCTTTTTTTTTATATTCCTCGTTCAATAATAACTCCAGATAATATCTGGTAGATAACCTATATATCAATATACTTATTTACACTTATTTCTCTGTCCAGTTATGATCCTACAGTGTGTATAACCTATATTTTAGTTCTTTTGTCCGTACTTACATCTATCGAGTTTCTTTTGTATCAATCTTTGCATCTTAGATTATGAGAAAGGTGTCATCAGTCACACTTTTGGGAACATAATTGGAATGAATACCTTTTTCTCGGTGTGGGGCGACGGAAAAATACATAGGGGTGGGTATTTGATCAACACTGTTGGCGGCTGGACGGCATATCAAATAGATGCTTCGTTTTTAAATCCCCGAAATGGTTACATGATGAACAACTGATGATCTGAACAATAAAAATTCACACATGGTAACATAATATCTAATTCAGTTTAGAAAATAATATATATATACATATATATATATATATATATAAATATATATATATATATATATATATATATTCATCCATATATATATGTGCATATGTGTGTGTGCATGTGTATTTGAAAAATCAGCAAAAATGATTTTTCTAGACAAAAATTAAATGTTGAAAATTTCAGCCCCCTAACAGTCTGTATGCGTGATACATACTTACATGCATACATAAATACATACATAGCCAGCTAGCCAGTCAGTTGAACCTGAAAACTATTTTGACAGTTTTGGTGCCAGTCTTGCATGATGGATTCCAATAATCAGCACTAATGGTGTGCAAGTCTGCCTTGCTCTACTGCGAAGTGTCCAGGAAACGTATTCTTTCATTCAATCATTTATTCACAAAGCTTACCTTGGTCTTGTACATGGGTTGACTGGCTACCGCCCACGAACCCACCGACTTCATTGAAGAGGAAACGTTGCAGTCAAAAAGTCAGTGTTCTTCTCGTCTATTCCTAATTATTGAAAAATACAATTCATTACCGAATAACAAAAAAAAACTAATTTTGTTGTAGCTTCAAATGAATCAAAAGCTCAAAAGAAGTATTAACCGCTCGCTATTTGCGGTCAGTTTTGATCCCAGGAACCACTATATATGAACCGAATTTCAACAATATTTTGCCCCCCAAGAATTTCATAGTTCTCATTTATTGATAGTACAAGGAATTTTTAATGTAAATATATATTCCAATGATGAAAAACATCGAAGTATTGAGAACCATGCAAAGTGCACATGAAAGAATTATGCTGGGCCTCACATGGAGAGACCACAAGACAGCACAGTGCATCCGAGAAAAGACAAGAGTCAGGGATATCATAGAATCCATCAAAAATCTCAAATGGCAGTGGGCTGGCCATGTTGCAAGAATGGCAGACAACCGTTGGACTCACGACATGGACCCCCCCGAGATCACATGTGCAACCGAGGCCGGCAGAATATTAGATGGAGAGACGAGCTAGACAAATTCAGAAAGTACTGGCTCTGCGACACCCATGATAGAGAAGTGTAGCAAATCCTGGGGAAGGTCTATGTCCAACGACGGACGTTAAAAGACTGATGATTATGACGACGACGACGACGACGACGATGATGATGATGATCATGATGAAAAAACAAGCTATAGCCATGTAAAATCCTTGTATCCAGCAAGGCTCGCAAGACATGAGAAAATATTTCCGGTTCGTTCAGCCCAGCAAAAAAGATTGCTGACCCCTAGTCTAATATTTAAAAAAAACGACATTAGCTTGCAAACCTTCTCCCCTAAAGTAAACGCCCAATCTAAGATATCATGATTATTTACTATGATCAGTTCAGTCTGGTACGAGGCCACAGTAGAGGAGCTCGTGCGTTGATCGAACTCACGACACTAGCGAATAATCTACCAGAAGAGCTTGCAAACGACCGCGCCACTGTAAGTGCCCGGTCTCGAGTTCTTTTGGCCGCATGTGCTACTGACCTGCTAACCTGTTTTCACAAGGTTCAAAGTCATAACGAATGTCGCTTCGCATAATCTAATTTCCTTTTTTTCAAACCTCGCTGAATCCGATTATCTGATGCGGGAATATCTTTTATTTATATATATATATATATATATATATATATATATATATATATATATATATATATATATATATATATTAATGGCCACGTCTATTATTATCATTATTCAACACCTGCAAGCGCCAAAGGTTAGATATTTCAGAAAAGTATGTTATTTTCAAACTATGTCAAACATCTGCGCAAGAGAGCGGACGGTAAAGATGTTTGGCAAAGAGCGTTCTGGAAATGAAGTTTGCAATGCATAACTGATTTCCCGTTTTCATCTCTGGAGAGTAACGAATAAGAAGTGGTCCATCAGTGGGAGCGGCCGTTTTCTTCGGTTTGAGAGTCAATATGCATGCATCTTGCATTACTTACGCTAAATACAAGACCAATGGTGTTCATTCACGTTCAAAAATATGCAGGTATGCCCCTGATATCTGAAAGTAGAACGTTCTTATGAAAACATTCCGTGAGCCGTAATTGCGTGAAGCAAAGAAGTTAATTGCCATAATTTATGGGGGAAATATTTTTAAGCGTTCCCTGACGCCCAAAATGGTGCTGAAGTTATGTTAAACCGACTTGTCAGAGTTTTGGATGGTGGGAGGTACAGGAGACTGGAATGTTGGAGATAGAGAAAGAAAAGGAGATGATGTACGTTACCTCTCTAACGGTTCAGTACAAAACAAATACTGAACGCTGTTTTCGCTTTACCCCTTTTTTTTGTACAAGTAAAAAAGTGGCAGAAAACGAAAGCGGGAGAGATCTGTTATATATTCGTAAAAAAAAGTCCTCTTTTTGAAGCCTGCTAACTGCGTATGGCTGAATTTCAAACACTAATCTTATGACCACTTAGTCAAAAACTGTCATCAAATAATTTTTTTCTCAACCGAATTAGTTTTTCAAAGGAATAAAAATGCAATAAAAATTGAGTGCCACTTTTTCCTTCTCTACAAGTGCGTCAACCGCTGTGCGATATTTAACGGGTACGTTTTGCACACCGAATTGCTAGCCAATGAGTTTGATACTCATTGAGTGCCTCATTATTGTGACCTTATACCAGTCTTCGCTGAGTCAACTGCACCACGTCATTTACAAGCTCCAAATTAACGTGCTAGAAGTGTGGGATCTGCATGATATTGCGGAGAGGAATATTGGTCAGCATTTACGCTTACCTTTCTTTTATTGTACGAGATAGCCATTGGCCGGAATGGAAATGGGTGGAGTATGCCAGGGTACGGCGTATACCTACTTCTTAATTTCCTGTTTTGGAGACATTGTTGTATAAGTAGTCCCCAAAACCCATTTTCATCATTGGATTGGCAGTGAAACATGTATTTATTCCGAGAATCTGAAACGAAGAAAATCGCGTCTATATCTAGCCTTCAAGATCTCAACCTCAGCGGAATCTCCTGGGGAGAAATGTCTTTTCTTGTGGTGTTTGGTGAGATTCAAATGGAATTCTTTATTACGAATTGCTGGAGCCTGGACAAACTGTAACTATGCAGAACTGCAGTGAGTGAGTAACTCATTTGGACTACTGGAAGTAACTGCGACGATGCAAATGATCATGGAGTTGGAATGGGTTCTCCCACATGCTGCGTATTCTCCAAACCTGTCATCTTCAAACTATCTCTATGTTCGCCCAATGAAATATTTTCTGTCTGTCCCAGCAGTTCGAACAAGCTCAAGGTATCGAAAAATTTTATCAGAGAATCTAGTGAATAAAAACCGGAATCTGTCTTTTGTGATAGAATTCACTATTTACCTGAGTGTTTGCATAATGTTCATAGAATGATAGGAAAACTATTTTGGTGGCTGAATAATGGTGCTACCAACTTTATATGAATCGAAGTTTTTTTTTAAATGATAAAAACTTTTACATCAGCTAAATGCATTGTCCCAAAACAGTTTTACTGTCCAATTATATTGTCAAGCTTCTAATATTGGGTTTTGACTTTATTTTCGTACGTAACAGCAATGGCAGATGACAATGACAATGACCAGACCAAGATCCAGTGACCTAATGCACAAATAAGAGTGACACAGAGACGATTTCACTCTCACTTGTTAAGCCGATTCAGGTTGACTTGTCTGAAAATCATATCTACAGGAACTACTTATAAAGTGATTGAAATAGAATAAATAGTTTTGGAATGATATTTGAATGGAGGAACACATTCTTTATTGTTTGCTCTTCAGATTTTAATGAAGTGCAGTAAAGCTTGTTTTCTAATTTGCTCATCCTGTGCTGGATCGATCTGAGCTTATCAAATATCTCAACATTTCAGACTTTAAAATATCCATGGAATTTTCAGGGATCTGTCTGGTAATAAAAATAATGGATTTTGTGAGTTTAGAACCCTTGTTGACTGTTTTTGGTAGAAACAGCTGTATCGAACTTCAAACCTTCTCCTTCTCATCTACAAGTGATGGAAAGAATGCAGATGGGTCCACGAAACTACTTCCGGTTTGGATGCTCCGGTTCTATCATGCAGTCAATCATCCTATTTAAAGGTAACAATTATATTTGAAAATATCCCTTACCCACAATCTGAGAAAAATGGGTCAAATCACTGAAACAAGTTCGAAAGTTTCTTTCCTTAAAAAAAATCATTTCGTAGAAATTCGAATATATCCGTGAAATCTTTCACGAAATTTAACTAATTTTGAGAAAACTATGGGATTTTTTTTACAGATCTCTTTATTGATAAGAATAATGGATTTTCTGAGAATAGGATCACTGAAATTGGTATATTTTGTCGAAAAGGGGGGCTGTCGCTTTTTTCTTCATAACTTTTCCTCTTTCTTTGAAGTAGATTAATGAAATGGCGATTGGGTCTCGAAGCGACTTTCGGTCGGGTTGTCCGGTTTCTATAAATGCAGTCAAGCCTGGAAGACCATTGGCGACAATCTGCGATACACCATAAACAAAGAGGATTCAGTTGATGCGTGAGGCTGTCGTTTCGTGTCAATTCCAGCGTCATTTATGCCAAGTTCCCAATTTAAGTTCCCTGATTGGACGGAACCACTTCTCGCTTGGATCACACTCGGATGGGTCCCGGCAAAAGGAATGTGGCCGCTGTGGTCCCTTGGGGGAAGGGGTAAGAATAGTATTCGGTGGGTCGTTTTCTGAATGAATTCTGTCGCTATCTGTAATGAGCACCGTGAGATATGTGGACTGGGGGGGGAGAAGGAGGTAGGAAATTTAGAAACAATGAGAAATGGGGAGAAAAACGGTGAGGAAGGAGGAAAGGAAGTGAAGGAAAGAAGGGAAGAATGAGCAAACGAGGGAAGGAGGGAAGGAAAAAGGTAAAAAAGAAAGGAAAAAAGAAAATACGAAAAAGAGGAAGAGAAAGGAATGGAAGAAAAATGAAAAAGAGAGAAAATAGAGGAGTCGGAAAGGAAAAGTTTTAAAAAAGAAAGAAAAAGGGAAGAAAACAGGGTAAAATATAAAAGGAGAGAAAAAAGAGAAAAAGGGAAGAAAAATTTAAAAGATAGGGAAAGAGAAAAAATGTATGAGAAAGAAAATGGGAGAGTAAAGATTATGCAAAAAAGAAATAAAGGTGGAAGATGAAGAAAAAAGTGAAAAAGAAAGAAAGTGAATAGGAAAAGGAGAGATAAGGAAGAAAGGAAGGAAAGAAAGTAGGAAGGAAGGGAGAAAAGGGAAAAAACAAAAAAATAAAGAAAAAAGACAGAATGAAAAAGAAAGAGAATGATAGAGAAAAAGGAAGAAAGAGGGAAGATGAAGAAAAAAGTGAAAAAGAAAGAAAATAAACAGGAAGAGAGAGAAAAAGAAGGAAGGAAGGAAGGAAAGAAAATGAGAAAAAAAGAAAGACTGAAAAAGAGAGACTGAAACAAAGGGAAATAATATGAAGAAATGAAGAAAGAAGGAAGATTAAGGAAGAAGGAAATAAGTAAAGGAAGAATGGAAGAAAGAAAGAAGTAAAATACAAAAAGGGAGACAGAAAAAGGAGAAAAATTGTGAAAGAAAGATATTACGAGGAGAGAAAAGAGATTTTGCCACGGTTGTCCCTAGGGTAAAAAAAA
Organism: Thysanoteuthis rhombus; assembly: GCA_963457665.1. Classification (NCBI taxonomy): domain Eukaryota; kingdom Metazoa; phylum Mollusca; class Cephalopoda; order Oegopsida; family Thysanoteuthidae; genus Thysanoteuthis; species Thysanoteuthis major. The sequence goes on along the minus strand of OY735222.1, from coordinate 8,775,004 downwards.
AGGATGCAGCTTGGTCATTTTCGAAATGAAACCTGCCGCTATCTGTATAGTTAATAAGCAAAGCGAGATATGAACAGGAAAGAATAAAGAGGAAGAATTTAGAAACAATATCTGGGGAAGAAAAAAATGAAAGCGGAACAGAAATCGTCACGTGACCAACATCTTTTGGCAGAGTGCCGTCTTGTAGTGATCACTTCAAAAACATTGGAGGGGGGGGGAGGTGATCAATCAAAGAAGTACTTCTCACACCTTTTTTATTAGGATGATCAATAAAAAAACTGAATTTTCAAAGGAAACAAGCGTGAATGCTACCGGGCACAAAATTGGGGATCAATTCAGAATAAACTCCAACTAAAAACTGAACTAATAACCTATAAAGGAGGAAGAGGAATTTAAAAAAAAAATTTTTTTCCTTTAGACATAATAAGGAATATTTTCACCTCTTTGGCTTCATTGCTTTGACCAGTATGCCTAATAGATACATACACACCAATCCAGCCAGATCAGCTTGAAAACTGAGGAAACTTATGTCGACAGTTTTGATTATCGATTTCTAGCAAGAAAGTATGAACGAAAATAGGGAAATGGGAAAGAAAGAACGAAAGAAAGAAAAGAGAAAAAAGAAAGAGAGGAAGAAAGAAAGAAAGAAAGAAAGAAAGAAAAAAAGAAAGAAGACAAACAGAGAGAGGGTGTCAGAAGAAGGTAGAACAGTAGGAGCAAGTAAGAAAAAAATGACGAGGGGAGAATGTTGCATATTGGTCGTTTTTGGACTGAGTTCTGCTGCTATCTGTGTTGGTAATTAGCAAGGTGAAACACGAACTGGGAAGAAAGGAAAAGAATTAGGGGAAAAAAAAACAAAGTGTAGGTGTAGAAACAACAATAAGAAAGATAAACAAAAACAGAAGTTGGAGTAAATTGAAAAAACAAAAAACAAAAAGGGGTAAGAAGGCCGAGAAGAAAAAAAAAAGAAATCGAACCAAAAATGGAAGGAAGCAGACGTATAATAATGAGGGAAGAAAATCTACTTATATAATGAATTGCGTTTTTTTTCTGATTCTTGGTCCGTTACGATGACCAGGTAACAATATTACTTATAAAGATATCTTCAACCGCTATCGGAAACAATGGACTCTTTCACTGAAACAAGCTTAGTAGTTTCTTTACTTTTTAAAGAAGATCCCATGAAAATTCAAACACATACATGGATTTTTTCACAAAGATCATCATCATCATCATCATCATCAGTAGCACCAGCAGTTTCTTAACGTTAAGATCCACCAGACGTTGTACTTGTGTCACCTGAACATGTGTAAATCTTCACACCATCTTAGTTTTTACCGGTCACAATTTTGCGTATCTCGAGGGATTCACGTCATGAGTCGTAATAACCAACGGCTGTCCAACATTCTTGCAACATGGCCAGTATATTGCTTTTGGGGTTTTCTGATAGATTCTCTAATATCTCCGACTCTTGTTTTTTCTTCTAAAATACAACACCGTTATGTGATCTCTCCATATGATGTTGAGTATGATCCTTTCATGTGAGCGTTAATGGTTTTGTTTGTTTGTTTGTTTTGTTTTGTGTTGTTTTGGGTTTTTTGGGGGGCGGGGGTTGTTAGTTTCAGCTCCATATGTAACTACTGGGAGGATGCATTGGTTGTAAACCCATCTTTTCAAAACTGATGGGATATTTTTTTGTTTTTGAATGTAGAGCTCGCCCTTCCAGAAGCTAGTAAACCTAGTGAGATTCTCCGTTTGATTTCTTCTCCTTATGAGGATTTCATGAAGATTCTCTGTCCCCAATCGATGGAGTTAGTGGTCTACATTTTTTTTAGCTCTGTGCTTTCGACTTTGATCGTTATGTCTTTGTCCTCTGCATATTTTCAGCGCGTGATATTGGTTTTACCGAAGTTCATGTTAGGATCTACATTTTCACTTTCTTCATTCAGTTCGTCTAACATCTTGAGTTCATGGATGTTCACGACAACGAGGACGATGTTATTAGAGAAGTTACTGGGCTTACTTAGATATTTAGAATAATGAAAAGAAAAAGAGGGAAAGGGGGAGACTGGAATTACTCCACGAAAGAATAAAGGGAGAGGGGGAAGAACCAAAAGAAAGTGAAACCAAAAAAAATGGAAGAAAGCAGACGTGAAAAAAACAAGACGAGAGAAAGTCAAAAAGGGAATGAATAGATAATAACCAAGGAATGAGCAAAATGAAAACAGCAAAAAAAAAATCGGTGAAAAGGGAGGGATAAGCTTGTACAGAAGGAAAAACCAAAGTTAAAGAAGAAAGGGAATTGAAAGCTAACAAGAAACAAAAGAAAACGAGATTAAGTTGTGGAATAAGAAAAAACGTTATGGAATAAGAAAAGAATGAATGAAATAGAAAAGAGAAGGGAGAGAAAAGAAAAACGAGAAAGGGGGAAAGTAAGATGGAAAATCGGAAAATGAAAAAGAAATTAAAAGAAAGAGAAGTCGGAACACAGATTTTTTTGAAAAGAAATACGAGGAGATAGAAAGTATAATGGTAAATGAATTACAAAATGACAAATCTAAATGAACTATTGCTAATAAGTCACTTTCGATTACCTAAAGGTTAGGAGTGAAGAATGCCTTTACATCTCCGTCACATTCCCCCTTTATAATCCGCAGTTTCCTCAAACCGACACCGTTTCTTATTTTACCCTTTTAAAGGTCAATGGTCGACCTTGGTCTGAGTCGATCCGGTGACCCCTTCTTCTTTCCAGATAGCGGGGGTCGGTTGGGGGCAAAGAGACTTCTATCCCTGATCCATCACCTCTATCCTAATCACACAGCTTAATGCACAGGGAGATTAGTCTTAACGAAGCGTTTTTCACGCTCTTCGCCTATATTTGAACTATCAACCTTCCGCATGTGAGGCAGACGTGCTAACCATCAGAGCAGACAATACCGTAGGCTATCATACAACTCCATCGCCTGACTATGGGTAAGATAGCACAGGGTGAAGTGAGTGTCGCCACTTCGGGTACTCTTTGTCTCTTGGTCTAATTTCACTCTTTGAAAGCAGGCTGAGTAAGTA
>OY735222.1:8756938-8766938 GCA_963457665.1 Thysanoteuthis rhombus | reverse complement strand
ATACGTGAAGAATGATTAGCTCAGTCATTGTGTATTCAATGGCCACACCGTACGGAAGATAACTCAGAGGCATCTTACTGCCTATTGAACATGAGAGAGTATCTGTCGAACCATACGCAATAAGGTCCCTCTGATTGACGGCACGATCGATTCTCGAGATATTCAAAATGGCTAGATATTTTTCTTTCAAACAAGATTTAACAAGCGTTGAATTCCCACTGAATAATGTTCGATCTGTGTGATTAATACCACTGAATAATATGCATTGGAAAGGAGGAGATTATTATGTGAAGTTTTTAGCGGATTTTTATCCTCATCTTTAATTTTTTGAACACAGTGTTTCGGCCGTTGTACCCTACGGTTGTTGTCAGGAGATGAATGGCTGTATTTTTCATTATAGGGACCGAAAAACTCCTGTCTTGTTCGAATTTTATTGTTCGTAATTGATGTCAAAATACCGAGGTTGTCTGGAGTTGATGCCGTGAGTGAAGTGCTAAAAGCATCTTGGTCGGACACGGTCAGTTGTACTAACTGCTATTAAAGTCCGCTAAAAAGTCCACATCATAGTATTCCCTCATCTAAAAAGTTCAGACAGAAAAACGAAGGAGACTATGTTGAGGAATGTTCGTTGTGTGAAATGAATGCTGCATTTATCATTAGGTTGCGTACTTATTGATTCCCCTATCTACGTGTATGTATATGTATTTGCGCATGTTGATCAGTGTGCATGTTTATGTGTATTCTTCATGTGTGCATATATACATATATATATATATATATATATATATATATATATATATATATATATATATATATATATATATATATATGTATATATACTTATGTGTGTGTGGGTGTGTGTATGTCGCCAGGCTGTATGTGTTACTATTCCCCTTTTATTCATGTATAGGGTCTTTTTTTTCTCTCTTTGGTGCACCTATTCACCCTAAAATCGATTTGGCGAACTAAGTTGCTATCTTAGCTACTGCCACCGCTCTCATTTACATTCTGATGTCCAGAGGAAAGAACCTCCTGTCATTTTCGGGCGTCCTTTTTATCTAATATTTTGTCAATCGCCTCGTCATTTGGGCGCTGTGAAGGTCACAGGGACAAAAGTGAGGTCTTCTTTGCCCTAACTCAGTCTACAGACAATATTCAATTTCCAAAAAACGTTGTGGAGACGTGAATATATTTCAAGATATATTTTCAAAATATGTAGATAAATGACGCGATAGAAGATCACAACCAGCAGGTTGATCTCAAACCATTCGTCGTAAGTTAAATGCAACTTTGTCTTTCTCATTTTCCCTCAACATCTTTATATATATATATATATATATATATATATATATATATATATATATATATACAGTATGTGTGGTACAAATCAGGCGAGCAGTATAACATAATATAATTATATATCAATAATATAACGCCTCTTCTGAAATGTATAGGATTTATTTCATAGAGTGCTTGATACATACAACATTTTACTCTTGAAGTTAAGTTGTTTTAGAGTAGAGCTGGAAATAAATAGTAGGTTGTGGATTCGCTACACAAACTAGCTCATGTTTAGGCCTTCTCTGAAGAGGCCCAGAGAGGGCTGAAACATGAGCTAGTCTGTGTAGCAAATCCACAATCTACTATACATACATATATATATATATATATATATATATATATATATATATATATATATATATATATATATATATATATATATATAACACAATGCAAATCAGGATTACAATATGATATAATATAGTATAATATAATATTTGATGTTTGATGGATTCATTTCATAAAGTGCTCGATACATTCTATATCAAACATTAAGTTGATATAGAGTAGAGTTTAAAATATGAGGTGGTAAAGGATTCACTACACAAACACATTTATATTTCTATCCTGTTTGGCTTTCTTCAGGTGAATGAACCTAAAAAATAGATCCCCTGCAAAAAATGTCCAAAATACGGGTCTAAAATAATCCAAATCATTCACCCGAAGGAGCCCAAACTACGCAGAAGCATAAACGTGTTGCAAATCTTTTATTTCATCATACATATATGCATACACACACATACATACATACATATATATATATATATATATATATATATATATATATAGTATATATATATATATGTGTGTGTGTGTGTGTGTGTGTAACCTAGTCTTTACGCATACATCATACCTACCTGTCCTATCTCTTCATTCCCTTTCTCCCATCTAGTCCCATTCATGATCCATTCATATCTCATTCTCGATCAAAGCGGAGGACTTTCTCTTTTTTATGTCTGAATGTTTGTTTATGCACTCAGCGGTGTGTTCCAACACTCATGGCTACACCGTTTTGTCTACACAGTTGAAAATTAGCATCAGTACTCCAGTAGACCCATTCTAAAGCAGGCTTCTAGTGGGGCTGGGGTTCAATTTACAATAGATGTTTATGCTAAAGCAATCCCTCAGTTTGTGTTCGGTAGCATTCACACGTGTTTTTTTGTTTTTTGATTTTTTTAATATCTAGACTTTTTTCAATGATCGCTGTACAACAAAAGGCGAGGGAAGTAACTCATTTATTGATCACCCTTTTCTCCTTATTGTATAATTGCCCCCCTCCACCCAGCCAAGACAGAATGCCGCCAAAATACGTTGGTCACGTGACGGTCCCCAGTGAATGACTCACTAGACCTATCTATCTATTTATCATTGTTCATATCTATCTTTGTAAGTTCATATCTAGGCCTGTCTCTATTCTATGAGAACTTGTTCATGTGTCTGTCTCAGTCTGTCCATCTATCTATGATTGTACGCATCTGCAACCAAGTACCAATTGGTATTTACATCCGTTTGTAAAATATCACGTTCTCTGGCCTGTCAAGCTTTGCCTATTATTTCATTCGACACATTAATTATCACAGTCAGCTTCTAGCGAAGAAAAAGATAACAACGTCCACAACATCCGTATTCAATTCGCCGGCGAGACGAAATGCGGTCACAACTAACAGATAGAGACTTTAAATCAACTATTTCCAACCATTCTTTGTTGTTCTCATCAATCTTAACCCTCAAAGGCTTTAGGTAACCGACACCCTCCCGGTGTCGATACTCATCTTCCAAAATATACATAAAATATCTACTTGTGGAGCAGGATAGAGTTTAAGAATGAGGTATTTTGCTTTCTGGTTCAAATGTCGGGAATTGACGCGAAATCGGTTGGGTTTGAGCGCTTCAAGATCTTGTGTCTTATTACGGCTGATTTATACAGTTTGACTGGTGCTGTCAATTATGCTTTACCATTCTGCCAAGTACCACATTTGCAAATCCTTCAGCTAAATTGCTTCCCACTCTGCTTGACACATGAGCAAGGGTTTAGTCTCCATTACTCGAACGGTCCCTGGAGACTTAATCAATTTCTTGTAGCATCTGTGAGCTTCACCAAGATGGACTGTCTTACAAGGCTAAAGGGCACCACTGTCTTGATCTTATATCATAGCTGTGAGGAGAAGTAGATTCATGCCTTCCCCACACATATTTATGCCAAGTGAACACAAACTGTCTTTGTTGGAGTTTGAACTCGTTTCGCCGATTTCATCACTCGCTCCTCACATTGCAAATTCACTGCAAAAACTGCGATCAATATCTAGTATTTTTTTACCTGTGTTAACCTAGTTATATACTTTTTACATGGCCCATGTAATTTTTGAGAAGAAATAACTGGAGAGCAAAGACTACTTGAGCGCTTCAAATCAAACAGGCCTGACTGCTTCGGGGTCAAATCCCATTTTGATCGCAACTATTGCAACAACTATTCAAAAAACATTTATACTTTCCTTACTTATTAAGGGGAGTGTGTGCGTGTGTGTTAGTGTGTCTGCTAAGTTTCAAGTTTATACTACGGACGTTTTTGGCCAAGAAGAGTAAAGAAGAAAGAAAAAAAGTAAATATAAAAAGAGTAAAACGTGAGTTGACACGACGTGACATCACAGAATCACTCTTTCTTTCCCCCCCCTCTCTCTCTCTCTCTCTCTTCCACGTCTAAATAATTGAGATGATAAAGTCAACTCTCTAAGAGTTTGACTATAGCGGCATGACATGTGCAGGGCTGATGTAAATATGACTACCCACCCGACAGCAGTAATTACAAAGTCTAATTATCTTCTGTGTCGACAGTAATCATTAATGGTTTCCAATTTTTCCATGACCTCGTCACCATCACTCGCCATTCTTTCCTTGCCCGACAACCACCTGAAGCTAATGCACAAAATAAATTATCTTGCACCAAACGTAAGAGGAAAATACAATATGATCAATTTTCTTTTTTCATTATTTTCATTAATGTATTTGTAATAGTACATCGATGACATTTAATACAAGCAATTCATACTGCAAGCTGTTCATATCTGTAATTAGGGCACTTCGTCAAAGTTGACTGATTAGTAAGGTAGTTCAGCAGACCGTTACTAGTCTAGTGAATTCGATCCTCATTGGAAGTCGCGCACTTACGATCTTGTGACAGACTAAAGCACTAATGTTAATAGCACCAGATTGCTATATAATGACTAAGATATATAAATAGATAAATAAGCAAATGCCAATAACTGACATCAACAGACTGACAAAGAAATAATAAGACCTGAGATAGATAGATAGATAGATCGATAGAAATGAATTGACTGAAATAGAAAGACGGATAGATAGATATGAATACACTGAGATCGATGGATAGATAAGAACAAACTGAGATAAATAGATAGTATGTGCCTGGCTGAGCTAACATTAGTAAATAACTAATATGAATATGTTTATCATGACTTGATGGTTAGCAAGACTGCCTGATGTACTGGGGAATCAATTACGTTTGCCTTGTACCAGAGAGATATAAGGTAAGTAAACCATTTGAAGGTCACTTTGCCTAGCGCGATATTAAGCAAGCAGTTCCAAGATTTGTCCGGACCATTGGACTCATTTTTATGTTGCTGATATTAATCACCATAATGCTTCGGCCGATCTGTTTTACAGCCTCATTCAGGTTTACAATCTGTGAAGAAAAAAGAAGATACTCTTTGATGCCTTTTGACCGACAGGAAAATGGTTGCTGGGATACCAAACAGATCGATTCACTTTCAACAACACGAAGCATCCAAACTATACAAGCCATAAACAACAGCAGCAGCAGCAGCAACCTTTAAGCGTCTGTTGTTAGACATAGACCTTCTCCAAGATCTACGAGAAATCTCTATCACGTGCGTCGAGGAGCCAACACTTCCTGAATTTGTGTAGTTTATCACAGCATCTTATTTTTTTGTCGGTCACAGTTTCGCATATAATCTCTGGGGATCCATGTTGTGAGTTGTGATGTCCATTGGTTGTCTGAGATTCATACAACATAATCAAACCATTGCCATTTGGATTTTCTCATGCATTCTATGATATCACTGACCCCCCACCTGTTTTTTTTTGTTTTTTTTTTTCTGTCTTGTGATCTTTCCATGTGAAGTTGAGTATGATCTTCTTCTAATTTTTACACTAGGGCAATGGTTTAGAGACTTTATAAACTCAAGGACCCCTTTTATAAAAGGAATATTCAGGCTGGCCCCTATTTTTAGTTTTTAGATTTTAATCTATAATTTTTATCTTATAGACAGTAATCAATGAACTATAATTGAATAAACAATTTCTTCAGTCTTTCGAAATAATATCTATTCATGATAAATTATATTTATTTGAATTATTACAAATGGTACATTAATTGTATACATTAATTTTTTTGAGGGGGGGTAGCTGTGCAATGGATGATATTTCTCTGTCACAAGATATGTTTTTCAGGTTTTGAGGGGACACTGCTATGGACCCTGAGTTCGAATACCCAGCACCAAGGTGTTCAACAATTTCATCTCTATTGAATAATAGATAACAACACCGTACAACTAATTGACTGGTCCATGTATGCCACTTCTTTCAATTTTCTTGCTTTCTAGCGGTATACTCTTTCTATCATCTGAATATCATTTCAGAGGAAGTAATATGTGCCCTCCTCCTCCAAGGAACAGTCTGCTTTAACATTTTTCTCCTCCACTCTTTGCATACGTGTCTCTTATATCCTGACTTGAAGGGAATGGCTGATTTCTTCCATTTATTTATTTTCATTTATTTTTCACAATCGCATGGGATGTCAAACATACAAAATTTTGTCAAACTCTCCTCTTGTAAACGAACGACCCTAGTAAGTAGGTTTCAAAGAGTGGTCGTGCTACAGGAAACCACTTCGATGTTTTAATGTCCACAAACCCTTTTCAATCTGTTCAATATCACCTCTTACAAATGAAATGCTCGCTATAGCTACAAAGCTTGTAATTCAGGGAGCTCACCCTACTATTTCCCGTCTTAGGGACATCAAATGGCGGATAGTCGTTACGTTGGAAAGAGTTTAATTGTCCGAACGAATCCTGCAAAGTTAATGATTTTTCCCATCCTCTAGCAAACAAGTTACTCTGGATTGCTTGCACGCTTGATCCTTGTTAGCTTTCCTAGTCTTACTACGGTATTACATTAAACCCAAGATCTAAGATAACCATATATGTATGTGTATGTAAAAAAGAATAGGCATCAAGCTCCCGGAAGAGTTTTGAATAATAACCATTTAACCTTCTACCTCAGCGTGATGGTCAGTAAGTTTGTTTCGCTGATCAGTTCGATAGTCAGATGTGTTCGATCTTGTTTGAATACCTGACACTTGAAGCCTGGTATCAGTCCAAACCAAACCAAACTTAGTAAATACCGAAACATTTAAGCTATGACGATGAAAGTCACGTAAAGTAATGACTTTTAAACAGTAAATTGTCTGCTGAGGAAAAGTCGTAATTTTGAATCTCCGCCAATTCTTGTCCCCCCAGACATGCAAAAAATCTTTAAACATCACGATTACTCACGGTAAAAGAGATTTGGGGTTGTTGTTTTTTTTAAAGAAAATTAAAAAAAAGAAGAGATACTTTTTTTAACGAAAAACTTTAAAAGGGGAAGCAATGTTTATGTTTTTTAAAAGAATGATGAGAAAAGAAGACGGGTCTGGTTAGTCACTCAGTAGAGACCGTCATGCTACTTACGAAATTTGGTCGCATGCTGTGCTAGAGGTGATCACTTGAAAAATTGGTGAGAAGGTTGATCAAATAATACGTTACATAATCTTTTGCTTGGCATTGATCACTAAGAAAACCCCGAAAACAAAACAAACGTGAATGCTACCAGACACAGACTAAGGAACCAATTTAGCATAAACTTACATAGCTAATTAAAACCCCGCTAAAATCCTAATTAGGGAATGTTAAAAAAACGTTTTTTATCCGCAAGACATTAGGGAGAAAACATATATACATGAAAACATATATAGATACATAGCTAATAAGACCAACTTGAAAACTGAAAAACTTATATTGGCTATTTTAGTGACAGTTTTGGTTGACGGTCTCTAATATACTATGGAAAAGGCAATCATGAGAAAGAAAAAACCTTATTACGTGACTGCATTACATTCAGTATCAAAAAAGAAGTTCCTTTTTGATTTATTGATTGAATGATTGATTTAAATTTAGATTAGGATAAAAGACGTCGAATCAGATCACAAGGTACTTGAGATCGACATCAGGGAAGGAAAAAGAGGTGGATAGTGTTATATACAGCTTTTAGTGCAGCATATAGCCGAATGGAGAATGTTGAGATGGGGTTGGGTCATTTTTTCAGGTTGGGAGGGCCTGGAAATCTTCATTCAAAACTCTGGCTTACTGGGACGACGATGATGGGGGTCGGGATATTTGCAACTCTCCAACCTGAAGAATTTGCAGTGGTGATAAATAATGAAACTGTGTGTCAGTTTCTCTTGATCTATATCTATATCAGTATATATATATATATATATATATATATATATATATATATATATATATATATATATATGTATATATATATATATATATATTTATATATACGTATATATAGAAATATCACAATATATATATATATATATATATATATATCCCAATATATATATATATATATATATATATATATATATATATGTGTGTGTGTGTGTGTGTGTGTGTGTGTAGAGAGAGAGAGGGTCAGTTATCACTCTGACATGAAAGAAAGATATGAATAACTATCCATTTATCTACTCTGTATTTTGAGATATTGAGCACAAACCCTAAAACAGTAAATGTATGTATGTGTGTGTGTGCATACTTTTATAGGCAGGTACATAGGTAGGTAGATTTACCTCAGCAAATAGATAAGTACATCTATCTTTGTAGTATGAATAACAGTTCGTTAGATATGTATATGTATATATGTATGCATGCATGCATGCATGTTCCTTGGGTATATAGACATGCACACACACACACACACACACACACACACATATATATATATATATATATATATACATATATATATACATATATACATATATATATACATATATATATATATATATATATATATATATATATATATATATATACCAATGGTTGTTTAGTCACTAAAGATTTACCATTCAGCTGAAGAATCAAATTAACGAAAATAGTCTTTTATAAAAAAAAAAAATTCAACTTCTAAGATATATTACAAGGCATCAAAAAAAATCAGAAAATAACATAAGGCCACCTACCAACAAAAGCAGAAAAGAAATGACTTATCCGTCGTGAAAGGCGCCTCGCCGGAACATTCTGTCTAGGGAAAGAGAAATTATATATATATATATATATATATATATATATATATATATATATATATATTTATAGTCAATTTAAAAAGTATATATTTTTTAGTTTTTTCCCAACAGTCTGTTTCATACATTTGCTTTTTCCAAGAGAATAGCCTTTAGTCTTTTCGAAATACTTTTTTCAATAATAAGAAAGCATTTTCAATATATGTATATATATATATATATACATATATATATATATATATATATATATATATATATATATATATATTCATATATATATATATATATATATATATTCATATATATATATATATATATATATATATATATGTGTGTGTGTGTGTGTGTGTGTGTGTTAAAATTGCATTTATAAATGCATATATGAATGTTACAAATAATATGGGACAGATAGTATTATACACATAGAAACCATAAACCAAAACTTTCCAAGTAATTTTCTTCAGTTTTCTGGTCAATCCAGCTGGCTATGTATGTATGAATCACTGACGGAGCTTGAAGGCTGAAAATTTAAACATTCACTCCTTAAATTTTTTTTTTACCACCCCCATAGACTTTTAATTGGGGGTTCAATTTACTAAATAAACTCGTGCTAAATTGTTCACTTTGTGCCCGCTTGTTTTCCGAAAATTCTGACTTTTTTAGGGATCATTTTCCGACCAAACGATAGAGAAATAAATTACTTTTTCATTGATCGCCTCTATTTCCAATTTTTCAATTGACCTACCCAAATATGGCATGCAACCAAAAGGCGTTGGTCCTGTGACGGTTTCTCTTGAGTAACTAACCAGACCTGTATATAGTAATTGTTCAATGACACGGTGTTTTTATGAATGGGAATGAACCTGTTGTTTTTGTTTTCGTTTTATCTTTCTATTATTGCCAACTTAAAGTTTTTGAAGAAACTGTCCCGTTTGGCCAATATTACAAAAAATCAATGAATTCACAGAAGAAATTCTTGAGAATCTAGCATGAAAACGCTGGCATGTAGAGGAAGAAGTAAAGCTTGTCTAGTGTACAAACCGTAAGGTGGCGAAGGGTTGAACAACCGTAGCCACTAAAGGTGGTGAAAGGGTTCCAACCTTTGTTTTATTTGTGTCTGTCTTTGTGTCTTTGTGCGTTCGAGCGTTATAACGTTTTGTCTACAGTACTCCAGTGGACGCTCTCAATAAATGTTTTTCGTCCTTTTGGGGGAAAAAAGAAGGCTTTTTGACCTTTTGGGACATTTTTTTTGAAGGGGTTATCATTAACATCTAG
>OY735222.1:8749438-8754438 GCA_963457665.1 Thysanoteuthis rhombus | reverse complement strand
ACTGAACGCCCACGACCGAAAGGTCTGGTGAATCTTGGGAAATATCTATGTCGATGATGATATTGATGAAATGATTTGAAGGAATCAGTGACAGTATATGAACCAAAGTTACATTCTATTTCTTTTATTAAGAGCTCTTAGAATAAGGCAACCACCCAGGCTTGGACTCGGATGCTCTCCGAGTCATCATTTTGTCTCAATATCTCGAACGATCTATTGTTTGTAGCGGTTGTGGGTTTTTACGGAGCCGGGATACTAGCCCAATGCCAAAGATGGACTGCCTTACGGGACTAAAAGGTTCTATCCACCCTGTTATCCATGGCTGGTGTTGGTGGTGAATCTATGCATTTCCGAAGGGTATTAGTGCAAAGTGAATACAAACTGTCTCTGCCAAAGTTCGAACCCAGCTTGCCGATTTAAGAATTATAAAGTTCAACCTTTGCTTAATGAAGGGTATTGTTCCTTAAGATGGCCACGCCAGTCAACAGACAAGAAAGGAGAATATTTTTGTTGGAATATTAGGAGCTTTTTGCTGAACAACGATAATCGGAAATACAAAATACACACATACTGTTAGATGCTCTTACTTACAGGGCTAAAGGGGTTCTACTCAAAGTGATCTTCTATTTCTTGATAGCTAGGAGTAGAAGTACATCCATGCCTCTCCCAAGGGTATTAGTACGAAATGAACGTAAACATCATCGGTCGGAATACGAACTCGTTTCGCCGATTTTGTTTTTCTAGCTGGCAACCGTTTTGCTACCTTGCACCTCGTAATAATGTTGATTATGTTCTGGAAAAATAGATTTTGCTACTTTGTTGAACGTGTTTTCGTCACGTCTTCGAAAACGCTGCATTGCCCATGGTATTACGTAATATGTTTTTTGGTTCCCTCTAAAAATGTATTTGCCGAAACAGGATTTTTTTATGACTTTTGTTTAACGTATATAACGCTTTTCATTTTGTTGGAGATGTAAAGAAGTGCATTAGGAAATGGTTCTATAGAATAAGACCAACATTTCTTCACTGAATAGATCGTGAGACAACGAGAAATCTAAAATGGAAAATCGATGTATGCAAGGAAAGAAATCATGGAGGAATGAATCAAAAAGCAGACGACAGAAAAAGGTGTGAGAATAACAAGAGGCAGGAAGACAGGAAAAAATCGGTTAAAATAACGCGTAAGAAAAGTTAGCTTCTAAACGTAAAAATAGCATCAACGATTTTTTTATGCATCGAAAAATGCAGTAAATACTAAAATGTAATACACTGTAATAAAACTAATGAAAATATAACCAAATATATAACTCGAGGAAAGATGGCGGTAAAGAAAACTCAACCACGAATAGATGGATTTCAAAAGAGGCTGGAAGTGTTAACATACAACGAAGAATAGGGATTCGTTTAGAATTATATCTTGACTGCTTCTTTGCTTTTCGTGTGTAATTTCTTGTGCTGAAACTCGAGTAAACACCCTAAAAGAAAAAGTCGATTAGAAATAAAAATAAAGAAAAGAAAGATACAAAATTTTCTCAACCTAATTCTAAGAACTTTATTTTGCGAGAATAAGAAAAAGGGGAGTTGGCCAGGAAGGAGTAAATCAAATATTATGAATCTTTTGTCTCCCTCCGCCCACGCGCTGTATTATGATACACGAATCAAAACTTCAGCTGAATATATCTTTTTAAACTTATATGATATAAAGATGGAGTTTATCAGATATAGATAGATAGATAGATAGATAGATAGATATACTCAGAAGATTAGAAGGGGAAACACCCAAACAAAGTAGTACTGCTGATTATAAATGAATATATATATATATATATATATATATATAGTATTGCTTATGATACATATATATACATAGTATTGCTTATAATATATATATATATATATATATATATATATATATATATATATATATATATATATATATATATATATATATATAAAAGCCATACTGTATATATATGGCTTGGCTTGGAGATTGTTTTGTTGTATTCTGCAGCAGCAGGACCCTATACGACAGGGTTTGTGTGTGTGGAAAACATTCCAGCATATATATATATATATATATATATATATATATATATATATATATATATATTTATAGATTGATAGATAGATAGATAGATAGATAGATAGATATGGCTTGGAGAAGTAGTTCGACAGGATAGCCTGCTCAGATTAAAGCCCAATTCAGAATCACGCTTCAGTGAAGAGAGAGAGGGAGTGAAAGTGAAAGAGAGGCAATACTAATTTATCCATCTCAAAATTTGAAAAGAAAATCGAATAAACAAATAAACAACTCGGGCATGCCATTAATCGTAATTGGCAAATCTAAGAGTTGTTGTTTTCTTTAGTCTGCATACATGTTGTTTACTATTTGGCGATCCCATGTTTCAGCCCCATGAGCGATTATCGAGAGGATGCATTATTATAGACCCTACTTTTTCAAAACTGATGAGATCGTTTTTGCTTTGATTGACAGATGTGCAGATCACATTTGTCATCGACACTTCAGTGATAGATCCCTAATATTGTAACGTAGGCAGTGTCAGGGTACTATGCTAGTATATATATATATATATATATATATATATATATATATATATATATATATATATATATATATGTGTGTGTGTGTGTGTGTGTGTGTGTGTTATCATAAAGTGCATCGTTTAGGGCGAGTGATACATTATGTGTGTAACAACGGGAGATCATTTCAAATAAGTTTCTATATATCATAACGCAATTTATAATCATTCTATCGGATCATATGCATCCATTTCTTAATAATAACGAACCGGAACAGTACCAAAACCTAGAATAGATACGAACTCTCTTAGCACGAGAATGAAAGGGACAGTTGTTTTGTTCTTACTTTGTTTTTTTCTCCATTTTTTTTAAAATATGGAATGCTCCATGAATTTGAGTGTTATTCGCTATGCTGATATCTGTATCGTTCCGATTTTACTATAGAAAGTGTTCAAAAGAAGGATGCAATCGTCTTCCTCACATCAGTTAAAACTCAATGGAGCTGAAATATGGAACCTAACCTAGAGACAGACCCGCAAACTGAGAAGCATGCAATGTGCGCATGAGAGAATCATGCCTAATCCCACATGGAGAGATCACAAGACAGCACAGTATATAGAAAGAAAACGGGATTCCGAGACATCAAAAATCTGTTAGAACGGCAATGGGCAGGTCATGTTGTAAGAATGACAGGCAACCGATGGACATTACAACTCACAGCATGGATCCCTAGAGATCACATGCGAAACTGAGACCAACAGAATAAAAAAAATAGATAGATGAGTTAGACAAATTCAGAAAATACTGGCTTCGCGACGCCCAGGATAGAGTAATGTAGCAGATCCTGGGGATGGTCTATGTCCAACACCAGATGATAAAAGACTGATGATGAGGAGGATGATGATGATGATGATACTTTTCATTTATATCAAGAACCCATCGTGAGTTCCAGGCAAATAGCTTCTTCTCAAGAACATCTGCTCCGTGTAACGAACTTCCTTCTAATGTTTTCCCAACGAGTACAATCTCGACATTTTTTAAATCCTGAGTGAACAGGTGCCTTGCCAAATGTTCGTCTTTTTTCTTTCTTCTAATTATCTTATTGCTTTTTCTTTCTTAGTCTTTCAAACTCTTCCAAGGCATTTGAACTCACAAATTGCTTTTTCAGTCATTTTAACTCTCTCATTACTTGTTTAGTCATTTTAGTCTTCATTTTAAACTTGTCATGTTTAGTGTTTCCAACTCCACAAATTCAACATCAATAAGATATTTTGACATGTTTTTTTTTTTTAATTATAACTGGTTTTATTTCTGTGGCATAGATAACTCCCTTCTCACAAACCCTTTGATATGAAAAGTGACCGAAAGACATTCTATGGGGGGGTGCAATAGTGAAAGAAGCAAAAACAAAAAAACAAAAAATTTTCAAAGATACAAATTACAAAAAGTTTTACCAAAAGATACTAATATAAGTACATTTTTAACTTTAAAAAAAATGTTGAGAATCATTTCTTTTAATCTGCATGTAGGTTTGAACCCGTTTCATTACATAAAAGTTTCCCTTTTTCGGAAAACGACGAAGCCCATCCCACACAAAAGAACTCATGCACGAAAGAGGCAAGCGTACGATGTTAATATTTCAACTGCTAAACCTTGTTGTTTCTGGATTCAGTATTGCCACATGACTAATATTGTAGCAAAAAATTCAACCCACTTATTCTCAAGGTTAGGTCCTTTATAACACACACCCTGTATCATTCCAATGTTATTATAAGTCCTGACGAAGCGAGTACGGTGGTTGTTTAGTTTACAATTAATACCGTATACAAATGTCAAATTTTTCCGTGTTGCTAAATTGTCTTTGACGAATTGAATAGAAAAAAACTGAAAAAAGTGAAATGTTCACGCAGAAAATATCTGAAAAGAAATTTCATTAAAACGTCAAATGCAAAAGGTCGGGGCTGGAATGAGACTGCGTTAAATCGGGTTGCTTTTCACGGACACGCCAACATGGAGAAGAAAAGGGGCAACGGTTCTGATGTTCCAGTACATTTCTGTTCGAATTTTTTCAGGTCTTATTCCACCGATATGGCTGACAGCACAAAAATGCCACCCGATCTGAGTCATAAATAAAGTCAGCGTTCATAATTACTTATGTCATCGTTATACGTGTATATATATATATATATATATATATATATATATATATATATATATATATATATATATATATATGAGAAAAAACTGGAAGCACCTTCACTCTGCTTCTCGCGAGAGTCGCTCATCAGAAGTGATTTGGATGAGCGTCTCTCGCGAAACACAGTGTTGGGGTCTCTGTTTTTTCTTGAATATCTCTCTCTATATATATAGAGAGATATGAGCAGACCCATATATATAGAGATATGAACAGACATATATATATAGAGAGAGAGGGGGGGAAAGAAGGGGAGAGAGATATG
>OY735222.1:8733774-8749238 GCA_963457665.1 Thysanoteuthis rhombus | reverse complement strand
GAAATCTGCATGTAGGTTTTTGAAAACCCGTTTTTCATTACATAAAAAGTTTCCCTATTTCGGAAAACGACGAATCCCATCCCACACAAAAGAACTCATGCACGAAAGAGGTAAGCGTACGATGTTAATATTTCAACTGCTAAACCTTGTTGTTTCTGGATTCAGTAATTGCCATATGACTAATATTGTAGCAAAAATTCAACCCACTTATTCTCAAGGTTAGGTCCTTTATGACACACACCCTGTATCATTCCAATGTTATTATAAGTCCTGACGAAGCGAGTACGGTGGTTGTTTAGTTTACAATTAATACCGTATACAAATGTCAAATTTTTCCGTGTTGCTAAATTGTCTTTGACGAATTGAATAGAAAAAAAACTGAAAAAAAAGTGAAATGTTCGCGCAGAAAATATCTGAAAAGAAATTTCATTAAAACGTCAAATCCAAAAGGTCGGGGCTGGAATGAGACTGCGTTAAATCGGGTTGCTTTTCACGGACACGCCAACATGGAGAAGAAAAGGGGCAATGGTATCTGATGTTCCAGTACATTTCTGTTCGAATTTTTTCAGGTCTTATTCCACCGATATGGCTGACAGCACAAAAATGCCACCCGATCTGAGTCATAAATAAAGTCAGCGTTCATAATTACTTATGTCATCGTCATATGTGTGTGTATATATATATATATATATATGAGAAAAAAACTGGAAGCACCTTCACTCTGCTTCTCGCGAGAGTCGCTCATCAGAAGTGATTTGGATGAGCGTCTCTCGCGAAACACAGTGTTGGGGTCTGTTTTTTCTTGAATATCTCTCTCTATAAATAGAGAGAGATATGAACAGACCCCAGATATATAGAGATATGAACAGACATATATATAGAGAGAGAGGGGGGAGAAGGGGAGAGAGAATGAATTAACTGAGATAGATAGATATAAACATAGATAGATAGATATATAGATAGATATTAACAGATTGAGGTAGATAAATAGATAGGTAGATACCCAAAACTGTTATTTTGTAATCCAAAAGTCTTTTGTTTTTTTTTAATTTTGACTGACATAGGAAAAAAACAAGAAAGTGCTCAGAGAACACTCTGCCAACTTATGTATAGCTACGATGCAGGAGAGGTAATTAGGTTTCGATTTTTCCATATTTTGGAATATTGTATTAACACATAAAAATATCTCTAAATCGGAAATTCTAGATCCGCTCCAGAATTTTGTCATTTTGTCCTTGGTCCATGGCCTATACCCATCCACAAAATGTCATGAAATTAATTGAGAACTCGTGAATAGATAGTTTGGATAGACGGATGGACGAAGATGAATGAATGGATAAAAATATATGAAAAAGTATCTCTCAATCTGAACAAAAATCATCACTTGATCCACCTCAAATCCATTCTTTTTTAAGCCATCCTACACAAAATAACATTTCTAATTCATTGAGATCTTTTGGAGATATTGTCTGGGCAAACAGACAAACATGAGCAGATACATATAACTCTCCCAACCTCGTTGCCAGAGGGGAACAAAAAATATAGTCAACTAGATAACTTAAGAGACCGTCATCGTAGTTGTGATTTTCGATCCTCATAGGGCCCAGTACCCTTCCTGTCACACAAATGTAATCATAGTCAATATCAGGGTTGTCCTGTAGCCTGAAATAATTGTGTATCTCTTCTCTTTGTTTGTCTATTTGTCCACAAAAAATTGTCAATCATTTTTCAGTAAATTTCAGGAAACATTTTATCAAAGTCAAAGTGTTGGCCACTGGCTTAGAAATTAGGTTAGTCAGTCTGAGGGAAATACTGACTAAAGGCTCAAAGGAAAATATTTGACGAAAAATCTTCACAAGGATAAATCTTGGCATAGTTTAGTATCTGTAATCTAATTGTTCAGTTTTCAGTGATAACACTGTTGGCTAAGGTATGAAATGTTTGAGTTATTTCTACAACTTTTGGGCGTTTGAACAGTTGAATATCAATTTTTTTTAAGTTGAAATTCAATTTTAAAGAGTTAAACTTCAAATAAGAAAAGTTGAGCTTCAAATTGAGAAATACGAACTTCAAATTAAAAGAATTGGAATCCAATTTTTTTAAAAAAATTGAACTTCAATTGAAAAAATGAATTTCAAAGTAAAACTTCTTGAAGCACACGATATCGTATAAAGCGTACAGGAGTGGTTGTGAAGGCTGCTATGAAACCCTGGATAGCCGAAATGTTCGTCGCTGTGATGGTATCACCACCTGCCGGAGATACTCAAATGGAGTATCGATCTCGGAGAAGCAGTTAATAAATCAATGACTTTGATTACCTTAATGTTGTGTATGAAAACATGCAATCACGTACAATAGCATTTTGTTCCAACTTTGGCGCAACAAAAACTCCAAATGAGGCACAATGTGAAATTTGCTTTTAGTTATCTGTCTCTGATTATATTGTTCGTTAGTTCATGTTTGAGAAACAACACTGTATTTCTTTACATTTATAAAGTCGTATCGTATCTTGTAAAAATGGCTTATTGTATTTAATTGAAGTTCAACTGGCACGTCCTCATTCTGAATTTGCAAATGATGTGTGGTCACCACGGTTCCCAAATGGTTAAGATACTATCGAGGGAGTTTAGCGGAGAGCGGCAAATTCAGTGACAGGAATGCATGGATACCCTTATGAGAAGAGACTTGCAAAACTAAAAATACCAAACATGTATTACAGGAGGGACATGATAGACATGATAGAGAAACATAAGTAGATAGTCCCTGGTACCAAACTGAAGAAAAAAATATATATATATATATATATATATATATATATATATATATATATATATATATATATATAAGTCTTAGCACTTCTTCGTGTATCGTGTATTAAACACAAGGAACAGGCTCCTGTCTTCAGTGACAGAGGCCAGTGCAGTCCAAACCTTCCAGAAGCAGAAGATTTCACTCACGCCAGTCAGTTACCACGAAATGCCCATGGACTATTTCACTGTAATAGGCATACGTATAATCAACCTAATCTAAATCTTTCAATGAATCGTATTGTATTGTAAGTTCAACATTTTTTTAATTTGAAGCTAAAAAGGTGTAATTGTTTGTCTCACTTTCATACTAAATCAATTGTGAGCCAACTCCAAAGAAAAAGACGAGGAAAAGAACAGACCCCGTTCAAAACCTGCGACTTTTTTAAAACGATTCTGATAGCATTTGGCAACGTTTGTCAACATTTGTTTCCATATTAAAGAATATTGATGAAGAGTCGGCCCATATGCTAGGCAAGAAAAACTGCCTCAGTAATCCTAGCATTGAAATGGATACCATATGGGAACCTCTGATAATGAAAGACAGAAAACAGTAACATCAAATACCAAAAACTATCACCTGAGGTTTAAGGCGCCTAAAAATTAACACCGGTTGTCCATATGGACACATAGCGTAATGGTTGCAGAATCAGACAGTATTACTGCAAGTAATCTAATGGTTCTAGGTTCAATCCCAGTGTGAGACAAAAATAATTCGTAAAAATAAGAGGGTCAATATACCCCCGTCGGTTAAATAAAGGGTTCGGTTCGTTACTTCCCCACACCTACCAGATGAAGGCCGAAACGTTGTATGAAAAACAACCAAGATGAGGATAGTCCGAATAATAGTGGAAATAATAATAATACCTCATCTCAAAAATTCAGAGATACATTAAAAATATTTGTTTCCAATTAATTTTTAAAATCAATACCAGTTAAAATGTCCAAAACAAAAGTAAATAATCATTGCATCAAAAATAGAAGGAAAGATATCGTCCCAAATCCAATATAATTCATTGGTAAAGTTATATATATATATATATATATAGTTAGCTTGAAACACAAAGCATTGACGAACATTTTCAAAATTCTTTTATTTCACCCCAGTCACTTATTTCCCAATATCGATTAATGTAATTCATGTGATTTTCTTCGGCGTTTTTCTTCTATTTTACATAAACTTTGTTATCACAGTATAATGTGTAAATATTCTCTTGTTGGGGTTCACTAATTGTTTACCAAGTAATTGTTTCGGGGTTATTAAAAACAAAACAGTTATATTAACATGGTGCTCAGTGGTGTTGACAAAACACCATCCCCCTTTCAGTTATGATTTCAATGCATAGTTTATGTCATGTATGTAGTTTGTCATTTTACATAGGGCATTATCACAATGTATTGTATGTAGATGTTACATCATACTACACATCATATAATTTCTTTTTGGAAGACAGGACTTACTTACGTAAATTACCCCTAAAACGTATTTAACGATGAGGGATCAGTTAGTACTACAACACACGTGATTCGCTATTCGTGTCTCTCCTGTACATAGTTATATGAATTGTATACATTAGTTATAAACACTGTCTAGTCTACTTTTTTTTCATCTTTCCTTCTTTCTTTCTTTCTGTCTTTCTTTCTTTTTTTCTTTCTTTCTTGTGTTCTATTTTATCCCAATAATAAATTTTTAAAAAGGAATGATATGACGCAGTATGTCGTAAAAAAAGGTATAATTTCTTTATATTTCTCTCCCTTTTTATCCTTTCTCTTATCGAAATAACCGCGCTGTTTCTTTGTCATGAACGCTGTGTATCTCTCTTAAATGACTCTTTCTTTGGATCACTTAATTTCTTACAAACGCTGTTAAACCATTTGAAGGTGGCCTTGAGAAGAAATTGCTGCCATTGAATTAACAGCGGACTTGCGTCGCAGTTGAAAAAAAAAACAACAAAAAAATCACAAGGAAATAAATCGACTGCGTATGTAAATAATAACAAAGTAATTATCAGTGGAGCATGAAAAATGTTTTTTTTTCTTTCAATTGAGCAATGTGTTGAGTGTCACTTGAAAACAGCTAGATTAAATACAATGATCATTAGAGCAAAGTGGGCAAATATCTTTCAACACATTCACTTAGTAATATTAACAATAGAATACTGAGAAGATTACCGGAGTAATTAGGTGACTAATTATTTGTCCTTGTGCTTTTTCTTTGTCTCTAACAGTGATTAATCAGTGTCTGAGAGTCAGTGTGACGATAAGTCATAACAAGAAATAGACAAAAGTGATTTGTTCAGCAATTTAACAACACTCTTTCTTATTTGATTTATATTAGATGAAATAGTATAAATCATTATCTTGTATGAGCAAAACGTAGTTTGGGTAAGTTCAGGAAATTGTAAACGTATTGTGATAATATTTGTGCTATTAATATATTGATACAGACAATAAAATCCCGGTTGAAAACATATCAAGATTGAAAACTCAAACTTGTTCAATGTTTATACTCTCGAAACGGTCGGTCAAAAGGTATTTTAAACATTGATTTTTGTCACAATTCACTGTGATGTAAACAAATTCATTTATTCATTTTTAGTAGATGAAGTATTATAAACCATTATTATCATTTTCTTTTTTCGTTTTTATGCAACTGTTTACCTCCGTTTTAATATTTTTGTTCCTTTCTTTCGCAACTTTTTTAAGAAGGAAGAAAATCCTTCTAAAAAGCAACATAAATATCACGACGAATGTAAATAGCATAAAAAAGAAAAAATATTTTATAATTACTGCTCTGTAGTTTATGGTTTTTCGTTAATTAACTGCAAAACTTTTGAAAATAGAATGAAGTTTGTCGTAAGAAATAGAAAGAATACTATTGCATACTCGAGGTCAAGCAGATTATGGCTATTTTTACGTCTTTGACTAAAAAATATCGCGTTTCTCTGAATTTTTGAGATGAGGTATTATTATTTCCATTATTATTCGGACTATCCTCATCTTGGTTGTTTTTCATACAACGTTTCGGCCGTTGTACTCTACGGTATCAGACAGAATTACTGTAAGTAATCTAATGGTTCTAGGTTCAATCTCAGAGTGAGACAATAATAATTCGAAAATACTACTACTGCTAAGATGTGAGTGCAGTCTATATACCCCCGTTGGTTAAATAAAGGGTTCAGTTCGTTACTTCCCCCACACCTACCAGATGATACCTGATGAAGGCCGTAGAGTACAACGGCTGAAACGTTTAATGAAAAACAACCAAGATGAGGATAGTCCGAATAATAATAGAAATGAAAAATATCGATTCCATTTTTGACGAATTGGTCATCACAAAAAATGAAGTCAGGCTTTAAGATTAAAAGTTTCTACTGTATTCGTTTATTCATTTGTGCATTTACGACTTGGGAATGGTAAAGTGTTTGTTTATTGTTTATTTTACAAGACTTGGAGGTTTCAGGACCGAAAGGGGGAAGCAAAAATTATTCACTGTTATTCGTATTAGTGGTCCTAATCTTAGCGTATAGTGATGGGTAACTTTATCTTTGAAATATTTCACGACTTCACTTTTATCTTAATTCATCAAATGCTCTTGATCACAACTTTTTATTCCGGCTGATTTCCATCCAACACTGACTAGATGGCGTTGATCAGAAAATTTTAAAAAAAATAACGAGGCTGAGGTTGGATTCGAACTGTCATCCTCAATAAAAAGGACCGTCTAGCACATTCTGGTACTCTTCAGTATTTTTAGTACATTTTTAGTGTTTGTTTTTTCTATTAAGTATTTATGATAGATGAAGTATAATGTACCAGAAAACGATTAATGAATTAAGATGACGCTAAAAATCAATCGTGAAAATGTAGCAAATTTTCAGATTCCATGTCTTTCTACGTTGGATGACACTTGTTCCCAACTTTTTCCTGTCTATTTCTGTTCTTACTACACATTCATCTTGCAATCCAGTCTGTCATTTGGGGTTGCTACACCAGTTATAATTTGGGCGACCTCTATTTCCCTTTCTTTCAATATACCCTTCACTGAAGTGTTCCATGAATGTTATTTAATCTTTAAAATATTTCATTTTTTCTCCCCTAGAGCTATTGATCAATTTTCTTTGTTCGTTATTTCTTTAAAGCAGTTCCCCGATTCGTTGTTTTTCTCTGTCCATGACTGTTTCCAATTTTTTTCTTTGTGACCAGATCTCAAATGCTTTCATTTGTTTTGTAAGTATTGTTGTTACTGTTCAGGTCTCTTCTCCATAGTTTAAAGTATTCCATAAATAGCATTTTAAAATTCTTTTTTTCAAAAACATTGGGTTTTTTTACCAATTTACTCAAGCTGCTTACACTTTGGGGAGTACTCGCTTGCTTCTTACTTTACATAACCATATGAAGATATAAACACCGTGTCCATTTTAATATTATTTTTCGTTTCAGATAAGACATGAAGATCAGGGGGAAAATTAAGTAAACCTACATTTATTATCGCAGTTCTTTATACATTGTGTCTATAAAGACCTTGTGCAGTTAAGGTTAGGATAGACAGAAGAAAGTGGCTTGATTAAGTTTTCCTTTCTTTCTTTTCACTTTTTTTTACTTTCTCTCTTTTTTTTCTTATCTATCAACACCACAGCTTCTTTCTTTTCTTTTCTTTTCTTTCTCTCTTTCTATCTTTCACCCTCTTTTCTTTTTCTTTCTTTATGAAGATCGATCTCACTACACTACCAAATTACCATGCTAGACGAGTTAAATATAGTGCTACCCGTACGCGCCCTAGAGTGCGCATGGAACAGATTACGAATATATATATATATATATATATATATATATATATATATATATATATATATATATATATATATATATATAACCTTAACCAAAAGTTGGCAATTGGTCAATTAGGTGGCGCTGCGTTAATAACTGTCATTCAAAAGAAAGACAACGACTTCCTCAAAGTGTAAGCAACAAGGAAAGCCCCTGAGGGAGGTTCGGTGTAATAATGGTATGATGAGGGTGGGTAAGTGTCCGTTGTGGCTGATCCAGTGGTCGCGAGTTAGGGCATGATGTGGTTAGAGGCAGGACAGGTAAACCCTTGGGACACCGCAGAGAGGCACATGATTCATTGAACTAATAGTCTCGAACGGTCACAAGACCCTCCATGCTTTTTTCCAACCAAGATAAAATCTGGTTGTTTATACTGGTATCACTCCGGCTCTGCTACTGCCGGAAAGGGCATGAATCCGGATTTCCCTGTTTTTGTGTCCCATCATCAGTTGCGTTGGCGAGGTTACATCATTATCTGCATCGTTTCTCTTAGTGGCGTAGTACGTCAAAAACAACGGGATTATTTACGTATAAATTAGCTATTGTGTCTCAGATCATGAGAGCCTGGGATCGAAGTGTTTCTACCTGGCCCCTTACCTCGGATCAGAGTATTTCATTCGTCCACTCATTGAAGAGTGTTACACTCAAGCACATATCATCATCATCATCATCATCAGTAGCACTAACCATTATGAGTCCTTCTTCTTCCAAAACGAGCGTGATTGCGCTAACCTCTGCCAAGTCTCAATTGCAAACTTTTCCAGTCCTTTCCCACTGCGTTTTTTTTTCTTTCCCACGGGCTGTAATCGGTTAGCCTTTTGCCCCACTCGTTTTGTCCGCTTGTGCGATATCCTACACTCTGGTCCTCTCTCGAATCCAAGTTGATCTTTTCTTTTTCTTATATCGCAAACACTTATTCCTAACATTGCTCTTTGTATTTCCCTTGGTGCTATTCTGTAGTTTTGTAAGTTTCCATACCTGGACCCCAAATTACGACCGACTCGACTTGCAACCATCCAAATATACGACCAAAATATGCGGATACGATACATTCATGCAAATGATAAAGTTATGCTCCGAAACTTAAAAAAAATATAAGTAAATATAAACATTTACTTGGCCGTACGTGCGTATACGAGCAATATACGTATGAATATATGAAAATTACACCCGTGCATTGTAAAAATATACATACGGTGCAAATATCATAGATATTACTCTTGGTTGTTCATGCACACAAGATTATAAAAGATTATATCAGAGTGTACATATGCATGTATAAGTAAAGGGCATACGAAGCAATTTGCCAAGTACTTTTAAAAGACTTGTCAATTTAGCTCGATAAGCAAGATAACGTCCTGGAAATCAGTTGAGTTGTGAGTTCAAATCATGACAGGGGAATGTTGATTTCACACATTGGTTTACACCCACTATTTTGGTGAGGATTGTTCTTGTTATGATAGGAAAACGAAGTCAACTCAAGACTTTGTTCTGGGGTTTGAAGAAATTTGATAGAACTAAATAACACACAGGTGTTTACATTAAAGGTTATCCATTATTTCATCACTGCTATTCTATCACCCTATTCTTGTTCTAAATTAGACTCCCTGTGAGTTCTTGCTTTCCCTTTTTCCAAAGTACAGTCGGTTTCGAGATATGATTTGCCAGTCAGATTGGAACCCGATCGTAAGTCGTGGAGAGGATTTACTGAGCTGATAGTTTTCCCTGTTCATACATTAAGTCTTCGTTGTATCTTCGAATGTCTCATCTCCGGATTGGTAGACAATACGCTATAATTTCTTTGAAGCCACGACCTTTTTCGAGAATTGTTTTGATGATTGCTGTCGTGTATCTTCTTTTGTCATCTCGTCGTTTCTTTCCTTTTGGATTGTTTCATTTAGTTCGGTTGCTTCAATTTCTCTTCTTGTTGCCGTTGATGGCTCGATATTCCTGCATTTTTCCATGAGATACTTGGTTTCATCTGAGATTTTACTGATGGTTTGTATGTTCTTTGTTTTTAATATAATGGTGACTTCAATTTGAGGGGCTGTTAATTTGTTATTGAATTCCTTGATGTTGGTGTCGTTCTCCTCTGGTTCGATAGAAAAAGGTTGGGACTTCAAAGATATAAACAAAGCTCTCGGTACAAGACGGAAACAAATATCTAGCATACTCGAAGAAGATGGAGACCTCACAACAGACACCAGATTGTCAAACATGCCCAAGAATTCGAACCAAAACTCTACTCCTTCATACAAGGACTACGAAACAATGAACAGGATACACAAGATGCGAGCAATCAGATCGAGGATTTCCAAGAAGTTACGCTTTGGAAGGTGATACAAGCCAATCAAAGAAAGAAAAAAATTCCGTACCAGATAACATCACCATTGACTTACTCTAAAAGCTGGTAATATAATCACTGGGAAACTAGCTATTTCATCGAACTTATGCCTAAAACAATGTAAACTCCCAGAAGATTGGAACACTGCAATCATAATGCCGTTATATAAAAAAGGAAAGAAGAAGCTAATCAATCATGGACCATCTTCATCCGATAAATCAACTAAAAGAGAAAGCAGCAGAATACAAAATACCACTTGCTATAGCAATTATCCACTTGAAGAAGACCTTTGACACGGTGGAAATTCCCATTGTCATTGAGGCTATCATTCTACAAAGTATAGGTCAACTGCAACATATAAACTGTCACAACAGTTCCTTTATCAGGCTACATAAAGACTCGAACCCCTTTCAGCCACAAAAGAGGGAAACGGCAATGTGATACCAGCTCACCTGAACTCTTCTCAGCCTGCCTCAAGATGATCTCCCGAAATCTATCCTGGAAAAATAAAGGAATCGGAATAGACGGTGAATATCTGAACAACCTTAGATAAACAGACGACATCACCATTTTACAGAGAATCTCCACGACCTCCGATTAATGCTAGATGAACTGAATAAAGAAAGCAAGTAAGTCAGCCTTCACATAATCTTCAGAAGAACAAAGGTCATGTACAACAAACATGTCGGAAATAAACACACAACTATCTGAATAAAAAATGCAGAACTAGTGGAAGTAGACCACTACATCTACCTAAGACATCGGATCTCTGTGAAATCCTCAAAAGAAGAAAAAAGTCAAGCAAAGACTCACTCTAGGTTAGCAGGCCTTCGACAGAGCTAGCTCAACCTTCAAGATCAAGACATCGCATGTGTAATCGAGGTCGGTAGAGAACAAGATTGGGAGACTATGACACTATAATATCAAGTCCATTATCTTTATGTTTGAATGACTATGAGATATAATATCATTCATTGTTTTCCTTACTTTATTCTTTGGTACGTACGTACATTACGCTTTTAAAGTATCTTACAATGTCTAAGCAACAACGTGGTAGGCTGGATGATTTTATATTGAGACCATTATTTTTATAATTAAATAATCATGATCTTTGTCTTCCTTGCACTCAATTGAGGCTATCATTGTATCTTATCTAAGCAACAACATCAACTAATAATTTTCAGACCATTATCTTCATATTTAAATGATTATAATCAATAACATTATAATCCGTCTTCTTTACTTCTTTCTTTGATGCGTATGTACGTTACGCTTTCATTGTATCTTGCCTAAATAACATTGTATTAGAATACAATAATATTCAGACCATTACTTTTATATCAAAATGATCTATTTACACAATGAACCGTGTAGCCTCTTTCCCCCTCGCTCCGTAACTTTGAACTCTTCCACTTGAAGCTAAGAATCTCCATCAATCAATTGAATCAATGGACTCATCCATAGGAACGAATTCAGTGTTTGTTTTTTGTCGTTTTTTTCTATAGAAAATAATACCACAGAAATATTTTTACGGAAATCAATTAGTTGTTTAATTAACAAACTGGGAAATTTTTTTCAATTTGTTTCTCTGTCAGTAACGATGGAATCTTCCACTTAAAGCTGAGAATTTTGCTGATATAAATATCCCCAACACACCCTCTGAGTAAAAAGTTCTCTCCCACTTGTATAGTCCAGTAATTTCTTATCTAAAAAAAATTGCCTCATAGAAATTGAAATATATTCGTGAATTTTCCGCACGGAAATTAATTAGTCTCGACATACATGAATTTATAATGTTATTCTGGGTCTTCGTGATTTCGTTCACTGGTATGTACGAATGTTATTCTTTCATTGTATCAACTTATGTCTAATTTACGATGTGGTAAACAGAATATTTTTATATTGAAAGAATTATCTTATAAGTCTGGCTTCTAAAGTACCAAACTCCACTCCTATTTCTATTCAGACCGAAAAGGCTTGTGCCGATCGCAGTACATTAAGGGACCACAAGACAGCACAGTACATCCACAAAAAGAAAGAAGTCAGGAACAACATAAAATCCATCAAAAACCTCAAATGGCAGTGGGATGGCCATGTTGCAAGAATGGCGGACAACTGATGGACATCACGACTCACGACATGGATCCCCAGAGATCACATGAGAAACCGAGGCCGACAGAATATTAGACGGAGGGACGAGCTAGACAAATTCAGAAAGTACTGGCTCCGCGACGCCCATGATAGAGAAATCGTGGGGAAGGTCTACGTCCAACGACGGACGTTGAAAGAATGATAATGATGATGAAGAAGAAGAAGAAAACCATTACATTCAAGAACTTCAGGTCTCCCATGGTGAGGACTTACCTGGCCTTGAGTCTGGAGAGTAACGATTTCATTGTATCTTGTCTAAGCCACAACCTGCAGACAGGATATTATAATACTATACCATTGATTTTTAATTAAAATGATTATAACCTATAATATTGTTTTTCGTCTAATACGTAATACGTTACGATTCCATTGTATCTTGTCTAAATAACAACGCGGTTGACAGGATCCTATGATATTCAGACCATGATGTTCATATTGAAGTGATATATTATATACTGAAACATTTGTCTTTTTCTGCTTGTCTGTCTGTAACAGTGGACTCTCCCACTGGAATATCATACTTCTACTGATAAAAATGTCTCCTAACCAACATTTAGAACTATGGACTCTTCCATCGAAACTATGTCAGTGGTTTCTTTCCTGAAAATAATCATCTTATAGAGATTCAAATATATCCGAGATTTTTTCTTTGAATTTAATCTGTTATGTAATCAATTATGTAATTATGTAATCAATCGACAAAATGATCTATTTTCACTTTGTTTTCTTGGTCGGTAATCTACCTCTTAAAGTAAACAATTTCGCTGATAAAAATATCCCCAATCCACCATATGAGAAAAAAGTACCCCCCCCCCCTTGAATAGTTCAGTAGTTTCTTATGAAAAAAAAAAAATCTAAATTTAAATATATTCTTGAATTTTGTGGGGTTGAGAATTAACTATTCCGTACAAATCAATTTCTAATAATTTTATGACCGGTCTACCCCTGATTGGGAGTGGGCAGAATGTGTCTTTCCTTTCTGTCTTTTTTATCTTTTGTTT
The DNA here is from genome assembly GCA_963457665.1 of Thysanoteuthis rhombus. Taxonomy (NCBI): domain Eukaryota; kingdom Metazoa; phylum Mollusca; class Cephalopoda; order Oegopsida; family Thysanoteuthidae; genus Thysanoteuthis; species Thysanoteuthis major. The sequence goes on along the minus strand of OY735222.1, from coordinate 8,736,105 downwards.
TGTTTTGTTTTGTTTTCAGATCGATCTGTTTTGGGGTTTAGTGGAATATTCTAACCAAATTTAAAGTACATTTAGAAATGTTAAAGCTCTACTCTTGCTTACAGTTTTGGTAGATGTTAGAGAAGATTAAAGATTAGGGGAGGAGGTACAGTAGACATTGTAACTGTCAAGCAACACATTTGAAACAAAGCTGAATGAATGAATGATGAGTGAAATAAGAGAGAAAATAGAGACAAAATTATGGAAAATTTTGTTCTACGTATCTGGTTGTTGATGATGACATGAATTTATAATGTTATTTTTGGTGTTTGTGAATTCGTTCCTTGATGCATACGTACGTTAAGTTTTCATTGTATTTATCCATTTCCAATATACGATGTGGTAAACAGGATGTTTTAACATTGAAAGCATTATCTCATAAGCCCGGTTTCTGAAGTGTCAAGCCGCACTCTAACTTCTGTTCAAACGGAAAAAAAGGTTATTGCAACTTTTGTATTGTATATATCATCATCAGCAGTGACCTCTTAACGTTCATTGTTTGACATAAACCTTCTCCAATACTAGCCAGACCTCTCCATTATGGACGTTGCGGAGCAAATACTTTCTGAACTATGATCTCTTGGGATGTGTCTTGTGAGTCCTGATGTCCATCGACTGTCTGACATTCTTGCAACATGATCAGCCCATTGCCATTTGAATTTTCTAATGAACTCTATGATATCTCTAACTCCTATTTTCTCTCTAGTATATTGTGCTGTCCTGTAATCTCTCTATGTGATATTGAGCATGATTCCCCCCTGTGCACGTTGTACGGTTCTCAGTTTGAGGGTCAATCATTTGGTTCCATTTTTCAGTTTCATAAGTGACTATCAAGATGATACATTAGCTTTAAGCCATTATTTGCAGGAATAATAGGATTATTTTGTAGTTGAATTTCGAGCCTTTTCTACCGAATACTAAAAACATATTTTGTTTTATTTATTTTTTTAGTATAAACGTGTTCATTTATTACAATAAAATAAACCTTATGTACTTATAACATACATTTTCATGGGTGTGTAGACTTATCAGTCAAGTTCAGTTGGTAAGCGAACCGCCTACTAATCACTTGCTCACGTTAACAAATCCCAGTAGGGAAATGATAAGTTTATAAGTGTATAGATTTACTGGAATGAAATAAACCATTGCGTATTTGTAACATGAATTTTCGTAAATATGTAAGACTTCTCAGTCTTTATGAGAGCTGCTTGCAGATCATTTGGTCGTTATTTCAAATCAAATAAATGTTAATTCTAAATATTGGTTCAGTTTTACATGAAAGTATCAACAAAAAGTGAAGAGTTTACTCCTCTAAATTTTGTGTAGATTGTTGCTGTGGTTGTTACACTGATCGAACAATGTCGAGTCGAGCCTCAGACTTGGACTTGATTTTGACCATGTATAAATTATTGTAATCCACCGTGACTCCGTAGACACTACCAAGCTTACCAGATGGTTGGGGACGTTTCTGAACGAATAGACGTGTGAAATGGCCAATTTCCCAATCTGTTTTTAAAAGCAATTCTTTATAAAAGCGGGTGAGTAAACAAAACGAACCTTAGGTATTGATTTGGACCTATTTGTTACAATAAGGGAAATGTGTCCTTTGTAAGTCGATGCTTATATAGAGATCTAGAAATAACAAAAAAAATATCCATGCAAATCCGACGGATGCCATAGGCAAGAAAAAACAAAGCAAAAAGCTGGATACACACCATTTCGTTAAAAGGAAAAAACAAAAATTTTAAAAAAACAGACAAAATCGTGAGAAGTGATTTCAGTTCGAGAACTTGAAAACAACTGTAGCCAAAATATTAATTGACTTTAAAAACACTCACTGTGAACAGGGTTCGCACCCGTGCCGGTATGGCCATAGAATTTCAAGTCTAAAGTCTCGGCCATGACTGCTCTAGCGTCTCAGTTTTTCATTTCAACCTCCAGAAAGTATGTTTTTCTTCCTTTATCCAAATGAGTGAGTGAAACAATCCGAAGCTTGAGTATTGATACGGGCCAATTCGTTGCTATAAGAAAAAGAAATTCCGTTGCAAGTCGATGCATGGCTTCTATACATACCAAGAAATTACAAAAAATGTTCATACAAATGAAACAAAATCCGACTGATGTTATAGGCAACAAAAAATAAAAAAACAAAACAATCAAACTGGATTCCACCATTTTGTTGAGATATAATTAAGGAGATAAAGCCTAAAATCATTCTAAACATTTTATGCTCCCCTTATCCAAATCTCAATCATTCTTTCTTTTTATTTTCTTAATATCAAATTATGTTTA
>OY735222.1:8616274-8728774 GCA_963457665.1 Thysanoteuthis rhombus | reverse complement strand
GTATATATGTCTCTCAGTTTCCTAATTCACTGCGATAGCCTGTTTGTATCCACTTTGTTCTGTGTTTTTATATACATCTCTCTCTCTCTCTCTCTCTCTCTCTATATATATATATATATATATATATATATATATATATATATATATATATATATAATAGATAGATAGATAGATAGATATTATTAATATTATTCGGGACTGCACGAATACCGAGGAGAGTAAGAGAAATATGAGACTAACGACCCATAGCTGTTTGTAGTGGCTTAACAGCCAAGAAAAAAGGGCATGGTGGAGGTGGTGCAAACCACACCACAACTGTGATAGGTGAAGACGATATGAGAAGAGGACAGGAGACTTGAGGCGACTTACTGTCACTCAGTCTCTAGCAATGTGGCAATGCAAATAATAATAATAATAATAATAATAATAATAATAATAATGATGATGATGATGATGAGGACAAATGATTGTAACCGCCTTGCTCATTGAAATTTTAAAAGACAAAGAAAAATAAGACTACCCGAAATTTTCAAAAACATGACAGAATGAGCATAATAATGTGGTGAATATATATATATATATATATATATATATATATATATATATATATATACATATGTGTACATATATATATATACATTTATATATATATATATATATACATAGATGTATATACATATATATATATATATATACGTATATATATATATATATATATATATATATATATATATATTGGAGTGAGGGTTCGCTACACAAACACGTTTATGCTTCTCTCCTGTTTGGGCTTCTTCAAGCAAATGATTTGGTTTATTTCAGATTATTAGGACATTTTGGGGGCTGTGTGTATTTCTTTTACGTGATAGGATCTTTCTTTTATTCTATTTAAGTTTATTTTTAGTTTTTGGTCACTGCTTGACACGTTTTTTGTTTTATCTAATGGGGATGTTATGCTTGTTGGTAGAATTATAAATTAGAAAGGCATGGTTTAGGTATTTTTGTTATCAATATGTAGTTTTTCTATCAGTATTTTTGTATGTTTCCCCTCTGGGCTTATTCTTACATTTAATTTCCTAATGTTAGAGTTCCTTTTTACAAGGCCCCAGTTGCTAATTTGATTATTGGGTTAGGTCTGCTTCCACATATCTAACATAATCATGATGATTGGGTCGTTCTTTGAGATGGCAGCTTGAATAAGATATCTATGGTGGTTATTTTTAGTATAACTATGTATGGGTTATTCAGATGTGTTTTTTACTAGAAATTTTGAACGATTCCATTTTTTTTTTTTTTACTTTATTTTTTCTGTTTTATAATTCCGTTTTTTTGTTGTGCTATTGGCAAAATGAGGATTTCAAATTTCACATCCAGGCAAGGGTAACATGGGGTTTCAATATTTTGGTATATATATGTTTGTGGTAATATTTCAAACCTACAGCAAAATATTTTTTTGAATGTCCTAAATAGGAGCGTAAGATAAACCAAATCATTCGTCTGAAGAAGCCAAAACAGGGCAGAAACATAAATGTGTTTGTGTAGCGAATCTTTACTCCATTATATTTTAAGCTCTACTCTAAATCAACTTAATGTTTCATGTTGAATACATAGAGCAAGTTTTGAAATGAACCCATTATACATCGGCTGTTACATTATATTGCATTCTATTTTGTTTTGGATATATATACATATATATATATATATATATATATATATATATATATATATATATGACATTCAAGTCGACTGTCTGTTTTTATCTAACCCACAATCTGTTCATATCTATTTACATAAGCTGTTTTCAAACTGTGTGTCATCGCACAATGGTGAGCCGAAAATATCTCTTTAGTGTGCTGCGATTATATCTTCAGTGTGTCGCATAATTTTTTTCTAAATGTGAAAACATTAACCAGGTGTATGGTTTTCTAACACAGTAATGTAATTCACACATTATTTCCGAAAGAATTATACATATATATTTTTGAGAAATGTATATATAATCCGGCATAGATAATTATAATAGCGTTATATTACTTTGAACCTCTATTTTAAATGACCGCCTATTATTACATCATCAATGTACTATTGGGTCTAGACAGCGTAAAAAGAACAAACAATCAAAGAATCGAACCTGCAACAAATTCATAGCTGCTATAACGTAGCCTTGCTCCTACCATTGGGCTAAAAAGCAGCCTGCAACGAGGAGTACCTAATTTTATTTCTCTCAGATTATAAATCCACTTCTCAATGATATAATTGTTCGTGTTGAGAAACAAATAGAGCCGATGTGGATAGTGAATAAACAAAATGAGACTTTGGAGATTAAGCTGTTTTCGAGTCTTTGCATTACCAGCGGCTGTCAAGCTCAATGGTTATTGGCTCTGTACCCTGATCGAGGCCCGATATACTTCAATAAATCTTAGAAACTGTCAAGTAAGACTGTCACCAAAACTGTCAACATAAGTTTCTTCAGTTTCAGGGTGGGTCTGGTTTGCCATCTATGTATCGCACATACGGTCCACACCAATGGATATCATAGTCATAGCATCCATCGTTGGACATGGACTTTCTCCAAGATTCGCCAGATCTCTCTATCATTATACCTATTTCGCAATCACTGCCCAACGAAAGAAGTTACTTATTCATTGATCATACTCATTTTCAGTTTTTTAATTAGTCATACCAACATGGCATAATGCCAAAAGACGTTGGTCACATGACAATTTCTACTGAGTGACTAACCGGACTAGTTTATATTTCTATGTAGTAAAGATTTAGTGTGTCGTGTAAGTCAAATATATTTCTGGTAACGTCGTAAATAGTTTGAGAACCATCGTTGAGCTGAAACATAGGACCTAACCAAAAGACTGACCCTCAAACTGAGAACCATGTAAGGTGCACAGGAGTGAATCACATTCAACACCTGGAGATATCACAAGACAGCACTGTATATACTATATATACAGAGAGAAAACGTAGGAGTCTGGCACATCTAAGAATGCGTAAGAAAACTCAAATGATAATGTCCTGGTCATGTTGCAAGAATGTCAGATAACTGATGGATATGACGACTCACAACACAAATTCCCTGAGGTCATATGTGAAACTGTGACCGGCAAAATATAAAATGGCGAGACGAACTAGACAAGTTCAGAAAATATTGGCTATGCAATGCTTATGATAGAGAAGTCTGGCGAATCCTGGGGAAAGTCAATATCCAACGACAGACGCTAAAAGACTGCTACTGCTGATGATGACGATGATGATCTTAATCACACTTATTGTGTGTACTGAAACCAGAGTATGAGAGCATTTGTATTTTGGTTAAATGCATATGATCATGTTATCGAACGCTACCGCCTGGTTGCGCATGCGTACAATCGTCTGTATATTCACATTGAAAGACGTGTTAATACGCATGATACTAATTGTTCACGCGCACATTAATGCTTCCGACTTTTGAAGCCACCAATTTGCGAAGCTCAAAAAGTAAACATGTTTATTTTCTTCTTTTGAATTTCATACGATTGTGTTAAAAGGACAATCTGCCATCGGCGCCTTTCGATCTAAAAATCTTCCTTTCTGTCCATCCTCCTCGAAGTTCTCTGCATTTTTCTTTCGATATCTTATTTTACGTTCGTTTTGTTTTATTTCCATTATACGTCTATTTATCTGATGTTTCTAATCATTTTATTCGCTTGAGTTTGTTATATGAAAGCAGAGAAAATAAAAACAATATTAATGTGCTCTTTAGAAAAAAGAGTCAGAAAAATGCTATTATTTCCGTTTTTCCTCGCTATTCTTTTATTCTCTTTGCAAACATATATCCGACGGGCTTAGAGCTTCACGTTTTAAAGAATCTCACAGAAAATTAGATCAATTTCAACATTTTCATAACATTTGTATACAAATGATCTCACGCAAAAAATAAATAAATGAATGAATGAATAGAAGCCGACATTTTGAGCTTGAATGCAAAGGTTGACCTGTTATAATGAAGAGTCAGCCTCAGACTTGCTATCCACCACCAACCGAAAGATGTTTCTTGAATTGATACAGGTTTACTCCGCTATCCGAACGTAGAGCATTCTTATATGGAAAAAAAAACAACCTGTAAACCGAAATGGCGTAAAGCGAAAGAGCAAATGCAATCATATTATACAGAAAAATTATTTTCGTGTTCACAGACTCCAAAAATGTTGATTGTGGTATTGGGAGGTACAAGGGATTGCGTTTAAGGAGATGGATGAAGAGGGCACGTGCTTCCTCCATGATAGTTTGCTGCAAAACAAAAGGGTTTATTTTAACCTTTTCTTCGTAGAAGCAAAGTTTCGAAAGATGTGGTATACATGTATTGATGCAGGTTTTTTTACTGCTATCCTAAAATAGAGCGGTCCCGTGGAGCATTTTGTAATTCGGAATGGTTTTAAGCGAGGAAAAAAGTACAATTCATTTATGTTGGGTTTTTTAATGTCCCCAAGTTCCTAGAATGGTAAATATGGTAAGTTAAGCATCGGGAGTGCAGGTGATGAGATGTACAAGAATTTTGGTCGAAGGAAATTAAGGAAAAGGATGAGCGCTACCCCTATAACAGCTCGTCGCTAAACAAACGCTATTTTCGCTTTTCGCCTTTTTTTTCGTTAAAACGGAAAGCTGTATCAATCAAACTCTTGAGAAGTGAGCAATACCTGTGTAGTCTTCTTATATTATTTTATTTTCTTTGTTTGCGCATAGCCAACGGGATTCGAGCTCCACGTTTTGGATAATCTTTGAGAAAATTCGATCAATTTCAACATTTTCAGAACATTTGCATACAAATGATTTCATGCCAGCAAAAATAATTAAATGAATCGACATTTTGAGCTTGAAAGATTGTTTCCAAAAGCATGTGTTGACCTATAAACCAGGTATAAAAAGCGAACTTGTAGACAAACAAATAGAAGAGCCGACGGGGATCTTTCTTTTGCTCCTCCAAAAGTTGACGTCCATTATTTTAATGTACGGAAGCCTAGAGAGAAAAATAAAGGATTTAGTCGCATTTTTCTTCTTCTGGTCCATTAGAAACTCAATTCGTACTTTTAGTTCGGGGGCATATCTTAACAGAGATTTGATCTTTGAGAATCAAAACACTTCAGACATTCTCCAAAATGGCCAGTCTTGATAGAAACTGTAAACCAAAACTGTCACCAAAAATGTCAAAATAGGATTCTTCAGTTTCCAAATGGGTCTGACTGGCTATGTATGTATGTTTCTCTATTGGTACTCCGTAATATGTAATTCATTAAAAATCTCCAATGGCAGTTGGCTGGCCGTGTTGCAAGAATGGCGGACAACCGATGGATATCATGACTCACGACATGGATCCCCCGAGATCACATGCGCAACCGAGGCCGGCAGAGTATTAGACGGAGAGACGAACTAGACAATTTCAGAAAATACTTGCTACGCGACGTCCACGATAGAGAAGTGTGGCGAATCCTGGGGAAGGTCCATGTCCAACGACGGATGTTGAAAGATTGATGAAGATTCCGTACACAGGCCGCACCAATGGAGTTAAACGGTCGAAAATTTACACATTTACTTCTTATCATGTCAACAAAAAAGTTTTTTTCAAATCCCCCCGAGTAGGTTCTTAGTGGGATGTTCAGTTTACAGTTTAAGTGTATGATAAATTGATCCCTCAGTTTGTGTACGCTTTTAACTTATTCATTGATCATCCCCTCCTGTAATGTATCAAAACACGGCATGCTACCAAAAGATGATGATTACCTGACGGTTCCTATTGAGTGACTAACCAGACCTGCCTATCCTTTCAGCTGGGGTTTAAGATAAGTGAATTTGTCAGGTTTTCACAGCCTTGTCTGGAGAAGAAGATAATGCTGTCAAAAGTTTGGAATAAGAAACAATTAGCCATATAAGACATAGAAATTGGGGTCTTTTTTATATTAGTCATCACCAGACCAAAGTTTTCATAACTACTGGGAATTTATGAGTTAAATTCATTTCAACATTCCTCTGCAGGATTAGGGTTACGTTTAAGTTTTTTCGTTTTCGTGGTGGAGACCAACAAAAAAAAAATCCGGTCAAGATTGGGAAATCCTATTTACCACCCTCACATTTGGAAAGTACACTTGGAGAAGGCCGGTGAATGGATTGACCGAAACATTGTGCTAACAACGCAAACAACAGCAAGAAGTTCAATCGCCCGAAAGACTCTTTGAATGTTAATGACTCTTTTCAAAACGATAGAAAGCAAAGGACATTTTGACAACTCAGCTGGTATCATTTTATCGAGATTATAACCTAGGGTTAGGGTTAAAGGACAGGATTAGTCAGTCAGTCAGTCAGGCAAAAATTCATTTTGTGTTCTGGCCTTCCAATTTCCATTTTTTTATTTATATGTATTTAACAAACAGAAATTTGAGCTGTTATAGATATGATTATTAACGTAGTGAGGACAAACGAAAAAGACTACAAAACCTGCATATAGATCTATGCATACTGGCTTTTGCTACGTGCTTAGAATAATTTCAACCGACCATTGTTTGCTCATTTAATTGGTAAACCTCTTTTATTTTCCCGCTCTTCTTTCCTGCCTTTCATAGAGGAAGCATTGAACGCTTTCAACTCAAAACGAGGCAAACTGTTTTACAAATCGTCCATTAAGAAAACGTTTCCGGCGAGGCCTGCACTCGTTGCATAAAAGAACAAAGCAATCATTTCCATTTTATATTCTGCTATTTTATTCAATTTAGATATATTTTTCAAGCTAATGGCACTTATTTCAAAGATGGTGAAATGAGTTGGGTTGAAAACAATAAGCAGATGAATAAAGCATTATCAATCATAGGGCTTCTCAAAGCTCAATACTATCCATCATTCTTTGTGTTGGTAACGATTTAGTTAATCATTTTCAAGAAGTTTCCGTAATAAAGAACAAAAAACTTATTACAATAAATTTGTTGCACTTTTTGACAATATTTTTGGCCTTTATTTATTCATGTGTTTAGTTACTGTGAGATTTCGACTAGAGACTAATATATAGTCGGAGATTATATTGGGAAACAGCGGTTAGAAATATCATAAAGACCATTTTTAAAACTCAAATGACATTGGACTGGTTGTGTTGCTCGAATGGTTGACAACCGATGGACATCACTACTAACAACATAGATACCCAAAGAGCATTTGCGAAGCTGTGGCCGGCTAAAAATAAGATTGTGCGACGGACCATATATATTTAGAAAATTTTGGCTCCACAACGCTCATAATAGAGTGGTGTGGCGAATTTTGGGAAGGTCTATGTCTAACGACGGACACTGAAAGGCTGCAGCTGTTATTGCCGCTGTTGATGATGACCTATTTTTCGTATAATAATTAGTAAGAAATCGCAAAATAATCCATATCAACAGAAGTCACGAGTAAAAAAGCCAGAGAAGCCCTGGTCTATTCAATGTACCTGAAAACGTGTCTTTAGTCTAAAATTGTCTTCAGATGGTGCCTAAGTTTTAAAAGAGTAAATTCTGCCTGCTACGAAACCATCATCAGAAATACTGGCTTTTATCTGAGCTCAAACACATCATCATCATCATTACCACTTTAAAGTCTGTCGTTGCACATAGACCCTTTCGGTCATGGACGTCGCGGAGAATATTTCTTGAACTTTTTTTAATTGATATGCCATTTTTTTGTCAGCTACAATTTTCACTGCTGTTGTCTAACATTCTTGCTACATTACCTGCCCATTGCCCCATGGGCCGTCAAGAAAAAAATAAGTAGAAGGGTATTTAATAAGCTTAGCTTACTAAAGTACAAGGCCATGTATAATGTGTAATCAGACAGCAGTTCACCATAAGAACAATTTGATAAAAGACTACATCAAAGAAATTTTATGGAGATCAAATTTTCTAATCCAAGTACGAGAGGGAATATGTCTGGAGTCAATGTGTTTAAGCATTATCCAAACGTTTGCACCTTTTTAAAGTTTTCATACAAGTATTTTCGAATATACATCAAGTCTGGTATAAGTCCATTACAATGAAGAACGAAACGTCAATAGATTCCTGCGTAAAGAGAAGATTTAAATTGCTCTTTCGTTTACGATCTAAATTCGAATATCAAAATTTTATCCGAAATCCAAACACTCGATTATAACGAACCTTTCTTGTATGAATCCATCGGTGCGCTTGTCTTGCCACTCAACCTTTCTCCTCTAAATTGACCCGAAAAGAAAATAGCCACGATTTATAATGTAATAAGAAGGTATCAAAAGTAAGAAAGTGAGAATAAGAGACTTATTCTTGTGTGCATATTCCATCAGAGAGTTTAAGGTTAACAGGGTGAATAAGTACTTAACTCCGTGAGTAAAGGGTGTATCGTTTCAATAAATATGAGCACAAGGATTAATGTGACGCACAGGGGGTTTCCGATTTCTCTCGCCTTTCATTTTATCGCCTGGTCAAAAAGAGAGGGAAAGGAAGAGAAACAGGACATAAAATGCTGACGGTTATTTATCGGCAATACATGTCATATAATGGAGTCTGGCAGGGCACCTAACTGTGGATCAATGGTTAAGAGCTGGTCTTACAGATCGTTACTGCTGTAGTGAGTTCAATCCTCTCTAGCAGCTCGCACATTTGGGATCTTGACTTGTTAAAACTAAGTTGGAAAAGAAAAACGAGAAGTGAATCTTGCCGTGGAGGATATGTCAGCAAAATTGTCTCGCAGATCATCACTATGATGCATCAGTGAGTTCGATCCTCATTGGGTGTCTTCCATACTTGTCGCTTTGTGCCAGACTAAGCTGGGCACTCCTCGTCGTGGAGCTGAAGTTGGCGATGATGTATCGCAAACCATGTCTATTGCAATGTGTTCGATCCTCCCTGGGGGACCATCGTTTAAGGCATTTGTACCAAAGTTGAACTTCGTAGATGCTGTGCGCTCCATGTGTGTTTTGCATCTAATCACCTTGTGGTTGCTAGGGTCCCGTTCGGTCAGCCAAAGCATATGATGAAAAAATACGTCCGACAATGCTTCATCTAAAAATTGAAAATACAAATAAAATCAAGGTAATATTATTCATAAGCCTGGAAGCTGCCTCGGTCCTACAAATATTTAAATGCCCATTTGTTTAGTTAAATGCCTCCTTGTTGGCTTTCGTGATTCAAGAGATAGAGCATCTAACGCACTGACAAGCCTCCAGTAAGTAGAAAAGACGTTCGAATTCGAATCGAAGCGAAAGCAAATTCTTTCTCTCTGCATTTTTTACGAATGACTATAGACCGGCGGTCTAAGTAGGTGCGATGGAAAGTGACTATAACTGAAATAAAAGCAATACTAGTCAAAAATTGATACCTACAAACATGTTCTTCGGAATTACTTCTTTTATTCTTCACTCGATAAAATATGCCTGACAAACAACGTCTTCTTTATAGATTGCGTGCATTAACATTATTTATCTACAAAAAACCTTTGGACCAGCGATAGAAAGAGTGTTTTTATTTCTTCCGTCAAAGATATTCTGTTGTTGTAAATTTGAACGAAACATTTTTCTTTTTCATTCTCTTTTTTTAACAAGAAAATTTATGACCTAACCATTTACCAAGATGCACTTGATAGGCAGGTATCGCACCCTGGTGCCTATCATCTGATTTTTCGTGTTTATTTGTTTATTCGATCTTGGCTATGCCTCTCGGCGTGTACTGCGAGCCGAACGAACAATTCTGCTGGAATAACAAAAGAGGTAAAAAAAATGGCCACGTTCTCTAACAATAGTACTGACCAGTTACCTCCCTTCCTTATCGCTTCATCATGGCGGCTATTAAATATCAACCATCGCTTCTGTTTCCGTAGATTTATGGTCCCTTGATACTTTATGACGTTCAAGATTGCTTTCGACCGGGGCATGCCACGCGAGACGTGCTTATTATATTCTTTTGGGAATTGCCTTAGGATGTTCGAGTGGCATAGTGGTTAACCACGGATAATGGAATCGTTGAGCCGCGTTTAATCTCCTAACGAGGCCATCCATGTTCACTTCACACTGATGCCCTTAGCAAAAACATGAATCCATCCTCACAAAATCTAGAGGCAAAAGAGTTGGGTAGACTGAGCTTTACTCTCTCTTGGGAAAGCAACCAGTTTAGGAACAGGACATCTCTGATTCCGAACCAGTGAGTGGAGATCCTTTTAGGCGACTGTATGTTCCTGCAGCCAAACTGGTACCAAATGTGTCGCACTCCACTGTCTTAGGGGCTCAACTGGGTCCAGATGAGAATCCTTTCGACTAGGTATCGCAGAATCTCTATAACTGCCACAAAAACTCGGAAATTTTATTGCGTTAGCCGAAGAGCTGCAATGAAATTCCCGTAACTAGTAGTTAATAGGTTATGGAACCCTAAGTTTTATATAGATAAAGGTCTGGTTGGTCTCTCAAAACGAACCGATACATCATCAACTTCTTTTGGTAGCGTGTCATGTTTGGGGTGACTAATTAAAACAGTGGGGAATAGGGATGATCAACGAATAAGTTACTTCTCTCGTCTCTAGTTGGATGGAGATCTAAAAAGTACGAATTTTCAACAAAAAAAAAAAAAAATAAAAATAAACGTGAATGCTACCGGACACAAACTAAGGGATCATTTTAGCATACATTTCATATTGAACTTCCTCTAAAAACCCATGGGTAGTTTTCAAAGTTTTTTTCTATACATGATTAGGAGTAAATGTTGAAGGTTTTAGTCTTCTAACTCCATTAGTGCAGTTTGTACACGCCATACATACATACATACATACATAGCCAGCCAGCCAGACCAACTTGAAAACTGAAGAAAGTTTTGGTGACAGTTCTGTTTGACAATTTCTAGTATAGCTTATGGCCTCACCAAGTCTAAACCTTAGACTGATTAAAGGGAGGAGGAAGTTATTGGGCCTGCTTAGTGGCTTCTGTGGTTATCATATTTTGCAATGACGCCAGCAGTTAGTGTACAAACTCACATACCATCTCGGATATTCAAATGCTCTTCAGAACTGGCTATCAGCCCCGCCCCTCACAAAAAATAATGATGAATATAATCTGATTATCATAAGAAAGGATTGACAGGGATCAAGAATAAGGAATAAAATTAATCATTGCTCTACAGGCAATCTTCATGATCAGTCAGTAGTTGAAGACATATATATAAAACCTTTTTCAAACTTCACATCCACTCACTCACTTTTCTGTCAATCATGACATACCAGTGATAAGACCTTTGTCAAGATGCCTAACGATGGGGTAAAGCGCAAACAAAAGTGCGTTCATGCTTCTCCAAGAGTTATAAATAAGGATTCAAACCTAGATGAGTGATTCTGTCATGAGATCAGATAACCTTTACGCTACTTCGTATGTCCATATATATATATATATATATATATATATATATATATATATATATATATATATATATATAATCCATCAGAAATAATAATAAATGCGTTATATTACTTTGAAACTCTGTTTGAAATGATCTTCTATTATTTCACGTCGAATGTATCATTGGGACTCAAGGTAATATAACGCATTTATAATTATTTCTGTCGGATTATACACCAATTTCTTGATATATATATATATATATATATATATATATATATATATATATATATGTGTGTGTGTGTGTGTGTGTGTGTGTGTGTTGAATGACCACCACAATGAATCAAAAGTTGGCATGGGTGAGAATAATAACGTCATTTTATCAGAAAAGAGTGTTTAACCATCTCACAAAACTTGGTTGCCTGCGTTGACAGCGGCGTAAATCTAAGACTGGGATTGTAAACAGAGTTAAGGAAACCAGTGTCGGCAAACTATCGTGGTATACAGAAATCTTTTGTTGTCAGCAAGAGACTCCCTCCAGTTTAAAAAGGAATAATGCATGTCATTTCAGATTGGAATATGTAGAACGTCGTCTTGCTTTTCCGGTGGAAGTTCGCGTTCACCGCTCAGCTTCTTGACATCGTCATCTGGCTAGTTCATTTAACACCGACATTATAAGCAACTGTTACCAAAACAGACAAAATGGGTTTACTCGGTTTTTAACTGTGACAAAAGTCGACAGTTCTATCAAAGCCAAAATGTCTTTTGTTAAGACTTTTTCGAATCGGTCAATAGCTTTTTTGCCAACAAGAAAGGAAAGGAAGAGAGAGTGGGTGAAGAAATTGGTATATATTTTTTTTCAACCATGTATTTATAATTTGTTCATTTCACAATGAATTGTATTGCAGTTCGGATGGTATTTTTTGTCTCGTTTTCAAATTCGGACTTTTTTTGTTATAACTACACAACAAAAATCGTAAAAAGTAACTTACTCACTGATCAGCCCCATCCCCGATTTTCTAATTGATCACCCCATACACGGTATGCTGCAAAAGATGATGGTCATGTGACAGTTTCTATTGAGTTTTAGTTGCATTGTAAGGTACATTAAGTTATTAGTAGTGATGCCTCGGTCTCGAAACCAAGCCTGACCACCAGAATTATCCAGAAGGCTTATTTAGTGACACAGGAATTGTTTTTGCAGTATATATATATATATATGTATACACACACACACATATATATATATATATATATATATATATATATATATATATATATATATTACAAAAGTGACACGAACAGCGAGTCACGTCTTTTGTTATACTTACTGATCCCCCGTCGTTAAATACGATTTTCGGGTCACCTACGTAAGTAAACCCTGTTTAGAAAAATAAATGATGTGTAGTATGAAATAACATCCACATACAATACATTGTGATAATACTCTATATTGAATAACAAACTACATGGATGACATAAGCTATATACGAAAAAAATTGAATTTTCATAACATTTAGTGTTTAAAGCTGTGAACCCTAGTAAACTATACATAGATCTATGTATGTGTGTGTGTAGGTATGAGTATATATATATATATATATATATATATAACGGCCAACGGAATTCGGCAATATCTGGATGACTCACCTAAAAAAAGTATTGTTACATTTGGCTTTGTGGGTTGGCAACGGATTATTGCATTATATTCGCATTTATGACGTGTAAAGAAAGAATGCAGAATTGAAGAATCCAGAAAGAATCAGTGCGTGACTTCCCAAACCCTGTTTATGCACTTCTTACTGGAAGAAATAAAACAAAATAAAACCAGGAATTCGATTCCTTTTGTTTTTCTTTCCCTTTTGGTCATTTTCTTTGATGTCGGCTTTTGTTTGATTATATAGAGAAAAAAAAAATCAACCTAAAATGTCTTTAATCGTAGACTTGAGTCTGATCAAAACAGTTCTAGACCGTTTAAATACCAGTCCGCCATATTGGTGTTTTCTCCTTCCAGTTGCATTCAGGTTTTTTTCTTCCTCCAAGTTTAGAGAGCGCCAATTCAACATGAATGAAAGAAAAAAAAAACCTGTCGCCTGGCTTGTTGTTCAAATACCGATCGTCCAACGACGTCGCCGATTAGGTTAGACTTCAAAAAGTCAGATGTAAGTGGATGAATAAACATTAAAAGGCGATGTTTGATTTCACACACATGATTGACTCTCACAGAGGTTGGGGATCATACAAATAAGATTCTATTATACAGGCGGAAAAAGTATCGGACGAATTAAAAGATCCAGATGAAGGCAAAAATCAGAAGTTTATTCTTTCGGTATTATTTGAAGTTAACTTTGATGAATGATAATCTATCTATCTATACATTTGCCTTCATGTCTATGTGTGTGTGTGTGTCTCTCTTTCTCTCTCTCTCTCTCTCTATATATATATATATATATATATATCAATACTTATTAGGATAGCTAGATAGAAAATGAATTTAAAATAAAAACAGGTTAGATAAATAGATTTGGATAGTAGCTGATTTAAACGACAATGATAGGACGTACAAAAGGATCCTTGTTTTCATGACGATGATATGATTCCCCCCCTGACCAATCAGACATGATTGAAATAGCAGCTAGGATCAAATCCCTCCAAACCCTTACCTATTTTCTATATTCTTTCATGATTGGTGATCAGATTAGGATTAGTTTTTTTTTTGTATGAAACATTTAATCCACTAATTAATCGGAGGTTTAAATTTCCTTGCATCGATTTAGATAAACTTTTTCAAATATCTATCATGTTTGGTTCCGGACGGAAGCAGAACTTTAGGCCAAAACACAGATACCCAAATAAATACTGTAAAAACAAATCTGCTATGGTAACGATTATACATGTACACACACACACACAAATATACATAGTTATTAATATTACTTTGAAACTATTCAATTGATCTCCTGTCATAACTCAGTGGTTGTATCAAATAGCGAGGATACGTTCACCGTTTAATAATGGAATAGCATTCCGAATAGTTTCAAAGTAACATAACGCATATATATATATATATATATATATATATATATATATATATATATATATATATATATATATATAACACATGGGGTTGAATCAATTCCATAGCCTAAAACATGGTTGTTAGCTGAATTTTGATCTAATTTTTTTACTGTATAATGTTTGCTCGATATGTGTAATAGTCTTTATTGAAGTTAGTGTACGGACAAGAAAAGAGATTGTGCCAGAAAATAGTTACTTCATATAAAAAAAATTCTGAAATTATTGATATACACGTTCACAGTGTTGGACAAAACTCTGGGCTGTTTGCGAATTACGAAATCATTTGAATAAAGCCATAAGACATTTATAAACACTGCCTTACAAATCGTACTTTTCACACAGAGTAACGGTATAGAATTTGTATTACATTTCCTTTGAGCACGCTTTTCGAATTTCCCAAACTTGCTGTTTAACCCAAGATTCTTTGAATGCTGTCACCAAAGACGGACTGAGAATACCATCGTTTTAAGTCCCGTTCTCGAAAAGGAAATCTCGGAAGCAGGAGACTTCAAAGAGAACGAGATGTCTGAGTAGGGCTTTGCAGCGGACAGTCCTGCAAACAGAAAAAACAGAAAGCATAAAAACAGCCCCAAGTTTTCTCGGAGAACAAATCACTCGATGGAAAATGAAATTGATAAAGATAGAATCATTAAGGCACCAAGACCGAAGTCTCCGACTGATAGGGGAAAGCGTTTTAGACAAGGAGTGACCGGTAATAAAAAGGAAGAAAGATGAGGAAATATCCAATAGTTATTGGTCAAAGGAGAAGGAAATTGAAGAAGTACTTTGTTGCAGGAGGATAAACCAGAGAGGTATATTTGATGTGCTGAAAAGAATTATGAAAGGGTCAAATCGGTACGTGTTTTACAAATAGCTTTGGTGCAATAGTGCTTGACCTCGCAACGCATGTATATGTATACAAAATAGGAAAAGATATCTGATTTGGATACACACACTCTCTCTCTCTCATATATATATATATATATATATATATGTATGGTAGCCGCTTAAACGTAGTGACGCTCTTACCATTGAGCTAAACTGCTGCAGCAGTGCAAAGGTTAAAATAACTACTTTCAACCTTAATTCTCATCTCGTCTTTTCTCGGTTTATTCGCTTTTCTGTGAATAAACGAAAGAAGAACGTGGTTTTAAAGCAGTTATTTGGGCCATTGCATTACTGGCAGTGGTTTAACCCAATGGTTTAGAGCATCACTACGTTGAAGCGGCTATCCTGTCGGTAGCTGATTCGATTCCTTTCTTCAATTGTTTATTCCATATACGCTGTCTAAATTGAGTAATTCATTAAACATGTAATGACGGTAGATCATTTCAAACAAGATTCTATATAACATGATTCATTCTGTCGGATCACGTATATCTATTTGTTAATACATAACTGTTGTGTTGAAAGGAGCGAATAGACTGAGATATAATCATATAAATGCTGAGGGATATTCATGACAAATATGTTTCTCACTTATGTGATTAAGTCAGTGATCTTAAAAAACGTATCTGATTCTATTTACACCGTATAATAGTACGCTATTTTCGTTATGATGCTCTGAATTTGAATTTCATACCTTTTTTTTTGTATTACTGTTACCTGGATTACTCCTCTTGAATGTAATATCATGATATATTACGTCTCGGTATCAAATATATTTTCAGTGTATATTTTCTCAGTTATATGTTGATTTGCAAGAATTACTTTCTGTATAATGTGTATATTTAACGTGTTTTTTGTTTATCATCATCATCATCATCATCATCATCAATTTTCACACCAGTTGCTTGGTGGTCATAGCTGGAGATTGAGTGACAGCAAGTCTCCTCAGATCTCCAGCCCTCCTCTCCGGACTCTCACAGTCCACAGAAGTGTTGTGGTTTACAGTTTCACATCCATAGTTATCGCTGAAGGCTGTGACAGCTAGTCTCCTCAGGTCTTCAGTCCTCCTCTCTTAACTCACCTATCACAGCAGCGCTGTGGTTTGTACCACTACCACCATTAGTGGTGTGTTTTTGTTGTTGTTGTTGTTTATTGTGGTGTCTTTGTTTTTTTTATCATCATTATTCATACAAAAACACGCATTATATATATATATATATATATATATATATATATATATATATATATATATACATATATCGAGAAAGTTGTATGCGCCTATAAAAATTATCATTATCATCGTATGTATACACAAACACCCAAACACACACACACATATATATATGTATATATAGAGCCTGAGAGTTGTATGCACCTGTAAATGTAGACACATAAACACATACATATGCCTGCAAACATACATATATATGTGCAATTATGTTTCAAACATTTTCCTCATGCCATTTCACTTTTGAGATTTTGACAAATACTTCTTATTCTTTCAAAGAGTTTTTCGGCCGACTAAACTCATTCTCCATGATAACTTTGTCGTTACCACAGCGTTTTGAATAATCCATTCATGTTTAACAAGAAGAATGAATTCAATTGTCCGAAAAAACATCTGAATGTAAATAACTCTTTCCAAAATTAGAGACAGTAGCTTCTTTTTCTACTTTTCTTTTACAGTTTAATTTTAAAGAAACCTAATGTTTCGTAAAATTGTCCTTTTCAAAAAAAACCTCTCAGAGTTGCCAAACTAGCCATTTTTCAGTTTAACTCCTTTTTTTTCTCCTGTTTAGCCAATAAAGATCTACAATAGTATGATCAAATATTGTAAGTTCAATAAAAGTGAAAAGTTAATTCTTTTTAAATCTATAATTTGTTCTGAAGTCTGGGTATGTAGTTATTTTATTTACTTGCTGGGCACCTGAGGGCCTCCAACAGACGTGGAAGATCCCCCCCTTCGTCTTTGTTTGCGAAGCCAAGCCTCAATGACATGTATAACCTCAAAAATATCTAAAATGTTGCTGAGTTTAGCCCTTTTCGAAAGACAGTTCTAGCTATGAATAGAAAACCATACTTGAAAACACTGAGTTAACTGGGCCATATGTAATAACTGGAAGAGAAACATGCGTTATTGTGAAAAATGTTCTTGTTTTCTTTGGTAATTTGCCTTTTTTTCTGCTTATTTATTCCTCGTTATATTCTGTTGTGTTCAGTAACTTCTTTGCTTATTTTTTATTCCTCTTAAGCTACAATGAGAATCCGTCAACCAAAACTGTCAGCATAGGTTTATTTAGTTTCTAAGTGAGTCTGTCTGTCTGTCTGTCTGGCTGGCTGGCTACGTATGTATTTGTCATTAATACAGGCAGTACCTAGAAAGCTACAGGGCAAAAAAAAATAACTTAGGTTTGCGCTGAGGCGCTACTGCAGTCGATTTTCTGGCCTCTTCGGCATGGAAAGTGTAGTATCTGTTCCATGGCATTGCCTGAGGCACCGGTACTGATGCTTGCCTGCCGAAAGGGCCGGAGATGGTGATGTGGTGAGCTCAAGACCGAGTGCGTAAGTGCAATGCGTCAGCCAATGAGGGGACACTGAGGCTGCGCATTGCTAAGTGCATGGGGAACCTCTTGGTTCTCTGTCTATTAATCGGCCCAGCTGCGGGGAAGCAGTTTGCCCCGGGATGGCACTGTCTCATTCCACTAAGAGGGACAGTCGCGTCGGCTGGAGCTATTTCTGATGGGATGCTCTTTTTTTTCCCCTGGTGTAAAGCCTTGGTTTTTAATTTGGACTTTTTTTTGTGATCACCGCCCAACAAACAGCGAGAGAAGTAACTTATCCATCCCTTTTTCGAATTCTTTAATTGATCACCCTTAACACGACAAGCTGCCAAGAGACGTTGGACGCGTGACATTTTCTATTGAGTGACTAACTAGACCAGTTTTTGTAAAAACACTCCAGATTTCGATTACGGTTATACCATCCTTTTCGAAAGTTCGCTCTACGCCACTTTTTCGCTCCTACAAAAAAAAGGCGAAAATCGGAAAAAAAGTTCAGCGTATGTTTTGCAGATATCCATTAAACAATCCTAGAAGCGATTCTACACCAGGTCTTCTCAGCCTCTTACAACTCCAATCTCCGACTAACAAACATAGCTTAATATATCATCATTACCATTTTGAGGTCTGGGAACATTCCAACAATTTAATGGTTATTGCCTCTTCGCTTTACATCATTTCTGTTTATAAAAGTTCAATTGGAATGCTGTATTGACGGATAATTAGGGAAAGCTCCGATTCTGGGTTATCGTAATTATTCAACAAGATGCTCAGACTATATTTTTCCCAAGAAAATATAGACAGTTGAATAAGAAAAAATACGGCAAGCAAATTAAAAAATATAATCAGCTAATGCAAAATTTGGCAAGCAAATTGAAAAAATACGCCGAGTAAATTGAAAAAAAAATACGTTGAGCAAATAGAAAATACGGCCAGCTAATTCAAAAAAATCAAACCAGCAAATCAAAATGAATATGGCCAGATTATTAAAAAAAAAAACTTGTCAAATTATAAGAAAAAAAAGCGAACAGTACAACTAGCAAATACAAAAGTACAGCCTGTACGGCAAACAGTTTTTTTTTTTAAATACATCCAGCATATCAAGCAAATTGAAAAAAATACAGCCAGCACGGCTAGCAAATTGAAAAAATACGGCTTGCTCGGCTAGCAAATTAAAAAAATACTGCCAACTCGGCTAGCAAACAGAGTCGAAAAACCTGAAAAATCACATGTATACAATTACTGTAACAGTGATATATTTATCAAGTAAAATTAGTTGAAACTGGTCTTTTAAGATATTTCGTTAGAATCATAATTGATTTTCAGTTTCATTTTAGGTATTAGATTTAAACTTTATCAGATTTACTGAATCAGTCTGTTTCTCAATGACCCTGTGATACAAATGCTATAAAGTTAATCTGTGTTCTTTTCTTAACGGACATCTTTAACCTCCCTAAATTTTCTATCACGTTTCTTACCCTGATTCCGATAACCCCCGGTCTTCCATCTAATTCACACCGGGACGATCAAGCAATTAAACACCAGTATAGCCGATGTTTTGTGCCTTTGCTAATCGGCCGAACCTGCTCGACAAACAGGATACCATGTTGCAAATGATTGCCGTCATAAAGAATATTGTAGCCTTTCTGGATCGATAAAAAATACCCTGAGGATCCGATTTAGTAGTTGGCGTGTACAAGTGGAATTATCGGCTCCCATAGATGCTAATGTCGTTTTGCTATGGTAATTGTAACGATGTAGAAATCAGTGTAAAAGACAGCGTGACAAACATGCAAGGTGGACTGTATGGAGTCATAGAGAGCAAGCCGGACCAATTGATGGCCGTAATAAAACCTCTTGAAACGGTAATAGCGCAGTTTAAGGAGTAAAGAGATTCGGGGTGGGAAAGGGATGCCACCCAGAGTGAAAGGCGATAGAAAAGGAAAAAGGATAGGATATACGAAAGATTTGTTTAAGAGGGAAAGTAAAAGAAAACCCCAAAAGAAGATACTCTAGGTTAATATAGCTGGTCGTGGAATAAGTAGAAAAAGAGATAAAAATAAGTCCGGAGACTTCAGGGACGAATTTCACTCCTACTTCTATTTCGACTGAATGATTCCTTATGTATCTGCACGATAGATTTTCGCAGAAATATGAGACTTGTCAGTTTAGCGAAGTTGGTCAGAGAGCCGGCGATAGATCAGTTGGTCATGATTTCAAATCACAGTAAAGGAATGTTAATTTTGAATTCCCTAAATTTGAAGAGGATTGTCCTTGTTGTTCTCGTTCTTGTTGAGGTAAAAAAAATTTTAAAAAGTCAATAGTTTTGGACCGCAGTTTGACAATAATCGAAAGAGGGACCAGAGAAAAAAAACAGAAGACTCTCTCAAAAAAGAGGAAATTGAAAAAAATGGAGTTGGAAATTGGTGTCTCGGGACAACATCCCCCGAGGACAACCCCCACCTGGAATTAAAAACCCTCGGACTGAATCCTCTCAGTTGAAGTGCAAAGTAGGAAGAAAGCCCCCTTAGCTGAATCGAAAAAAGCCTTTGATTCAAGTAATCGTTGTTTTCATTTTTGATCACCTTATAATTCTTGCTTGAGAAAAGAGCTTACCTGTCCTCGTATTCTATCCCCACATTTCAAAAGCTTAGCATTTTCAAGCATCCAAACATGAAAGCATAACAGGTCTGGTTAGTCACTCTATAGAAACTGTCATGTGACCAATGTCTTTTGGCACCATGCCTTGTTGAGGTGCTCAATAAGGAAAAAAATTGGAAAAAGGAGTGATCAATAAATAAGTTACTTCTCTCGTCTTTTGCTAGGACAGTGATCTCTAAAATAAAGTCTGACTCGAAAAAAACAAACATGTGAAGATACTGTTGAACACAAATTAAAGGATCAATTTAGAATAAATCTGCATTGCAAATTGAACCTGTCTCTAGAACCCCGAGGAAGTCAAAAAACAAGAAAAAAACTTGTTTTTTTCTAGATATAATAAAAAGTAAATGTAGAAATTTCAGTCCTAAATTGGTCTGGCCAGTACACGTGATACATAGCAAGTCAGCCAGCTAGTCTATCTTGAAAACTAAAAGAGACCTATTTTGACAGTTTTGTTTGAGAGTTTTTAGTACCACTGTATTTGATATAGACGTCCTATTTCCGCCGTTGTAATGAGTAATCTCATCCATATTTCAGACGACAAAAATGGGACGTCTATAAATAGGACGTCAATGTTTTTGTATAGTTGTCATATCTTAATTTTGTATAAAACACGTGAAATGATGGAGGCGGAAGTTGCGGGGGCGATTATAAATGAGAAAAAGAAGGTGCAGGGGGTGGCAGAAAAGGATGCAGCTGTAAAAACATCATTTGAAAATGTTAAATGAGAAAAAGATACCATCATAAGGAGGAATGAACTAAGATTTAGTCGGGTGAAAAATGAATGAAAGGCCCCCGTTCTATCTCCACGGATACTGGACTGTCACCTCCAGAGCACATAGCCTACAGACAAACTTAGAGATCCAGCCGTCAGAATCCTTGCTAATGTAGTCTAGAAGACCGTAGCTTGTGTGTAAGAGCAGCCAGAAGGACGTCTAAGGGAACTCTACTCCCTGGTGTAGAATCAAAGTTGTCCCTCTCCTAGACTGGTAGCCTTCCTAATGGCTAGAGAACCCAATCTGCCTTGCTATTTTGTCCGTAGCTGGAGGAAGGAGGGATAGATTCATGTCTTCCCAAACGGCATTTGTGTGAAGTGAACATAAACAATCCCGGTCGAAATTTGAACGTGGATTACCAGATTCCATTGTCCGTGTCATTACAACTACGCCAATTGTACTTCGTGGCAGGAATAGGAGCTTAATGCCGGGAAAAGACCCAAGTAGGCATGGGGGTGGGGGTAAAAAAGAAAAGTATGTAATATCGATGAATGAGAGGACAATACTGTTAAAATGAAGAACGTGTCAGAAAAAAAAACTTTATAGCAGGAAACAGGCCATCTAGCGGGGAAAATAAGCTCGTCGTGGATTTTTTAAGGATTTAATTAGTTAAGAGGGAGAAGTAGGAGTGATAAATTGAATAAAAGAGCAGGAGAAACCGGGGAAACTTGAATTTTGAAGGGATGAAGACAGCAGACAACTGAGTGTATTAGAAAATGATTGCCTAGGAACAATGGTGGGAGTTTCTCGCTAAAATCCTATCCAAAATGGACGACGTAATCAAGAAGTTGGAAGTGTTTTGGTCACGTGATACTTGTAGGCAATGACAGTTATGTCAACTTTTCAAACAAGAACGATTAAAGCAAGAGAATACCCAGAGGATCATCATCAAAGCGATAGAGTGACACGAAACTAAGTCCGTTGACAGCGGAATGACTGGTTAAAGATTGGAAGAAGGTGAAGTCTTGTGTGGACAAATATATACGAGGAACCTTTGGGGAATTGTGCTGATAATGAAAAATGAAAGGAACAATGTGGCTGGAAAAGATGGTTGCGGTGAGAATGGAACCATGTGACAGAACAAGACTGACTGCTGCAGGGTCAAACTCCATCTCTACTTCTATTCGGACTGAGGATAACTACTGAAACCTTTGTATTGTAGATATAATAATAATAATAATAATAATAATAATAATAATAATAAGTGACCAAACAGAGGAAGGGAAATGAAAGCGGAAATGTAAACCACAGCACTGGCATGATAGGCGAAGGAGAGGAGAGATGTTGGCCGAAGACCTGAGGAGACTTATTGTCACTCAGCATTCAGCAATAACCACTGGGCAACCGGTGTGAAACTATAAACTGCAGTGTTACTATGCCCTATGAGAACTAGGAGAGAAGGACTGGAGACTTGAAGAGACTTGCTGTCACTCAAACTCCAGCGGTTACCACCAGGTAACTGGTATGAGATTGCAAATAATAATAATAATAATAATCAAAACCGTACATTCCAAAACAATGAGAAAAAGTTTTACCAAGATTTAAATGGGGAAAGAAGGCAGGACATGAAACCAGATGCCACAGAGGCCAAGAACTATTGGAATAGCATATGGGGGCACCTAAAAAGACACAACGTAACACCGCAATGGTTAGGAAACATGAGAAAAGAACTAGAAGATATAGACAAGGGAGAACCAATAGTACTGAATGAAACCACATTGAAACATACTCTTAGGAAAGTAGCCAACTGGAAAGCACCGGGTCCCGACGGGATCCATGGGTATTGGTTCAAAAAATTCACCACGTTACACGGCAGACTCACTCACCTACTCCAAAATTGTCTAAATGAAGGCAAAGCACCAGAATGGATGACTAAAGGCAGAACCACCCTCATCCAAAAAGACCCGGGGAAGGGCAACATAGCAAGCAACTATAGACCAATCACTTGCCTACCACTTATGTAGAAAATCCTGACCGGGCAAATAGCAGAGAGAATATACATGTCAATGGATAGAAGGGGGCTACTACCAGAAGAACAGAAAGGGTGTAGGATAGGAACCAAAGGGGCAAACGATTTACTCTACATAGACCAGATGATCTTAAAAGAAGTAAGGAAAAGGAGAAAGAATATCGCAATGGGATGGATAGATTACAAAAAGGCATACGATATGATTCCACATAGCTGGATACTCAAATGCCTTAGAATGTTCAAAATTAGCGAACCGGTGGTTAAATTCATTGGTAATTCAATGGAAGACTGGAAAGTAGATTTGACAGCCGCAGGGGACAAACTAGCCGAGGTAGGGATAAAAAGGGGAATCTTCCAAGGAGACTCGTTGTCCCCACTATTATTTGTTCTAACAATGATACCGCTTAACAGAATCCTGAAAAACAGCAAAGGATACCACTTCTCTAAAACAAAGGAAAGGTCAACCACTTAATGTACATGGACGATATTAAATTGTTTGCAAAAAACAGGGGAGAGCTTGAGACTCTGTTCAACGAAGTAAGGGAATATAGTGAGGACATAGGAATGGTGTTTGGGATAGAAAAATGCGCAATCATGGTGATGCATAAAGGAAGGCTTTCAATGACTGAGGGAATTGAACTTCCGGACAACAACAAGATTAGGGCATTGACTGCACAAGACCGATACAAGTACCTAGGTGTCCTTGAATGTGACACGATAAAACGGGAAGAGATGAAGGAGAAAATTAAGAGAGAATACCTCAGAAGGATAAGGAAAATATTAGAAACCAAATTAAATAGCAGAAATCTAATAAAAGGAATGAACACCTGGGCTGTGTCAGTAGTTAGGTATACAGGACCATTCCTAGGATGGACAAAGGAAGAGCTCCAATCAATGGATAGGCGAACAAGGAAACTTATGACGATGCATAAAGCATTACACCCTAGGGATGATACAGATAGACTATACGTTAAGAGAAAAGAAGGTGGTAGGGGGCTCATCAGCATAGAAGATTGTGTCCAGAGAGCTAAAGTAGTCCTAGATAGGTATGTGCAAACAAATAGTAAAGAAATCATAAAGAGCGCGAGGGATAGTGCAACAAACAATAAAGTAGAAAACAATGGAACAGTACAGCAAACTAGAAAAGAAAAGTGGGAAGGGAAAAAATTGTACGGCGAGTTTAAAAGACAGATAAAAGATATAGCAGACGAGAAATCATGGACGTGGTTACGAAAGGGAAACCTTAAGAGAGAAACAGAATCGCTCATCATGGCAGCCCAAAACAAAAGCATAAGGACAAACTACATGAAAGCAAAAATCGACAGAACACAGACAAACAGCAAATGCCGCATGTGCGGCGAAAGAGATGAGACAGTAAACCACATAACTAGTGAATGTAGTCAGCTCGCCCAGAAGGAGTATAAGCATAGACACGATAGAGTAGCAACGATGATACACTGGGAACTAAGTAAACAAATGGGATTCAACCATGTGGAAAAGTGGTATCAGCACAAGCCAGAGGCAGTCTTGGAGAATGACAACCACAAACTACTCTGGGACTTTGACATCCAAACTGACCACCTCATCCAGGCAAGAAGGCCGGACTTAGTAATAGTAGACAAAAAAAGGAAGGCCTGCCAAATAGTAGACGTTGCTGTGCCTGCAGACCATAGAGTAAAAAAGAAGGAGGGTGAAAAAAGGGAAAAATACCAGGACCTAGCAAGGGAGTTAAGGAAAATGTGGAATATGAAAACCAGGGTGGTACCGGTCATAGTGGGAGCACTAGGAACTGTCCCCAAAACGCTGAGGGAGAGACTGGAGGAGATCGGGATTAGGGGGAGGATAGAGACCGTACAGACCACAGCACTACTGGGAACTGCACGGATACTGAGGAAGGTGCTAGAGATATAAGTACTGCAACGAATCGTAGCTCTGTCATGATATGCGAAAGAGAGAGGAGACGTTAGCTGAAGACCTGAGGAGACTTATTGTCACTCAGCCTTCAGTGATAACCACTGGGCAACCGGTGTGAAACTGTAAACTGCAGTGTTACTATGCCCTATGAGAACTAGGAGAGAAGGACTGGAGACTTGAGGAGACTTGCTGTCACTCAAACTCCAGCGGTTACCACCAGGCAACTGGTGTGAGATTCCAAAATAATAATAATAATAATGAGAATTAAATTGTTCAAATGTATTTATTCATTTACGTATTAGAATGAAATAAACCCTTGTGTATCTGGGTGATACATTTTCTCTGATATCTTAAACTTGTCAATAATCTCATTCAGTGAGACAGTCTCCTGAATATTATTTGGAGTTCAAATAACAGTAGAGAAATAGGAATTTTACAAATCGGTTTACATCTACTAGTTTTGATGAGGATTGATCTTGTTGTTCTTGTCTCTCTTCTAATGATCTTGTCAAGCTAGGAAAATAAAGTCAACTCCAGTTTCGGAGTTTGATAATAGGATGAAGGAAATTCAGGAAATCAAAAAGACAATGTGACCGGAAGAATTTAAAAAAAGAAAGAAAATGGCGGGAAAATACTGATCTGGATCAAAACCTGCAGCTGGGGAAAAGTGAAGGTTGCGCATACAGAGCAAACCAACGGCGAAGATGGTCAGTGTCAAATAAACTGTCAATTTAGACGAGGGAAAGACCCTAGAGATAACGGCAAGAGATAAGGCTCCGAAGTGTCCAGGTTTGTTGACTGACTGGGGGTCGGCTAATTGATCTTGCATAGCATACTTAGGCCGCGGGCTGGGTGGGTAGAAGATCCTTCGACGCGGATTCTCGATGCTCGAAAAATGGAGACGATTTCTGTCCTACTGTCTCCATTCTGATGGCATGCAGCACGAAAGCAGGCGATCTTGTCCCATCAATCCCCAAGCGATAGGAAAAGAGCAACGATAATGTCGATCAGAAATAAAGACCTGGTTAAAATGGATCTTTTGTTGAGTTCATGAGTCACCCCATTGGATGGTGCTATTTCGTGACGGAAACCTACGTTGAGATTCCATGAAAATAGTCAATTTGCATATGGGTGAGCGTGCATGATAAGTGCCCAATGCGCCATTTTTGAAAAGTTGATATTTTCGTTCTTTCTAGAGCTACAATGGTCAGTTTTTTTTTATCTTGAAGCATAGACACTCTATGAATGATAATTCAGAGTTTCCACGCTTTGAAATAAAAAAGAATTACGTTATAGCTCTCAAAATAACGAAAATATGATTTTTTTTTTTAAATGGCGCCTTGGGCACTTATCATATGCGGCTACTCATACGTAGTTTCTATGATCAGGTGTTTGCAAAATATATTTGTGTTACACTTAGCTATTTTTTCGTTATTCTATTTTAATAATGATCCTGAATAATGATTTTAAGCATGGGACCATACATTCGAGATTCGTCTGGTAGTATCTAGTCATTATGAGTTTCTTGGGGACCGGCTGCAAGGCCTCGATTTATCTTAGAAACTAGCTGCATCGGATCTCACTGCACATATGTGAACAGACACACACACACACACACACATATATATATATATATATATATATATATATATATATATATATATATATATATATATATATGTGTGTGTCATTCACAGACAGCTGTTTTGTCGTATTACAACTCTTCAGTGTTGCTATAAACAATCCATTATACCATCCAGTACCACATGGCAGGATTGAAACCTTCGCTTCAGACCTGCTGAGCCAAAGAACTGGACGGTCAGAAAGGCTGAATTTAAGAGATATTTATTTTGCTTTAAATTCCCCATCCACCAAAGTGCTCTATTCCTATGGAAGAGCATTGCATAAGCTTAAAATGAACGAGTTACCTCGCTTGAAGAGTGCTCAACCCTGAATGGAGGAGCGTTAATTATTGTATATATATATATATATATATATATATATATATATATATATATATATATATATATATATGAGGTGTTATTACCAGCTAGAAAGTATTTTCGTTTCAACCATGTATATAAGAATAATTTATTTGATAATTAAAAGTGTTTAAAAAAACATGTGATGGGAGCTCGATGGTATACGATGAGGAAACAATAACTTTAAGGTTAGTTGAAAATAATAGTGAAATTCTTCGGTTGAATATGTTGGTAGAAAACTGACCCGAAAAAGTTTTTTCTACGTTATTAGTATTCTTAAAGATGATATCATTAGTTGGTTTGCATGCTGTTTGAAAGTATAACCGACACAACGGATTTGATATTCACATGGGTGAACATTCAATTGAAATGACACTGAGAGCTGGACATGTCTGTTGTTATGCTTACTGATCCCTCATCATTAAGAACATTTTTTAACTTACTTATGTAAGAAAGCCCTGTTTCAAAAAAAATTGTAGTATGAAACAATAAATACACAATACAGATAAAACCTTGTTTAAAATGATAAACTACTTATATGGCATAAACTATCTAACAAGAAAGGAGGATAGTGTTTGATCAACACTGCTGGAATACCATGGTAATGTAACTGTTTTGTTTTTAATTAATACATTGTACCATGATGATAAAGTATGTGTAAAACGGGAAAAATACTGAAGAAATTCATATAAATTGCAGTGACAGATATTGGGAAATAGGTGACTGAAGAGACACAAAAAACTCTTTTGAAAATCTTTTTTTAAATGTTCAGTGTTCAAAGCTGTAAGGCTTTCTAGAATATAAACATATAAATATTGTCACATGGTAAACAACTGGCGAACCACTCGAGAAAATTCCACTTCAAGATTTCTTCAAAAGTTTTTCGATTATTTTTTTTTCAGAAAAATATTGTTGCATTTCAAATTTTGCGGACAAGTAAGTCGGATAACACACTCAGTTGAATGGATAAATAAATAAACAAGTGTTTTTTAGTTTCTGCAGTAGGATCATTAGTGCCTATGACTGCAAATCCCTCACATATATACATTTGGGTTTCTTCAGGTTCGGCATCTTTGTGTAACGAAACAATATATATATATATATATATATATATATATATATATATATATATATTAGTGTAGAAAGGTTCACAGCTTTAAACACTTAACACGTCGAAAAAAAACATTTTTCAAAAATATGTCACTTTAGTCACTTATTTTCCCAATATCTGTTAATGCAATTCATGCGATTTTCTTCATGTGTTTTTTTTTTCTAATGTTTTACACCTACTTTGAAATTATGGTACAATGTGAAAATCTTTCTCTTGTAACCGTTAAAAACAGAACAGTTATATTAACATGGCACTCCAGAAGTGTTAATCAAACTCACCTCCCTTTATATATATATATATATATATATATATATATATATATGATGGGGAATCAGTGCGGCCTTCGAAACTCTCATTATGCATAAATATGTCTATTAATGCAAAAGAACATAATTACAACTTATAGATAGTATCAAAACGAATGATTTATTCAATATGGCCTCGATTATATTCAACAGCCTCAACACGACCTCGAAAAGCTGTGCAGCTCTTGACTACGAAGTCTTTAAACATCTTTGACTGCTCTTCCTTGGTATCAGTCTCGAGGGTATCGATGTTAGGGTGGGATATCTTGATGGTGGTCTGCTCCAAAACGTCCCCAATGATGTAGTCTAACAGGTCTGACTTCCAGGCTTGAGTAGCGCCAGAAGTCTGCTGGCATGAAATCAGCAGATTCAGTTTTGTAGAACTTTTGCACCTTCTCGGCTGTTGAACAGGGAGCAACTTCCTGTGTCCTAACATGGAGACAGCCCTCTGGGTAGTCGGCCTTGAGTCATGGCAAAACATTGTACGCCTGGATCTTAAAATAGGCATTAGCATCCAAATTTTTCAAAGTTCGAAGAAAAATGGGGCATTTTTTCCTGTGGAAGGCTACGACACCCAAGAACATGCCTAGAGCTGGATGTTTTGTCCTGAAGATGCCCTTGACATCAACTGTTTATACCGGGAGGACCCATGGTCTTGAAGGCGTTAATGGAGTCCTGATACTGCTTCTTATTGACTTCATCGCGGCGGAGTTTCCTTGGGTGGCTGTTACCCATGACAATTTTTTTTTTGTTTTTTACATTGCAGACTATTATACATACACACACACACATATATATATATATATATATATATATATATATATATATATATATATATATATATATGACACCTCTCATAGTGAAGGACTCTCGTTACGGAATTCCACTTACCTAGAGGTCCCAATTACCCAGGAAAATCTCTTAACGTAAAAAACAGAACAACATTTCATAAAACTATCCGGAATCATCTAGATTTCATTCAGAATTATCTAAATTTACATTTAGTATCTTGGTGCATATTTTCGGACGGACATACATTTGCTGAATTATAATTAGATTAGTTAATTATTTACTGCATTCTTTACATGTTTTTTTTGTATGTATATAAAAAATAATGGATACATTACAAATTATTTGCATGGTCATTATTAAGGTTTTATTAGGAACAAATTACTAAAAACCCTGAGAATAAATTATTGACTTAACGAATCTTCGTTTAATGAGACATCAACATACTGTCTTTGTTAAGAGAGGTACCACTATTTTTTTTATTACTTAACCCTAAACTCAAGATAAATACTCATTTTTGAAATTATATCAGTTTAGACAAAAATATAAGAGAAGATATTAAGTATATTTAGACAACTCATTTAAATCAAAATCTTATTGGAGAGATATAAAGATAAACGAGAATTCTACTTCAAATATTCTGGGTATATTTGTAACACGTATGAAAGAAAATACATAAGATAATTTCACAAAAATTTCAACCACAATAGTACAATAGTAACAGAAAAAAAATTTTTTACTTCAAAACAAATCACAACTATGGAATGCTCAAATTCAGCTAGATACAAATAAACGATTAGAATTTCATTAATTACATATTAAGAGAAGTGAGAATCCTAATTCAACCTGAGTTTTTTGTAACACACATAAAACAAATTCATATAAAATTAATTCATACTAACAAGAATTATGGAGCAGCTATATTCATGGAGATATAGATAAATATGATTGGGCAGTGTGTCATAGCAAGAAACCGCTCCTGTTTTCTAATATCACCGAAACAGGGCCATGGTTAAACAGCTGGAGAACTATATAATAAAGAATGAAATTACTAATACAAATAAAACTAAATTACATGCAACAAGAACCTGCAAAAATATAATGAAAAGATGAAATAAAACAAATCAGGTTAAGAGTGACTCGCTTGATACACGGTCGCTGATATTTTGGAACTATTTGTAAAAAAAATTGACTGTAGAAGTTGAAGCTCTTCAGCGTTACAATACGGAAAGTTTACATGGCTGTACATACATATATATGCGAGAGAGGTGGGGGTAAAACTGAGCTGGATAAATATTACTAGACTGACACACACAAACACTTATTGATAACAGCCGATATGAAAAGGTCGAGATAGACAGATCAATGCTAACAGATTGCTATAGATTAATATAAATAGACTGACATAGATATAAGCAAATATGAAGACGAGATGAAAATATGGACGGTTATAAATTCAGCTGGATACTTAGATACTACAGACGAATTGACAGGCATGCCTATGTACATAGTGATTGTTATCATATACATTCTCTTAGCGCCATCTTAACTTAGGTCTTACAAAATGTAAATGAACTGTCAAGACAAAAATATGTTAGATTAAACTTCCAGAATCGAGGGTTACAAGTTAGACAACGTCAATCCAAACTGTCGCTAAAACTGTCAACATAGGTTTCTCCAGTTTTCAAGTTGTTCTGTCTGTTATATATATATATATATATATATATATATATATATATATATATATATATATATATATATCCTGTGATCGGTCTAGCCTTTGTGATGTGTGCTTTGGACCTTGCAGGTCATCAGCTAGTCTTAAGAGCCACCTTAGAGCACATGGGCGTAATGGAATAAAGTAGGGTTCCCAGGCAAATTGATGGGTTGGTTATCATCTAACGAGATGGAGTAATCGTTATGCATGTATGCACGTATTACTCATAGGGATTTGTTCGTTGGAAATCACCCCCAAGTGTTAGTTTTCAATGGGAGGGCTCAAATTTGCTATGCAAAATTAGAATAAATTGATTACCAGTCTATGTCGATCAGCATTCACGCTTATTTCTAGTTCAGAACATTTTAGCGATCACTGCTCAACAGAAGGCGAGAGAAGTAACTTATTTTTTATCACCTTTTTCCAAATGTTTTGATTAAGCACTCCCAATAGGGGATGGTGCCTGTAGTTATTTTGTTCTGAACTTGTATAACTTGAATACAATATTGCTTATATATATATATATATATATATATATATATATATATATATATATATATATATATATACCGACGTTTACCACGAGCAAATTGAACATCCGACCACGTAAATGAATAATGAAATGAGTGTCTTGCAGGACTCAACTCGAACCCATGTTGAGTCGAAGTTGCATTAAGACTGCTCCCCGTTGGACACAAGTCCGAGTCCCGCTCAAAGCTCATATTTTCCATTCATGTATGTGGTCGGCTCTTCGTTTTGCAACTGGTTATCGTCGGTGCAGGACGAAATATGTTACCTTAAATGCCTCAACAATTATCATATATGTATATATATATATATATATATATATATATATATATATATATGTGTGTGTAGCATAATACCCGTCATAAATAATAGGATTGTTTCCGTATGGGTCAGCACTGACTATGATTAAAGTGTCGTTTTCTCGATCAGTATCAGTGCACTCTAGCAGAAGCTCTGAACTGAGAAATTAAAAAAATAAAGCAACAAAAAAGTCACATGATTCAATGCGCGTGCGCATCTGTGTATGAATATTATTATAGTTAATACATATATTGACCTCAATACTTACATAGTAAAGTGTCCTCATAAACTGCCCACATCTCATTCCAGAAAGTGAAGAGAAGGAAGAAGAGAATATTAGAAAAAAAAATGACCGAGCGGAAGTCCATTTTTGAGCATGCGGACGCACCATTATAAGACCGCATAACATGTTATTCAAACACCCTAAAGATTTCATTTACATAATGTATCCGTCGAGCAAAACCGACAAAAGCGACAACGAGTGTGACCCGTCCGCTACCCCCACTGGCATCTCTCTGTTTGTCTCACATGAAAATCAGATTTGATATCACATTGCAAGCAGATTGAACGGTCATCATTTATTAAGAAGGCTGAGACAGCAATAATTTCCTCGAACTGTCAAAGCACCGGCAACGAATCAAAAATTCATTAGCGTTCAACGATGCAGCCACTCACGTACTGCTGGAGAAGATAAATATTAATAGACAAATACTCGTCACAAGAGTGGACCAGTCACGGTGACGGAAGATACGCACAAGTCCTGTTCAGAAAGTGTCCAGCCATTTAATATTAACGGGGGAATAACCTACTTACAGTGTAACCCATAAATGAGTACACCCCCACTTTTTATAGAAAGGTAATTTTCTTCCAAACCAAACATGGTGTGATTTCTTTATTTCCTGTGGAACATTACACCATTAAAACCGGTATTATCAAACTTTAAATCATTGGAACTCTGTTGCCAAAAATATAGATATGTTAGTGTGCTGGAATAAGTACACCCACTAAGATTTTTTTATTTGAAATAAATCGTTCATTCTCAATATGATTTCGATTATGTAACGAATGCTCCGCTAGAAACGATAAAATCTTGCTGTGTTTGGTTTAGAAGAAAATTAAATTTCTATTTGAAACGGAAAGGTATACTCGTTTATGGGCGACACTGCAGGTCAACAGCATCTTAGTCTTGATTCAAAGTACTCCCCCTAGACACCTCATCCACTTACCCCGGCGTTCCTTACACTTTTCAGAATGGGTTGTCAAGTCCCCCGTCAAGGATGCTATCAGTTACCCCAATGCAATCTCTTTAATCTCATGTACAGTTTGAAATACCTCCTTTTTCTATGGTGGAAATCCAGAAGCAACAAAGCATCAAATCAGAACAGTTGGCTGACATATCTGGGTAATGCAATGATTTGCCAGAGAGAAAATCTGCACAAGACGTGCAGACTGAACAGATTCAATCGTTGTGGATGGCGACAGTCACACGGTAGACAAGCTCACTCAATGGCGCCGCACTGCTGACTGAGTAACCTTAATAATTTCTAATCATGCATGTGCAGCAAGGCCCCTTCTGATTGATTGCAATATTACATCGAGGCCACGCCACAGTTTCCCGTGAAATGATTTTTTTTCGGACAGGAAATCAATGTTTTCCATACTTTGCTTAATGTGGCATAGGTTTAAGAGGAGACAAAGAGGATAGAAAGATTATGTTGCGTCGATCTGTGCTCCAAATCCTTACACTGGCACCGTTGAGAAAGATGCAACTACCTCGATTATATAGAAATGTCTCTCCTTTCTCGCTCTGCATATGTTTATATTTATTTTCGCATCCCTCTAGCGAGCTTGAATTATTATTATCATCATATATGTAACAATTTTGTCATCCACAGACAGCTGTTCCGTTGTGCTATAACTCTTCGGTGAGGTTATAGACGATCTATTATCACTTCCAGTACCGCTAGGTAGGGTCGAAACCTTCACTTCAAACTCAGATGCTCTACCCCTGTCCTACGCGAAACTGGACGGACAGAAGGACCGAATCGTACGATATATTCATTTATGCATAATTCCCCATCTATCAGAGTGCTCCATTCCAGAGTTGGAAGAGCATTGCAAAAGTAGCTAATAGATGACAGGTGCCCTACCTAAGAGTGCTCAACCTTACAGAAGGGAGCATTATACATTCAATAGAAATGACCCGAACAGCAAATCATGTTTGTTGTTATACTCACTTATCCCTAATTGTTAAATACGTTTTTAGGGCAACCTACATGAGTAAGCCCTGTTTCAAAAAATAAATGATATCTGGTATAAAATAATATCGATATAGAATACACATAAAACCTTGCATAAAATGAAAAACTACAAGTATTGCATTGACAATTTAATAAGAAAGGGAGTTGGTATTTCATCAACACTGCATGGGTGCCATGTTAGTATATCTGTTTTGTCTTTGAAATCCCCACAACGGTTACATGGTAAACAACTGATGATCCCAACAAGAGACTGTAAAACAGAGAAAAAAAACTTCGTCGAAAACTACATAAATTGCAATGACAGATATTGAGAAATAAGTGACTGAAGTGACACAAAAATATTTGGAAAATTTTTTCAATGTTAAGTGTTTAAAGCTGCAAAGCTTTCTGGACTATCTATCTACGTATCTCTCCAGATATATAAATATATAATAAAGATTCTTTCAAAAAACAAGTAATAAAAACATAATTCTATCTTATCACTTGCTTGTTTTAGCAGATCATATTTTTCTTCAGTTATGTTCCATCTGACCTCTCCATAAAACATACATAATTGACTTAACATTGGCAAATATTTGAGAACTTTCTGTAATAAATATAAGTAGCTAATTTGGTGAGATTCAAATTGACAGCCGCTGTGACAGCTGTAGATAGAAAATGACTTTTATATTAGGTCTGTAATAATTTTATTCATATTTCACATCATTATATTGCAGTTACTTTATCTAAATAGTCAATATTAACTGTTTGCGTCGAGGGGCACCCAAGACTCAAGGACCCACCTTGACTTGAATGAATTGGCTGCAAGCATTCTCTAGAAAGCAACATGTTGAGACCCAAACGGAAATTAGAGTTCTTTGAAAAGCAGAGCTTCCCAAACTGTGAGTTGCAATACCTTGGTGTGTCGCCAATAATCTTGAGATGTATAATTATTTATATCTTTCGAAAGATGCCTTTCTTGAGTCAGCTGAACCACTGGGATTAAATCATATATTTGGCTTGCCTAACAATCACATCGAGAATAAGGACATGACTGTCAAAATCGAAGATGCAAAACTGGGGAAAGTAGACCACTACATCTACTGAGAACAACGAATCTCTATGGAATCCACACAAAAAAGGAGTAATCAAGCGGAGAATCACCCTAGGATGGCAAGCCTTCGGCAGAGAAAGATCAACCTTCAAAAACAAGACGATCCCAATAATCTTAAAAAGAAGAGTATACAACCAATACATCCTCCCAATAGTCACTTATGGAACTGAAACATGGAACCTAACCAAGAGACAAACCTGCAAACTGAGAGGCATGCAGCATGCACATGGGAGAGTCATGCTCAACCTCACATGGAGAGATCACAAGACAGCACAATATATCAGGAAGGAAATGGGGATCCGAATCTATTAGAAAACCTAATGACAATGGGCTGGTTACGTTGCAAGAATGAAAGACAAACGATGGACATCACGACACACACCATGGATCCCAAAAGACAACATGCAAAACTGAAGCCTACAAAATACAAGATAGAGAGATGAATTAGACAAATTCAGAAAATACTGGCTCTGCGACGCCCATGATGGAGAAATGCAGCGGATCCTGGGGAAGGTCTATGTCCAACGACGGACGTTAAAAGACTGATGATGATGATGAAGTAAAACTTGATGTGTTGTGAAACAATAACCATGCGTCCACCATCTGCAGTAGTGGTGATGGGGGGGGGGGAGAAAGAAGAGGAAGTAGTCTTTCTCTGGGTCAATTGATTTACATACTTGTAAAATAATGCAATATGAAAATATTCTGCGAGTATTACTTTCAATAAATCTCTTTAATGTCCATTTTCGCTTTTTTTTTCTCAAATATAATAACATCGATTTCGAAACGTTCTATTACAGCATCATAACATTAATAAGGACCTACCAACAGACTGACCGACCGAAAAGCGTCTAATAAAGATGTGCTGAAATGTCTAAAAATCATTTTTCAAAAGTGTGTCACCAATGCGAAGAAGTTTTGAAAGCTCTGTTGTGGAGGCTAGGTAAAGGCGTGAAACTGATGATAATATTTTGAATAGCACCCAAGGTAAAAATAACGAAGCATCTCGTGAGATACTAATTGGGGGCAAAAGCATAAACCATCGTTTGATGGTCGTGTAGATTGGAGAGTCGCAGGGGATTAAAAACGACGTCTCCCGTTGACATCACCGTGACAGCTCAGTGTCATGACTATTAAAGCTCAGCTCAGTTGCTTCCATGTCGCGTGACACACAAGACAATGATTTTGTCTCTTGTATCACACGACACGCTATTCAATTATTTTGCTTCTTGTATCACACGACACACGAAGCAATGATGTTGCCTCTAGTATCACAAGACACATAGGCAATAATTTTGTTTCAATTTCTCGAACGATCCATGAGAATCCAATCATTGTTTGCCGCACTTGTGAGTTTTTACAGGACCGAGGCGCTAGTCTGATGCCCAAGACGGAATGCTTTACAATGCGTAAGAGCCCTAATCGTCCTATTTGTTCATAACTGTAGGGAGATGTCGATTCATCTCTTTTCCAATGCAAAGTAAATCTGAACTGTCCCAGCCAGAGTTTGAACTCGGTCAGCCTATTCCATTCTCCGTGGAGTTAACCGTTGAGCTACCAGGACCTTGTCATTTGGTCGATCGATAAAAAAAGGATCTACGTTATTCAATTGACAGTTCCTTGTGGGGGGAAATATCGACCAGGTTCATAAACGGAAGCCAGAAATTTATGAAGATCTGTAAGAGAAACTCGGTCGACACGGTTGGATAACGAATATATTTTCCATCGAAGTAGGATGACGAAGTTTTGTTGTGAATGCGAATTTGGCATCCATGATTAAACTGGGAATATCTAGATCAGAAAAAAAGGGATCTATAAAGAGACTCAAAGATCGGATGGAAACTACAATTTGCATGAATCTGGTATTCTTGCGCCGTGACAGGCAACCAACGAGGATCGCTGATATCGTTAAATATTTTTGAGGAACTCAGTGCTACGTTCCAGCCCTTGAACCATACCTGACTCATCATCATCTAACGAAGGGTTTGTTATAAATACTGGATATGTTTTTGCAACAGAAGTTGAGCGAAATTATTGGTGTTTGTGCATTTATATCAAGATGAAAAAAAAAGATAGAGCAGTGTAGATTCAGTGTTCCGAAATGTGTTTCGAATCTTGTTCTGGGGGAGCATAGACATCTCTCATACATGTCACGTACGATTTTTGCGTCTCTGAATACGAGATGTGCACAAGAGGGGATA
Source organism: Thysanoteuthis rhombus (assembly GCA_963457665.1). NCBI lineage: Eukaryota > Metazoa > Mollusca > Cephalopoda > Oegopsida > Thysanoteuthidae > Thysanoteuthis > Thysanoteuthis major. The sequence goes on along the minus strand of OY735222.1, from coordinate 8,691,293 downwards.
TGCAAGATTCGACAAACATTCCCAAGCGTAAGACAGCCGAGGGAAGATGGAGAGTACACAGTCGAAATATTAGTTTGAACAAAACCGCATACAATGATTAAGGTATAATCGTCAAATAAATTTCAGCGAAAGTATTTACTAAGTTTTGCTTTTAAAAAACTATCAAGTCCACGTAAATAAAATAAGGTTTGGAAAGATTGAGATGTGCCAAATTTCAGAGAGAGAGTGAGAAGCTCCCTGCTTTGAAAATCAGCAATACACTTATTTGGGTTCGAACAATGACCTATGGCATCGGAATGGAGGGAATATTCAACGACACCCGTCACGAGACCAGCCCGAAATATGCCGAAGTTATCTTAGCGGAAAGTATCCAACCATTTTGAACATCTAGGGAATCGTTTGCGCAGATTTAATGTAACTTAGCAGCAAATCAGAGGGTACCTTATTGCACATGCGTGAATAGACACCCCCAATAAGATGCCGTTGAATGAGCTTGTGCACTATGTGACAGCTGCGTTCACAATGACTGAACTTATCTATTCTTCACGCCTGTCGTGTTTTTGTTTTTTTGTTTTTGTTGGCAAAACATATCTTGATATTTCGACCTTTAAATTAAGCTCCCTGCAACTTCTAGAGGCAGCTGGTGGCGATCCCAAAGAGGACTTTTCACACATTTTAGAAATAAAAAGGAGGCTTGGACAAATATGCAAAGTGATTAAGGTGCTATCGCTTTAAGGGGGCCGGATTTAAAAGGAGACGCAAGGGCCAACTGGCCTCCCCATAGCTCCAGGTCCCTTTCTATTGTAATTCGGGTCTACAGTAAATGGAGTATAGGTCATGAAAATAATTTTGTCTCACCTAAAAATCCACTTGGAATATTGCTTATATATATATATATATATATATATATATATATATATATATAAGCTTGTCTATGCATGTATTACTTGTCAGTTTTGATTAATTGCAATGAACAAACTTAGATTTATAATTTTGTGATTTGCCATGTATTTTAATTTCTGTGTGTCAAGGGGCCACTGAAGCTGAACCTGAAGTGCCCGTGGCTCCCCGGGGTCTAAATCTAATCCAGGCTCCAGGTAAGCTATTTTCTCCTTAATATCAAATGAATGGTTACTCTTTCGGACAGATCTCGTATCCATCAAATTGATTCAGAGAATGTCTTCTCAGTGTTCACATTGTCCCACTTTATATCCAACCAAACTTTCCAAACTCATTGTTTTCCGAGGACAAGTGTGAGTATTGATTCGTTTGCATTACATTATTGAAATGTCTTTCCTCGAAAGCGGAAAGTGATTTTGCAGAGTTCTGGAACGCAGTTTGTCTACTGCTTTGTAAATCGGACAATTCCATTTTGAGAGTCGTTTCCTCCCCATCTTTTTTTTCTTTCGTTCTTTTACTGAACAAGGAAATCTCTCGGTCTGCCTATCACGATAGATTAAAATCTATCCATATCAGACTGATCATATCTAGTTCAATTTGTTTATACTCGCTTACCACCTACCTACCTACCTACCTACATACATACATATATACAGCAGTATGTTTATGTATTTATCCCTCAATATGTTCGCATCCAAGTTTTTTTTTTCTTTCAAGCTTAATTTCTTATTTCGATCGGTCCATGTCAAGCAACATACCTTTCTTTATCTCCTCATATCTTTCTTTCTTGCTCACTTACTATGTCTTGTCATCCTTTCTATCGCGCCCTCTCTTCTTGTCTGTTCCTCTCCTTTCTTTTTTCGCTCTGAATCATTATTTTGTTTGTTTACTTGTTCCTTTCTTTCTTACTTCTGTCTCTCTCAACCTGTCACTTTCTTCCCGTTGTCCAACTCTGACTTACTTCCACTCACCCTTTCTTTCCCCTCATTCTCTCTTAATTTGTTACTCTATTTCTCTCTTATTCCTATTTGCTTATAATCCTTTCTACTTGAATTCTAATTTTTCTTTTTTCATTCGTTATTTACTTCCGATTATTTACTCATATTTATCATTTTTTCCTTCGTTCTCCATTCTCTTGTCCCTTTTTTCATTTTGCTCTTTCCCTTTCTCCATCCTTCTTTCCAGCTCCTCATTTCTATCACCTTCTTTCTTTCATTCTCATTTCTTTCATCCTTCTTTCTTTCTTTTTACTTCCTTCCCTCTTCCTTCCTTTCCTTCACGTTCTTCCTCCTCTTCATAGTCTTTCTTTCCTTCTCTCATTCCTTCCTTTCCTTCACGTTCTTCCTCCTCTTCATAGTCTTTCTTTCCTTCTCTCATTCCTTCACCTTCCTTTCCTTCGATTATACATTGCTTTTACCCACTCTCATTCATTACGAATAAAGTTTATTCATTCCTTTCTTTTATCAGTTATTTGTTACTTTCCATTATAAATCGTCGACCATACCTGTCACTAAAAACCACATAAGTTTCATCTTTTTCTCCAAGCTTTATGTATCATGAGTACAGGCCATATCAATGGGGCTAGAGGGCTGAAAATCCAAACATTCACTCCTTATATCTACAAAAATGTTTTTTGATTCTTCATTTCTCAGCCCCCAAAAGGTTTTGTTCGGGTTCAATTTGCGATGTAAGTTTATGTTAAACTGCTCTCTCAATTTGTTTGGCTGCATTCATTCTTGTTTTTCAAAAATTAAGAGGTTTTTTTCTGTAATCAATACCCAAGAAAAAGGGAGAGGAATAACCTATTTATTGATCACTTGTTTTCCAATTTTTTTATTTGATCACCCCAACATTGCATGCTGCCAGAAGACACTGGTCACGTGACGGTCTCTATTGTGTGACTTGACCAGACCTATTTTTCCTAAATAGTCACTTCCCATCTTTTCCAATTCATCTCTGTCTTCTTTTCTTCGGCCATCAAAACAACAATGAGTAATAATCACAGAAATACGAATTCACAACACAAACTAAATCATTTTGTTCTCTATAATAATGTCGTACTTCCTCAACCTTCTTGGCCTCGATCACTCTTTTAACTCCCACCCCGCCACCCAGCCGTTCGTCCGCCACCCAATTCCATCTTGAGGGCAAATCAAGACCTCTTCTGACAGATCATTATCGTACAGAATCAAACTCCGTTTGTTTGTAACTTTCTTCAGAGAGAGAATCTACCGAACCTCAGCCTCCGTTGAAAGATTTTTGAAATAAATCTTCTACGTAGAAGGAAACAACCTTTCCAGTAAGATGCTTTAATTTACTGCCCAATTTTTTTCAAAGCGTTGGAACATTTTTTTTATATTCAGTCATTCCCAAAGCGGGTGTATCGCCCATCAGAGGAGAGGCGTAAGTTGAGCTAGTGGGGTCGATTCAATTGTCTCATACAAGAGGAATTTTCTCTTAAAATAATATTGACTTTCCGTTCTACGTAGGTAAAAGACGGAAATAAAGGGAGGCTACTCCCATTTGGTCAATTACAAAATATGTATTTGAAGGAATAGTTTCACCCATCAATGTCTGTTTCCATTATTGAATTAATTCATTATATAAACATGCGTAGGTCGTCCTACAGCTTCAAACTTTTACTGTAAACAATTTGTTATGGAATTTGATAGCCAAGATAAGACATTAAAGGTTAGAAAGCAATGTATCCTTCGGGAGATAAAGTCAAGCTATTTGATTCGAGAATTTGGCTGAAGGCATACGATTATGTAGTTGTTCTTGACGGGGCGGGAATTTGAGCTGAGGAGTGGTATGATTCCTTATTATGAAGAAAGCAACAGAGGAGTAGGTTTTAAAGAGAAAACATTTAAAAAACAAGGATACATTCATTGTAATGCAGTCAGATTGAGGATTTAGATTTGCAGGTCTTTCGGGGTTTCTCGTCATCGGGGGACAACCGAAGTTGTATAGGATCACTGTACAGCATCTTGGGAAGATAGATGGATAGATAGATAGATATGAACGGGAAGAAAGATAAGATATATAGATAGACATATTAATAGACTGGGATAGGTTGATAGATAGATAGAAAGATGTGAACAGACAGATTATATATGGAGTGTCTATAGCCACCCTGAAGGGTTGTAATACAACGAAAGCTGTCTGTGGATGACACAATAATTAATGCTCCTCTATTCGGGATTGAGCACTCTTTAAGTGAGGTAACTCGTTCATTGTAAGCATTATGCAATGCTCTTCCATAGGGATAGAGCACTCTGGTGGATGGGGGATTTAAGCAAAAAAAAGAATACATCGCTTAAATTCAGCCTTACTCTCCGTCCAGTTCCGTGGCTCAGCGATAGAATACCGGCTTCTGGGTCTGAAGCGAAGGTTTCAATCCTGCCACTGGATGGAATAATGGATTGTCTATAGCCCACTGAAAAGCTGTAATACAACGAAACAGCTGTCTGTGGATGACATTATATATATATATATATATATATATATATGTGTGTGTGTGTGTGAACAGACTGAGATAGTTAAAAAGATACATAGATACAAAGATTGGTATGGACGAGTTGAAATAGATAAATAGATTGATATGACGAACTTAAAGAGTCACAGACGAGAGAATATACGTAGACGGAATGCATAGATTCATTAACAGCTGTAGATTTTGTTGTTTCAATCTACTCAGGAATTAATTCGATTCCTCATCTGGAAATACAAAAAAAAATATATTTGTCGGCCGCCACTGGGGTGCGGAGCCACAGAGTTGGATATAATGAAATTCAAGAAAGTGTAGTCCATACAAAGAAGTGGGAAGTCAATAATATTACAAAAAACACACATCTTAATACAAATCGTTAATTGGATTTCTTTTTATTATAGATGACCCTTCGGCTGAGTTATAAGCATATGAAGAACCGTGGGTTGTTCAGTGCATTGAAGCAAATGTTTTTGCATTTTCAACTAATGTTGTAATTGGAGGTTGTTCAATTTTTTTAATTAATTTCTTTCCTTCATTAATTGTTACTTTCCATTAGTAACCGTCAACGAAAACTGTCTGCATAGGTCCCTTCAATTATTTCTACGTTGTTATAGCTGCCTGTTTGTCTGTCTGACTGACCAAGTATGCATCACGCCTACGGGTCTCTCAAATGGAGCTAGAGGGCTGAATATTTAAACATTTACTCCTCACTATGTTTAGAAGAACACTGGGTTTTATTTTTTTTCAAAGTCCCCAACTCTAGGTAGTTTTTTTTTTAAAATCCAAACTTTTTTAGTGATCACTGACCAACAAGAGGCGAGGGGAGTCACTTATCCATTGATCGTCCCTTTTCCCATTTTTTCAACTGATCATCCACAACACGGCATGCTGCAAAGACGTTGGTCACATGATGATTTCTATTGAGTGACTAACCAGACCTGTTATTTTTTTCATACGTGGATCAATGGTTACATGAAGGGTGGCTAAGTATGATTTCGTCAACTTTTGCGTCATTAACGTTTGTTTTTTTGCATGATAAATGTTTACTTTTTATTCTGGGCCTCACATGGAGAGACCACAAGACAGCACAGTATATCTGAGAAAAGACAAGAGTCAGGGACATCATAGAATCCATTAAAAATCTCAAATGGCAGTGGGCTGGCCATGTTGCAAGAATGGCAGACAACCGATGGAAATCACGACTCACGACATAGATCCCCAGAGATCACATGGGGAATCGAGCCTGATAGAATGCAAGATCGAGAGATGAACTAGACACATTCAGAAAGTACTGGCTCCGCGACGCCCATGATAGAGAGGTGTGGCGAATCGTGGGGAAAGTCTATGTCCAACGACGGACCTTAAAAGACTCATGATGATGATGATGACGACGACGACGTGGTTATTAACTGCATTCTACTCCTGTCCTAACTTGTATAATATCCAAAGTCCATCCCTTTACCCGAGAAGAAGAATCGCCCTTGTCTTTCAGTCTGTTGTCAAGAATAACTACTTGTTCGATCCATCTGTTACTATCATCGTTACTATTGAAGACTAACAGCGAAGATAGATTTGGGATTGTACTGAAAGCACACAACGATGGATTTAGAAAATAAGATCGAATCCCAGTTGCAGTTGCAGTAATCTAAAGCCTTTGAGAAGCGCGTGAGTTCAATTCTTTCCTCGTCTTTACTTGACTATGACATTGCACTTGAAACTTCCTCATATACACACACTATATATATATATATATATATATATATATATATATATATATATATATATATATACTCACACGTGTGTGTGTTTATCCATCGATATATACACATATATAGATAGAGAGAGACTGATGAAGGCAATTCGCCGAATCTTGTCTATCAACTCAACATGATATAAAAGAAAAGAATTTCAATATCTTCAACTTATCCATACTCCTGGTGTCTTTATTACACTGGTATGTATACACACACACAATATATATATATATATATATATATATATATATATATATATATATATATAAGTTACGTTTATCACCTTTTGTTAGGCTGAGACTAATTCGAACGTTTGAATTTTTCAACTGCAAAACGAGCGTGAATGCTACCGGACACTGAATAGGACATCAGTTTAGCGTAAACTTGCATTGCAAATTGAGCTTTCTTCAAAAACCCTATTTGGTAGGAATTTTTTGTTTGCTAAACCTTCAGTCCTCTAGCTCCATTTCGTGCAGCCCATCAGACCAACCAGTAAGCTTTGGTTGACTGTCCCTTGTATGAACCGACTCGGATACAGGCATTTATTTTTTTCATTAATCTCATGACCAAGAACAATGCAAGGTCAGTGAACCGACTACCACGGTTCATGCTGCAGGAACTTAGAAGCGAGACTGGTTTAATCCAGCTATTCTTATCAAAGCATTGCACTTTTGTTGACCTCTTGTATGGGAGACCTATACGGACAAAGACATTTTAGCGTTAAAGAACCACAAAAAAGTTGAAGAGTCTGGTTAGTCACCCAATGGAAACCTTCACACGACCAACGTCTTTTGGCAGCATGCTGGGTTGGGTTCGATTATCGTGAAAAAAAAAAACGATTGAAAAAAATAGATAGCCAATGAATAAGTTACTTCTCTAGCAGCTGGGCAAAAACTGGGAACTAATTTTGCATAAACGTACATTGTACATTGACCTCCCCACTAAATAGCTATTTACGAGGAATCTTTTTTTAAATTTTTTTTCTAGACATGATAAAGACAAAACGTTTGAATTTTTAACGATCTAACTCCATTGTACGTATGATACGTACATAGCCAGCCAGACAGCTAGCCCAACTTGAAATTTGAAGGAATCTATATTGACAGTACTTTCTACGATACCCATGATAGAGAGGTCAGGCGGATCTTGAAGAAGATCTATATACAACAACGGACGCTTGAAGGCTTTTGATAATAATGATGATGATGATTTCTATTATTATTCGGACTATCCTCATCTTGATTGTTTTTCATACATCGTTTCAGCCGTTGTACTCTACGGCCTTCATCAGGTATCATCTGGTAGGTGTGGGGAAGTAACGAACCGAACCCTTTATTTAACCGACGGGGGTATATTGACCGCACCCCCTCAATAGAAATAATAATGATAATACCTCATCTCAAAAATTCAGAGATGATGATGGTATTGACGGTTTTGGTGACAGCAGTGGTTGACGGTTTCTAATATTTATTGACTGGAAACTATCGGTGGAAACCCGCTGAGATTTGAGAAAACCTCCGAGTGATAAAATGTCGATATGAACAGACTTTTTCTTATCAAGGAATTGGACTTATGTTAACCTCATATGAAAAACCTGAATGGACAAAAAAATCAGCAAGAAAGAAAAATTTAAAAAGATAGCAAAAAACAGTTAATCTTTATTGACCAGAAACTGTTGGGGGAAAAACGCTGAGATTCGAGAAGACCCCGAGTGATAAAATGTCGAATCGGAAGGAGAAAGACAATATTTCAAATATTTTATTGATCAGCTGCTCATTGTATTCGCCAAAGAACCGGAACGCCACCCCTCTGCATTCTGTGGTTGGTTCGGTCATGATGATTGTTATCGATTTCAATACGTTTCGGTTTGTAAACCGGGACAAAATGGACAAAGCAAATTAGATTTTGGCGATTCGACCCTTCCATCACCCTCAGACGTTACGCCATCAAGCATTGTGAATAATGGCGGGAAAGAAAATCGATTTTCCCCTGGACTCATAAATGGACAAATGCTGGCAGCATTAGCGACCTCTGTTCTATTTTTGTGTAAGGTTAGACATAGATAGATACATAGATAGATAGATAGATGGATCTAGAGAAAAGAGAAGACTGAGATAGATAGATAGATTTGAACAGATATAACTAGATCCATAGATAGACAGACAAACAGGCAGATATGAACGGAGTTGGATCGGTTGATTGACAGACAGACAGATAAATATTGACACACACATATACATATATGTGTGCGTGGATAGATAGATATAGATAGGTAGATTTGAACTGATATAACTAGATCCATAGACAGACAGACAGACAGGCAGGTAGATACGAATAGAGTCAGATCGATTGATTTATTGACAGACATAAATATGGACACACACATATATATTTATATGGATACATTGATAGATATATAGATGCCGAGATAGATATTGGTATAGATAAACAGCAACTGAGATAGATAGATAGATTGATATATATAGGTCCCCCGACCCATAAATGAGCAAATACTGGCAGCATCAGCGACCTCTGTTAAATCTTTATGTCAGCTTCGACGAAAAGACCGAGGAGACCGATTTTAGTTGACTAGATGCTGGGTAGGAAGCAAGAAACCCCGCTATGCCCAAGAGGGAATTACTTCCGCCGTTTCAAAATGGCTTCCTCTTTTTCAAAATGAAAACTGGAGGCTTCCAAAGTTAAATTCCAGCTCGGGTTCGACTTTTATTTACTTCGACCGATCGAGTGTAACAGAGCCGATATATTGTTCTCTGCACGAGGTATTCCTATTTGGAAAAGTCTACAAAAATGGTCCCTTCTTTTCGTTCTCCTGTTTGAACACCTCCCGTCGCTGATATAATGGGTATTGACCTGGCATTGGAAGTGCACTGCATTTTTTTACATGATTATTTCCATCCACTTATATGAAACGCAATGTATATATATATATATATATATATATATATATATATATACATGGTGTCTCAAAAGTGACTATACATCCCCTTTTCTTGTAAAACTCGAGTCAAAAGCTGGAACTGATTTCATTTTTCTATCGTAACAAGAACGAAAACAATAAGAACATGCCTCATCAAATTTGGAGGAGAAAAAAAAACATTTTCCTACCGATATTTAGAAACGCCTAATTGGTTGATAGTCGTGTCTTTTACCGACTGAGCGAAATTGACAAGTCTTACCTCTCTACCATAATCAATGTTAGAAATACATTTCATTCTAATAAATGAATACTTCTGTAAGAATGATATTTTCCGAGTGCGATTCGAAATCAGACCAGATAAATCCATTGAGATTTGATCATGCTTCACTCATTTAGAAAGGTACACCGGAATGGCTCGAACTGGGAATCTGATATTGGGAATTGTTGAAGAACAGGAAAATTAAGTATGATATTTTCTTCTCGGCAATTGTTTTACTTTCGTTCGATTAATTATAATTCAGGCTTTAGATCAGGAAAAATAATTTTTCACTCAATTTTCATAATTTTTATCGATTACACTCAGTTGGAGCGGTTACTAAGCGCTTTTCTAAAAATCTAAACATAATTAATATCTCGAGGGATTTATCTGTTGAATGTGTAAACATCAGTGAAATCTCCAATGTATAAATAAAATAAATCAGTGTGATAATAAAAGGTTGGGTAGGAATCAACTTGAAGAAAAAATTCTCTCCCGTAATTATGATTTTTTTTATAATGAAAATTCGTCCTCCAATAAATAAGTAGAATTTTATCAAATACGGATTAAAAGCTGATTTTTCATCCGATTTCAAAATTTCTCTGGTGCCGATTTTCCGGTGAAAATTGCATTTATATTGTTCATACCAATAGCAAACAAATAAGTCAATCCAGAACCACGTGACATGGTGGACTGGCTCAGAATAGTGTCAACTCGTGACACTTAGTGGTAGAATATGCAACTCACTCCGGTTCGCACGATACATCCGAATTCCATTTTTTTCTTTCTGGAGGTAGGAGGAGGCCCCATCGTAGATAACGAGATAGGAATGGATCGAAATAGAGAGATATGCTTGATTTCCTAATGCTCTGTTCAGTGCAGATCTTTTTATTCCTGTTTTATTTTGTATTCATTTTACTTTATTTTTTTTTTCATGGTTCCTCAAATTAGAAATAATATCCCAGATGTTCCCTATTCTCGCTGCGAACTTGCCGCTGTGATAGCTCTGCAATTTACATCATATGCAAACGCTTATTCCCAGCGGTTGTTTCGTATCGATTTGCAATTAATATCACGAAAGAATTATTAGCTTTTGTGCAACGAACTGTACTGGAGGGGGTATGTACCTGTTCAATTTAGTAGGAATTTTTTTTTTATTTGATATTATTTGTTTGGTATTTTTTTTTTCATTATTTATTTTATCATTAAAAGAAGTATGGTAAGCAATAATATCAATTTTGACTACTTTCTGCCTTCATCTTGTTTTTTTTGTAGTTGTTTTCATCACAACTTCAAGTCGTCACTCAACAGCAACGAATAAACTGCATAATCGGAAATAAAGAGTAGGCTTCCAGTGAGATTCGAACTCACAACTCTCTGGGACCTGGTTTACACCCAGCTGCAATGATCACTCTATTACGAAAGCTTCATGCTTAGGAGATGTCTAATCGTACCTTTTAAACTCACCGATTACTCGGTGCTATATTTGCTTGTATGTTTCAGTACTGGTAGTATTTATAAATCAAATGCTTTATCATTTTTGTAGGAGTTCTCCACGTTTTTGTTTTTTGCGAATGTTTCATTGAAATTTCTCTTTTCAGCAATGCAATCTAATTTTCAAATGATCGGCGTAGAGTTAATCAAGAAGCCAACAATCGATAAAAACGATTGGATCAGTGTAATGGAGTTCTTGCTATGGTTCATCAACCGTCCATAATTATTGTAATGACGGCGGAATTGTCAGAATAACCACTTTAGCAATGATAGCAGCCTTTTTTTGTTTATTACAGTTTATTCTATGCTCTGATTGCATCTTTTTTCTTCCAAATCATCAGCTTTTAGGCGCAAAACGGCTAAATTATCGCCTGTCTTGAATCGTTACACTGCTCTGCCGAAAGTAAAATGCTGTATTTACTTGTTCAAAAGCTGAGTTTTTCAAAGCAATTTTTAGACTTAGACTTCATGTATTCTCTTCGCTCTAATTCATTTGGGAAAGGCATGAATCCCTCTCCAGTAGTGGCTTGATAGAAGGGCAGACTAGCCTCTCTAACTATGATTAGTGACCAGTCTAGGAAGGGGACAACTAGGATTTCAAACCAGCCTGAAGAGGGATAGGACCTGTCTGACTACTTTCCCTTGACAAACCTTGTATTATGTAATGGAATATAAAAAACATTAAAAGTCTTCCATAGATAATATTTTCATTACGTTAAAATCTGTTCCTAATGTGGAGGGCTAGGAACTTATATCATTGTAAATATTTGCAAAAAAAACAAAAAAACAAAAAAAACACCGAATTACAATAACTGAGCTAAATATCCCAGCCTTGACAGGCAGCTTTTGCAGTCCGAAAATTGAAATAGAAAGATGGATGAATGAAAATTAGATTTAATTTAATTGTTTTTTTGTTTTGTTTTAATCGATTCAATACCGCACTTTCTTTACATTGTTAGAGGAAAGGGGAGATAATTTTGAAAAAGGAAGAATAATATTGGAAAAAGGGAGCCCATGTGAGAAAGGGTATTTGACTATGTCGACCATAGGTTTCTAGCCCAGAAATCATTCATAGTAAAAATTAGGGGCTGGGTTTATGTTGAAACAGAGGTTTATATTTTCTTAAAAGAGGTGATCAGGGGCTTTAGGTTAAAAGAGGGGCGTTAATGTTAGAAAAAAGGGCAGGCTAATTTCTGGGGTGGCTGATACCAGAAAAAATGAGAGGGCTGATGTTGTTAAAGGTAAAAAGTTTGGAAAGAAAAGTATGATATAATTTTGACTCAAGTGAACAAAAATAGCCCCCTTTTTGACCCCTTGAAATAAAAAAAACATTTCCTTTGTATTTGGACCCCTAATAGGAAGGGGATCCTCTTTGCTTTGGATCTCTAAGAGTGAAGAAGGAATAACCCTCTCTTTTGACTTCTAAAAATGAAAAAAAAAGGTTTCCCCTGCTTAATCAACCCTAGAAGTGAAAATATCCTACATATTCTGATTCCAAAAAGTGAAAAATAGAAGTCCGAATAAAAGTTTTCAAAAAGTATTTGATAAAAACATTGCTCACGGATCAAATCCATACCCAAAGAAAATTTCATGGGTTTATGTCCAGTAGTTTGAGCGGTAGGTGAGTATATGCAAACAGACAGACCACCAGGAGTGCTGGAATACACAAACACATGAAAAATGTACAAACAAATACACATATGTTAACAAGAATAGGACCTTTGGTTATCTTTTGATGGCTACGGTTGTTCAACACGTCTCCATTTACTCACGATACATGTAAAAGCAAACAAAAAAAAACAATTGATTAACAGGAATTTCTGGTTACTTCTGACTATTTTGAATCCAAAAATAAGGACCTTCTAGTTTAACAATGAAAATGTTTTCTTCAACCTTATTAAGTTCGAATTACAGCCAGTCCTCGTTGACAACTAGAAAAGAGCGAGATCTCGTGTCAATTGGCGCCATTGTAACTATGAGCTCTTATTAAACTTGACTCTTTTTCCGAGACTGACATAGTCTCTGTTGAACGTACTCTGGCGACCCATGTCTTAATTGTTTAGTTAACATCAAAGAATAGGCTTTGTGGTGGTAATGTTTACAAGGGAAATAAAAGGAGGAGGAAAAATCGGAAAATTTCGGTTCGGAGACGGGAAATGTTTGGGTATAAATGCTTCATAAAACATGAGTTATTAACTGCATTTCGAATTCGAGCATATATTTATATATATATATATATATATATATATATATATATATATATATATATATATATATATATATATATATATATATTGGCACGTGTGTGTGTGTGTGTGTGTGTGTGTGTGCAAAAAAAGCTGGTGTAAAGCAAACACTGGGGACATATATGTATGTGTGTGTAAGAGAGGGGGGTGGAAAACGTATCATAAGGCTTATATATATATATATATATATCCTTGTGTTTTTGTATTTTTGGATTATATAGAATGCTCTGTATCAAAAATAAAGCTTTAATAAATATTTTTTCTTTTTATTTTATATTGTATTTCGCTACATTCAGACTAAATGTTTTGTTCTTTCAGTTTTTCATGCGAGTTATCAAATGTTTTTAACGTTTATTTTTTGAAATAACGTTCTTTTGTTCTCTAAGGGGTGCTTTGACGATAGGAAAAAAAAAGACATCTTTATACAGAAGAGGATACACAAATCACCAGTCACTGCAGGAAATCTATACTAATCTACAATGAAGAGTCATGGATGAAAAAAAACTAGGGATCACGATGTAACCATTGGAACCTATGACGAAGTGGAAATGTGTGAACTGATATGAGTATTATTTCTGAATGAATAAACATGATAGATAAGAAATAAATGGAATTATACAAAATTGATTGTCTGATAGTTCCCTAAGATCATGCAAAACAAAGCACAGACAAAATAAGGGAAATGATGAAAATATTCATAGTGAATTTAGAATAAACGTAAGTACTCAAAAAATAGTAATTCTTTTAAACATAACGCTAAATTTAAATAATAACACCCACAAACCATATGGAAAAGATAAGAATCCTCCAATAGATATAGGATCTAACCACCCATCAAATATAATTAAAGAAATAACGAGAATAATAAGTAAAAGAATATCAGGTAAGTCTGCAAACATATCAACATTCACCAATATGAAATTGAAATATAACACAGCCCCACAAAACTGAAAAGAAATAAAACATACACCAAAATGAACGAGAATATCAGAATTAAAAATAATAATAATATGGTTAAATCCGCCATATAATAGGAATGTATTAACAAATATGGGAAAAACATTCCTTAGACTAGTAGATGAAGAATTAACAAAAATAAATGAACAGCACACCATATTTAACGGAAATAATGCGAGAATTAGCTTCTCGTCTACGGACGATATAGAAAGAATGATTAAAAAAAACATCACAATAGAGTAATGAATAATAACACTCAAAATAATCAGAAAATACGATGTAATTGCAAAGAAAAAAATATATTTCCATTTTAGCAAAAGCGTCTAAATAAGTGTAATTACTGAATATTATAACGACAACGGTAAAGTATACATAGAAGGTAGAAAAAATAAATGGGAGACCAAATATAATCATCATAAAATGACATTTAACAATACGAATTATGAGCAATCAACAACACTATCAAAACATGAATGGAAATTAAAGGAGGAAGACTAGAAACAATTACAAACTTGCGAATAACAAGAACTTACCTATACAATATTATCAATAAAAAAAATGAATGCTCTGATGTATTAATGGCTAATTATGAAATGGTGTGTATACTGTGTATAACGTGATATGATGCTAGTTAAAATGGAGCAAGACGTTGAAAAAAGGAAAATGTCGCATGACGTGATGGAGCCACGAGGAGCAAAAAAATAGGCATTCTATAAATATACGTTAATCTAATCACTTGAAAAGTTAAAAGAACAGCGTAACAAAATACGGTATAAAATAAATGATAGATATATGTGTGTGTGTGGTGAGAGGGAGACAGTGGGGAGAGAGAGAGAGAGAGACGGGTAGAGATTGACTCCAAAAGACAGAAATCATAACCGTTTTTTAATGGAGTAAAGCTCACTGACTCTACAGGAAAGACGACTTATTTGCACATGGGTTGATCGATTTACTAGAGCTCACTCAATGGCATCTCGCTGTCAACTGATTAACTGCATCGGAGAGTGCCTACCAGTTGCATGCACTGTAAGGTCTCTCCTGGTTGGTTACCAAATTACATCAGGGCCACGCGACCGATTCTCAAGATATTCAAAAGGGCTGGTTACACTCTGAACAGACCTCGAATGTGAATGGAGAGAAAGGAAGAAAGGCGGAGAGCAAAGCGAAGTATATATTTGTATATGCATGTGTATTTATAAGGTTCAATTTGCTTTTGTGCGTGTGTGTGTGTGTGTGTGTGTGTGTGTGTGTGTGTGTCCATTTCATGAATAAATGCTAGCTCCTGAAAGAACTTCAATATACGAAGGTTGCAACTAAGGATGACTTCTTTCCTGAGTGTCCATTGTTCTTTAGAAACAAGCGGACATTGACTTTGAACAGAATTCACTTCTGCCGATATTGACAGGACGTTTTGGTTGTATTTAACAGAGTATGACATGGT
Organism: Thysanoteuthis rhombus; assembly: GCA_963457665.1. Lineage (NCBI taxonomy): Eukaryota > Metazoa > Mollusca > Cephalopoda > Oegopsida > Thysanoteuthidae > Thysanoteuthis > Thysanoteuthis major. Next base: position 8,675,817 of record OY735222.1, on the reverse strand, counting down.
TATTGGGGAATATTGGTTCTGTTTTCTCTCGTTTCGTTCCGTTTTTTGGTTTGTTTGTTTTGTTTTTTCAATTTATTTTTGCTTCTTGATGTCAGACAAACAACAGATGACAAAAGGAAGAGGAAAGAATTCAAGAGTGAAATCATCATCATTATCCCCATCTCTCCCCTCGCCATCAGTAGCATCTGATTATACTCGACTATATGAAAGAGATAGAAATGAGAAGAAGAAAGACAGACATATGTCTGGAGAATGTCACTGGACCTTTGTATGACTACATTTAAATAAACATTTCATCAATCGAAACCAAATGAACCTTGGTGAAAAAAAAAAAGGAAAGTGTAAAAAATAAAAGTGAAACTTATAAGTTCACGATAGAAATGAAACTAGTACGAGCCATTTTGAATATATCGAGAACTGATAGCGCTGCCCTGATGCTACTTAGTAATCGATCAAAGAGAACCTTACTGTAGATGTATGATCAGGGTAACCAAGTGGGGTAACCAAGTTGGCAGTAGAACGCCGTTGAGTTTTCCGGCAGAACATTGCATCACCCAGGTGTGTAAACCCCTATCCAGTTCGGATTAGGCACCCTGCAACTTCTGGTATTGAAATCATTGTTGGGAGGAAGATTTCCGACCATGATCGAGATTAAGACGAAAGTGACGAGACAGATGATGATGATGATCCCGAAAGAGGATTTTGCAGATTGTTTTAAAAAAATGGAAAAGAGGTTACGATATATATGTGGTGTTCCAAGGACAGTGCTTCGAAGTGTAGGATAAAAAGAGATAGGAACACTAGGAGCGCTGAAGAATGTATTGGCAGAAACAATTATATCGACAACAAAGATGGAGATTCTAGTCAGGTTTGATGTATCTAAAAAGACAATCCCTAGCACAAAAGAACGGAGAACGCATGGGACCAGAATTAAGTTACATATCATTCTGCTTGTTCGTATATACGATGTGCATGCTTTTCTATCTAGGATCAGAGTGTAGTTTCAGCTCAATCCTTAGTCCATGTTTGTATAGCATTTAGATGCAAACAAAAAAAAACATGGCAACAAAAATTGGAAGGGATAAGAGAGAAATTGAGAAGATATAAGTTCAGCTTCTATCGATTTCAGCAGCAAAAATGATATTAATCCCAACAATTCGTCCATTACTGGTAACGCGTCATCTTTAAAGTCCAGACAACTTTTATCCGAACTATGTCTGATTTGCTCGCTTCATAACTCAACATGTATTTTTTCAACGAAATAATCGTTTTATCCATAGGCAGAAACAAGACAAGTGAGTGGATTTAATGTTTCCGTTTTTTACTGTTTCGGTGAAGTCTGCAGTTACATCAACGGCTTTTGTTGACAATTCAATCGATTCCATTGAACAAAAATCGATATTACATGCACATCAGATTCTAAGTAGATTGTTTACGAAGGAATTTCGACAAAATCTTTTGATGTTGCTGTGTAGAAAGGGAATATTTTCTTCCGACACTAGCATTTGTCATCTGCCATTAAATGAACTCTTTCATTTGCGCATGCTCGCGGAAGTACTGCTGTGCATAAAGGCAGGGATATTTTTTTCATACCAATGGATTTGTTATTTATGTAAATATGTATGTCAAGTCAATGGAAACTGTGGCTATCAGCATCTACATTCATCAATACTAGGGGCTTTTTGCTACTGATCAGCGAATCGAACAAAGAACGTGTTTTCCCATCCCACTTTTCAGGCTAGGATTAGAGAGGTGTATCTGATCCCCTTTGGTCATTTGTGGCCAAGGGTTAACAACCATCCAGTTCCACGCTCAAAGTATTACATAGAGATTTATTGATAAGGATATTGTAGATCCTTGGTAATATATCACCTAAACAAGCCAAATGAGAAAGACAATGTAGGACAAATATCACCAGACTCTTGAATAGAATTTTCAAGCTGAAGAACTATCTCATTGATATGACACTACTAAGAGTCTGACTCAGGAAAGTAAAAACCTTTCTATGAGTAATACTAACTCTGTACAGTACGAGTCTACCTACCACATGCTGCACATCCCAATTACACCATCGATGGTTGAGCCGATGGTTGGAAACTCTAGCTGCAGACACTATTTAGAAAGGGGACGTCGTTTGAGAAAGATTTATAGAAAAAATGGGGGAGATATACGGAGAATTGTTTGACCAAGTTCTCCCCCTTGCATTGTTTGATAGCTGTCTTTTGATGGGAAAATTTTGACATGTCTATAATTACCTTTCTCTGCCAATCGTTAGGAAAGAGGAAGTAAAGATTGACTCTCGATATTGATTAGAGGGGTTGGGGCGATTAGGCAACTAAAAGTAAACAATATTTATCGCTTCCTACATGAACAGATGTGGTGTCCAACATTAAACCTGAATGTCGTTTTCCTTCGAGGGGAGGCAACTCAATATACACTTCTCTTTATGACAATGGTAATTAAAAATCATTTAAAAGAAAGCTTTATTGACTTGTTCAAGGATGAGTCGATTAGAAATGTCGTTATGAGAACTGCAACAAAAATCATGAAGAAGCAGACCCAAAATGTGAAAATTAAAATATGTATACATAAGCCAGTATTGTTTTTAACACACAAAATTGGTCACGCTATGTTTTTGTTCATATCTAAAAATGTATACCTTTCATATTTTGAATGCATAATCTTAACATATGCCCGCATAAAATGGTATTATTCATAAGGCACCCCTTTCAACAAGGTTGGTGCAAAAAACAATACAAATCATAGTATAATCCCGGAATTCGATAAAAAATTTTTTTTAAAAAGCTAAAGCGTATTGTGATAACTTTAATAACTTTCAAGTTTTTATTTTGGTTTTAATTGCAAGGAAATTGCATAAAGTTAGTTGTGGAAAGAATAAGAATCAATTTTAAGTAATTAAAAGCATTTTTTTGACTCTTTTAATCTCAATATTTGTCACCAAAAATCAACTTCGATTATGCAATGATAGATGTCTGTTGACAGGAAAATTTAAACCGAGTAAGAAAAAAATCTTTCAAAAGTAGTCGTTACACCAATACAGGATTCGACAAAAATTAGATAATCAAGTGATTACCTGGCTGGATTTTGAAAAGTGATAATTTTCACTTTAATTATTGTGAAATCAGGTCTGGTTAGTCACTCAATAGATACCCTCATGTCATCGACGTCTTTTGGTGGCATGATTCGTTGAGGGTGATCAATTAGGAAATGAAACAAAGTGGTGATCAATGAATTAGTTACTTCTCTTCCCTTTTGTAGGGAAATGATCACTAAAGTTTGGATTTTCAAAAACAAATAGGAATGCTACCGGACACAAACTAAGGTACCAATTTTGCATAAAATCACATTGCAAATCGAACCTCCAATTAAAAACCTTATCAGAGAGAATTTTCTGAGGAAAAAATCTTTTTGTACACGATAAGGAATAAATGTTCAAATTTTCAATTCTTTAGCTCTATTGATGCGGCCAGTACGTAATATGTATATATACAACCAGTCAGATCACCTTGAAAATTGAAGAAACCAGTGTTATTAGTTTTGATGACAGATTTGGTTGACGGTTTCTAATATCGGATTCAACAAAATTAGTTGATTTAATGATTATTGAAGTGGATTTTGAAAACGGGATATCAATTAATTTTCACTCAAAATACAGTGAAAATACATTAGTTGACAGGATGTGTATGTTATTTGTAATCTTAGTTCAATGGTCAAGGGGGTGTTGAGAGAATTCATTTTATTCGTGTAGCACGTAGGCGAAAAGACCATAATTTCTGCTTTTTAATTAAAATGAGTTTGTCTTTGACGTGATTAGACATTCATTGCTTTTTCCCCCCTTCTCATAAATCCAACGTATACGCATACAAACATCATCCTCAGCTGGCTTCTAGCCTTACACGTTCCCCAGACCTCTCTATCATGGCTGTCGCAGAGCCAATATTTTCTGAACTTGTCTAGTTGGTCACGCCCTCTTATATTTTGCCGGTTATAGTTTGTCTTATGATCACTAGGGATCAGCATTGTGAGTCGTGATATCTATTGGTTGTCTGACATTCTTGCAATATGACCAACCCATTGCCATTTGAGTTCTCTAATGGATTCTATGATATCTCTGACTCCTATCTTCTCTCTAATATACTATGCTGTCTTAATTTGATGTTGAGCGTGATTCTCATGTGCGCGTTGCGTGGTTCTCTGTTTGAGGGCCAATTTTTGGTTAGGTTCCATGTTGCAGCTCCATAGGTGACTATTGGTTGTAGACACTTCTTTTTAAGACAAATGGGGTTTTCTTTGTGTTTAAAGGTCAAGTTCGCTCTACCAAAAACTTGACATTCGAGAGTGATTTTTCGCTCGATTTTTTTTTTTTACTTCTGCCGAGGATTTCATAGAGATTTATAGTCCCAGGTAGATGCAGCGGTCTGCTTTTTAAGGACTGCTGTTCTCAATTTTGATTATTGTGTCTTAGTCCTCGACGTGTTTGATGTAAATGCCACACGCATGACCTAATGAAGAACGCGTTCTTATATACAAACAAACTTACATAGATATATAGGAGGCACGTAATATAATTAGCTACCAACGTATTTGACGGACTGAGAAAGAGAAACTAGCTAATTAAGACAGCTGGTTGTATGTAAACATAGATAGATGGGTAAGATTGGGCTTGGATAAATATTGCTATACCGGAATATATAGATATAATGTAAGAAGTACACGTAAACATGAACTGATGGCCTACTAACAGTCACCTCGGCGTTATCGGGCTGGTAAACATCTGTAAACTAAAACGTCATAAACAAATCGCTACTCACTGTGGGACTCTCGTTTCTTGTAAATAGGGCAAAGAGAAACTGCTTATATTTTACAACCCGTTACGACTGTTTTTCAAACTACTCGTTATCTGCTTCGAAAATAGATCGTTGTTTATGGTTTCCTAAGGTTCATTTTAGTGTGAAGGTGTTAGATCACAGGAAACCACATGTACCTGAGGGGAAATGAGTACCAATGAGGGCCTCAAACCTTCAAGAATCCGAGTGTACTTCTTCAGAACCTGGTGCCTACTCTGAGGTAACAGCGAATAGTAAATGTCTCTTGATCACGTCTTTTATCTTTGTGAAACCATATTGCTAAATTACCCAACCCAAATATCCTTGCTGTATACAATGCATATAAAGATAGAAAGATCATGATAAAATAAATTTATTTCATCTTATTTCATATTTCAAACTCTACTCTAACTTAATGTTGAATGTATCGAACACTTTGAGAAATAAACTCATCACTCATTGCATTATATTGTATTCTGGATCTGCACTTATATATATATATATAACTGTGTCATCCACAAACAGCTGTTTCGTTGTATTACAACTCTTCAGTGTGGCTGTAGACAACCCAGTACCTTCAGTGAGAGAGGGTACTAGGCGGGCATTGATTATCCCTGACAGGATCAGGGAAGAAGGGTCAGAATGGGAATTTCAGACTGGAATACGTATGCTTGAAGTCGCAGACAACCGTACTCTCCGGCCACTCCCTCAAAGGAAATGTACAACTCTGTAACTAGTCCAGACTACGGGAAAAAATCACGTTCTGTGGTTTTACTCCTATCAAACCTACGACCCAGAGGCCACCATGCACACCGTCTTGGTTGACCATAGGATGTAAACCCCTTGGTTTGAGAGGTGGCGTTGGGCCTGCGAAAAGTCGCACTTCACTAGGAACTCAGTCGTCTGTTGTCTTACTGCTGTGGAAAACCTCCCTCAAACTCTTTGTTTGTTAAGCCAAGCCAACATATTTATTCATTTAAATATGTATTATATGTATATGTGTGTATGTATACATATGAATATATATGTACGTGTATGGGCACGTTCATTTTCTGCTCTTTGGTCGGCACTTTCACCTTCATGTATAGTAAACGTCCCAGTATTTCCCAACTCACTGATTTGTACTTGCTAAAAAGGTAAGATGTTTTTAAATAGTTTCGGTCGTAAACCTCCAACCTCTTTACTTCACAAAACTAAATACACCCATCTGCTTTTACGCTCCTAAGGGAAACAAGTCTTTGATACTGACATGCATGACACTAAAAGGTTTTGTGCTTTGATAAGCATCAAAGATAAGATATGCTTAAAGAGCTCGCTCATTCCCCCGCTATGTATTTCTCTCTCTCTGTATTACCCTCTCTTTCGATATCTTTCTCTTTCTCCCTCTCTATTTCTCTCAATGTGTCTTCACATATATGTATATTTCTTCCTCTACAATTACTCCCTCCCTCTATTTCTTTCTTTTTCTTTCTCCCTGTGACAGCGTTCACTTCTCATAATTATGCAGAAGATCTGTGGGTGTGTGCTTTTTTTTTTTTTTCAAAGATTTGATTTTCCCAGGTATTTTCTTTCCGCTATAGTCGATTTTTTTTACAATCATATATATATATATATATATATATATAGCATGTAGATATGATATCAAACAAATATAAGAATTAAATGATAATTGGACATTTTTGAATAATTTTGTGAGCATTCATAACTAATTACTTGAATTTTTTTCCAATCGTTATATATATATATGGGTGCTGCAACGTACCGATGTTTTTACAATTTAGGTGAACAACAGCCGGTAATGCTTCGGCCCAAGTAATTGTTTTCACGCCAAATTCTTATCTTGTTTATTCTCGGTGTATTTGCTTCGTTCAATGCGACAATTATGTGTTGAGAAATAGATATACATGATCCGACAGGATGATTATAAAATTGCGTTATCTTATACAGAAACTTATTAGAAAATGATCTCCCGTCATTACACGGTTAATGTATCACTCACCTTAGACAGCATATATATATATATATATATATATATATATACGTGTGTGTGTGTGTGCACTAGATTGCTTCACGATTTTGAAAACTAAAGATATAAAAGAATTTTCGAAAATTTATGTCATTTCAGTAAATCGTTTTTTAGAATTTATTAATGCAATTTATGTAAGCTTTTCAAAAGGTTTTATCTTTCACACAGAATTATAAAATTGTAGTACTATGTATAATTTTTTTTGGGGGGGGGGTCATCAGTTGTTAACTATGTAGCCGTTTGTTGGAGTTTGCAGTGTTAACCAAACAACACCTCCACATCAGCCATGATTTTGATGTATAGCTTTATAGATATTTCAGAGCCATATAATTCATACAGTTTGTTATTTTTTATAGGGTATCATCATAAAGTGTTGTGTATGGATGTCATTTTATACAATACCTCATTCAGCTTTTGTAAACAAAAGGCTTACTTACGTAGGTTACCCTCAAAACATATTTGGTGATGGGGAACCAGTAAGTATGACAACGGATATAACTTATTGTTCGGGTCACTTCTATTGAGTGTTCGCCCTCATGAATATTGAATATGTTATGATGGATTTAATCTTTTCATCATTTTCTCTTTTTTTTTCCGAATAAGTTTTTTTTCGTTTGGCCTCGAGCATGATAACAGTTCCATCATTCTTGTGACAGAACGAAAAACAACTGATTCACAAACAAGGGAAAAAAAATATATATATACACATACACACACACACATATATATATATATATATATATATATATATATATATATATATAAAATGGTTATTGGTGGGTGGCTTTGTTTGAGTGTATGCAATTTATAAATATGGTGGAGTCTTTTCGAATGCATGCACACATAATGTGTGTGCGTGTGTGTGTGAATGTATATATTTGGAAATGAAAAAAATGGATATTTTTTCAAGATATGTAGCCTCTGATTATAGAAACACATATACGTATGTATATATGTAGGTATGCATCTGTTCATAATTGAAATAGCCCTTTTATCTCTTATCTCTTTTCAATCATTTATACTAGAAAACCGCGTGTAAGCGTGTGTCTGCGAACGTGACTTAGCCGATATGAAGAGATGTGGGTTCGAACTAAGAAATACTGCTAACTGGATAGATTTGGATATCCTGAGAAATATATTGACATATCTATAATGGTTGACAATGCTTGATCAATTAGAGAATAAATCCAGATAATATCACTGGAGAAGAGAAATATTGAAATAACAAGAAAATCCTCCTCAGCTCCATTTTTCCAAAAAATATTCTTTTGATTCGATTATGTTTCTGGGCTAACTTTATCTTTTCGTTTTGAAATTGAAGATCAAGGTTTCAATCACACCTACACGAAGCACAATAACATATATATATATATATATATATATATATATATATATATATATATATATATACATATATATATATTAGGAGTGTTTCTGATCTGTTTTTTTTTCGAAAAACAGCGTTAAATTCTCTCAAGGGTTTTCTAATATAATTATTTTGCTCTGTCCACATATCATGTAAATATTGAGCACTCGAAATGAATTATACGAATTCAATATCACTGCATTAAGATTTTTTTGGCTTCTTTAAAACTTCCAAAAAGTAGTAGCTGAAAGTATATATATATATATATTTGTCATGAGTCTAGCATTGCTGTTGTATGCCTCATCTGATGGTTGTTATCTTTCTATACATACTGTACTTCATGGATTGCAGGACAGTCGTATTCTGTGTATGCCAGGGATAGTTTTATATATCCCCTACCGACAATATGATACTTTCATATCACTTAATGTGATGATAGTTATTAGAATAGCAATGGATGCGCTCAGTATTGCATATTGTTCTAATGAACCCATACGCACCTCATACAAAGGCACAGGCACACATATTCAGATATGCACACACACACACACACTCATACCCAATCCACCAAAGTAAGTATACATATATTAGTGTGTGCTAGAGAAACATCGGCGAACATTGATTTGTAGGTGAAAATGATCGACTTTTTCAATCTATCCATCGATCTATCACAGTCTGTTTATCAAAATCACACACACACACATGTAAATATGTGAGTATGGATTCTACTGACATATAAATGAGTATGTGTGTGCATGAGTGTGCGATTCAACTAACCTATAAATAGACTGATTAGGAGACAGAGGATAGGTATATAAAATCGATCATTTTTAATAGGAACGTTACATTTCATAGTTTGAGTACAAAATGCTAGACTACCTTCATAGTTGGTGGAGGTGAATGGTCTTATTGCCAGTTGGTATAGAGCAGGGGTAATGTAAGTTATGTAAATCCAAGCACTATTTTATATATATATATATATATATATATATATATATATATATATATATATATATATATTCCAACATTCTTGCCATCATAGTGCTTCTCGTTTATGACAATCCAAGATAGATAACACATCTGAGGTTTTCATCAGGGCATGGTTCGTCTGACTTTGCTCAGTAGTGCCCCCTTCAATTGGTGCCCAGGGCACGTACCATACCTTCCGTGGGTACGCCACTTGACTAAACCTTATGATAGGCAATTTTAAGTTCTTTTACCTGTATTCGAGATAACATTGTAGTTGCGATTCAAAACATGGTACCTAACCAAAAGATTGGACTTCAAACTGAGATCATGCTTAATGTTACATAGGGAGACCACAGCACAGAATATAAGAGAAAAAAATCAGGGAGTCAGAAGTATCTAAGATTCCATTAGAAAACTCAAAAGGCAACGGGCTGATATGTTGAACGAATAGACCACCGCTGGACATCACTATTCACATCATATCATTCAAATCATATATGCGATTGCAGCCGATAGAAAATCAGATTGCGTCACAATTCAGGCAGGGTAGGGAATATTGCTACCGCGACATCCACGACTGATAGATCTGGCTAATCGTAGGGAAGATCTACGTCTAACGACGAATGTAAGAAAAGGCTGATGATATTGAGTATACTTGTCAAGAATACGATAGCTAATGAAGTCCGCTGGTAAGTTTTGAAACCGTGTTACTATCTACAAATTGTAGCTTTTAGCCGTTGGGCATGTTCCAATCTTCGAGCCATGTTTAGCAGATTGAGAAGCAACTTAAAAAAAAAAAAACGAAACCTGGCGACTCGAGCAAGAACATAAATCGTATAAACATAAATTTTATTTCATAAAAACAGACAGTTGCCTTGGCTGGTACTTGGCAAATATTTCAAGCGTTGCGATCTCAGGTTTTATAGTTAAATACTCGTGCATTAACTGATGTATTCAATGTCCGGAGAGAATAGAAACATGGCGGTCAGATAAAAAGAGAGGGGAATAAAAGTGTGCATGCGTTTGAGAGAAAGGGGGAGAGGGAGAGAGAGAGAAGGCGGAGAGAGGGAGAGAGAGAAAGGGGAGAGAGGGAGAGGGAGAAGGGGAGAGAGGGAGAGGGAGAAGGGGAGAGAGGGAGAAAGAGAGGAGGGAGAGAGAAAGAGAGGAGGGAGAGTGGGATTGAAAGGTGGAAAGGAGTTAGAGAGAAGGAGAGGGGGCAAATTGTGAAGCAAAATCCATACAAAGGGGAATAAAAGAGATAGAGAAACAGTAAAGAGAGTGGGGATAGAGACCAAGGAGGTTAAAAAAAAAAGAATGTAGGGAATAAAAAAAAATAGAGAGTAGGCATCAGGAAGGAGAGAGAAAGTAACATGGAAAGAGAGAGTGGGTAAGCAAGGAAGAGACCTGATGAAGGAAAGGGGTTGGAATAAAGCGAAATAGAGAGAGAAAGAAAGAAATTGAAAAAAAGTACCGAGGAAAAGGAATGTAAACGAAAAAAAGGGTTAAAAACACAAATTAACCTTCACCCTGACCGACTGACTCAAACCTCTAACCCCAGCCTGACCGCTGGTTATTATCTCAATAAGATTACAACAGCCGAATAAATGTCCTTTACTTTTTATATTTACATTTCTTTGGTAAACAAAAATACGGTGAGCAGTAATAGCCATAATTATTTAGTGTGATGGGGACTAACAAAGAGGTCACGAATGTAAAATTGCAGGGAAAACTTTAAAAGTGTATTGAAAAGAATGAAGCTGCTCAGACAACGGAAATCTTTTTTTTTATCGTTTTTCCTGTCTAAAATTTATATAGGATATTTTATTTATTTTCTTACACAAATGGATGTTATTACCTCTATAAGCGAAATTTAGAGAGGTATATGTATCCCATTGTGTCTGGGTTTCAGTCTGTATGTTTGTTCACACAATATATCCAACAGCTTTCAGTGAATTTTAACTTATTTTGTTGTAGGATGGGCAATGGATAACAGAAAGGATGAAAAGGTTCTGGGGCGCATCAATGTCAAGATACCTCCCCAGATTCTTTGCTATATGTCCCCACCACAAAATATCTCCAGATATGTATCCACTTCCATCGGCCATTCAGTCTGTCTTTCTATCAGTCTGTTAGTTCACACGATGAATCCAAATGTTTTCCATTAATTCTAATTGAATTCTGTTGAAGGCTGGGCAATGGCTACAGGAAGAGATTGAATTTTGAGAGCATATCAATGCGGTGTTACTTCCCCAGAACCGTAGCTATATCTCCACACTACACAATATTTCCAAAACGTGTATTTCCGTCTGCCTATCCGTCCGTCTGTCCGTCTGTCTGTCTTTCAGTTTTTCTGACTGTCCACTCAACGAATTTCTGATAGATATTAAGAAGAAGACAATGAGCTGCAGTAGAAATGATTAAATGTTAGGGTTCATCCATGTGTAGTTACCTTCTAAGCATCTTAGCTACATCTCCATACCACATACGCCAACAGTTCTCAATGATTTTCGATGATCTTTTGTTAAAGAGTGGTAACAGGGATACCGGATACTTTAAATTTGGGGGCGGATCAAGGGATTTTTACTCAGACCCGTCGCCTGCTTAATATCAAGTGTTTTACCCCATGTAACATCCTTTGTCAGGTCAGTCGTTACAAAAAGCTCTAGGTGTCAATCTAGCCTGGCCACTACAGGGTCAAACCCCGTTCTTACTTCTATTCCAACTGAAGATGATTACAGCAACGTTTGCATGGTATTTGAAATAAATGAATTAGGGAACTATATCGTTACTCTTTCTGAGGTGATCTTCATTCAAGTTTTGACTGACAATGGAGTCCGCTGATGTATACGTCCAATGTGCCCTTTCAGTTTTAGCATCAGTTAAACCTAATAAAATAAATTAGGGAGAACAAAAACCAGTTGCCTATTTAGTGAACTAAAAGTGTCGAGCAGAACATTTTTTCATGTCGGAAAATCGATAATTTATGTAACATTATGGCGTGATCCGCAATATGGTGTTTCTTGGTATTGATTCCTTTTTGTAAATAATTGAGTCGATATTTTATGAGAAGAATTGATAAAGCAAAATGTGCCAGCGTATTGCATAGAGCAATAGACTGAACGTCTTTCATCATCTTCCTTGCCTTCCAGTTCTATCAACAGACAAGCAAACTCGTACACGCTTATATATATACACTAATGAACCAAAACATTATGATCAGTGATGTGTGTCAAAAATGACAGCTACAGCCTCGTAACAACTGTACATATCTAGATCAGAGCTATTTAAGTACCTTCGCCGGCCTTTAGCACTTCATTTTGATTTGTTGAATGTCAGTTATTGCCGAGAAGACAGAATTGAGTGACTTTGATGAAGGCAAAATTGTTATGGCCAGAAGACTAGGTCAAGGTATTTCCGAAACGGCAAGGCTTATGTGGTGCTCGCGTTCAGTTTTGGTAAATATCCATCTGCAGAGGTCCAAGGTTAGAAAAATCACCTACTACCGATAAGGCACTGGTCAGGGGCGGCCACTTTCCTGTAAAGTGGCACAAATCGCAAATAGCTCCAATACATTTAAAGGAAGGAAAGCGAGTCAACACACAATATATCGATCCTTGTTCCGTATGAGATTGTCTAGTCGAAAACTAGTTAGAGTACAACTGCTAATTCCTGTCCATCGCTGAAAGCGTCTTCAACTATCATGTAAGCGTCGAAAGAGAACCTTGTGTCAATGAAAGAAAGTCACTTGGTCTGAGCTGGTGTTTAACTTACACCCGTCACCAGCTGAATATCAATTGCCTTGCCCCATGGAACACCTTTGTCTGATCAGCGGTTCTAGATATCAAACAAGCCTGGCCACTGCAGTGTCAAACTCCACTCCTACTTCTATTCAAACTGAAGATGATTGCTTCAACTTTTGTATGGTACTTTTTATAAGTAAATTCGTAAATATATAAAATCAAATTCGCCCAGTTGGTAAGTGAGCAGCCCTCCAATTACGTGATTGGAATTCAAAATTACGGTGGGGAAATGTTAATTCTATACATAAGATTTGTTCAACGTGACGTAATAAACAACCAGAGAAGAGTTTACGCCCCTAAATTTGATGAGGATTGTTCTTACGGATGAAAAAGTTGAACTGGGGTTTGGCAAAAGTTCCTCAAATATTTATTCTTGTGAATCGCGTTACCGTTTAGCAATACACCCAGAAATCATTTATTCCTCCTATCATACAACCTTCTTTACGTAGTATTCTTCACCAGCTTAGCTTTCATTACTTAAATCCTATCTTTAAATTTTCATTCAGTTTTTACACCGGATTGATTTAAGCCGACTGACAATCGTTAGCCAGTGGCCATGAGCACTAATTTTGTGGCCCAAAAGGTATTACCTCTAAATAATCTGGTTACTCCTTAAATCTGGCAACTCCTTAAAAAAAAAAAAGAAAAACAACAAAGAAACAAAATTGATTTTTAGGGCCATAGTGAACCGCCACTGCAATTCACTATCTTGGCGACAGCCACTGGTTTTTCCTTCCACCATATAACTTTCTTTACGTAATTTTCTCCTTAGCTTTCATGACCTAAATCCTGTCTCTAAGTTTTCGTTCGCCTTCTGACTTCACACCGGTGTGATTTTCTGACAATCGTGGTCCTATGGGCATTAACACAAGTTGATACGGCTATCCCTTGAATCAAGTATCCTCTTTATTCCGTTAACCCTTTTAATCCGGCAAACTCTTTTATCAGCCACCCTTCCAATCTGGTAACCCCTTCAAAGAAGAGAATAATTCTTAGGGTTATAGAGAACCGTTACGGCAATTCACTATTTTGGCAAAAGCCATTCGATTATCTTTTTTCTCTTTCTCTTGGCTCACTGTGTAATAAAGACCTTTACATGAACTAATAACAAAGACTGAAAACTGACCGAATAACCTCCCTTGGCTTCACATAAAAACAATAAATAGAAAGGGAAATTAAAAAAGAAAAGAAAAGACGAGATTGAAATAATACTGGAGAAGAAATATGTTTTGCCAATTTCACCAAAATATTACGGAACGCCCATTCATAGTCAAAGACTTTTTCCACCCTTTATTATTATCAATGATTTTTTACTAGTTTTTTTCCTCCTTCGTTCCGATTCGTGCTATTCACTTATGGTCGTACACTGATGGTCTGGTCACCTAAGTTGTAGTGAAAGCCAAATGAAATTGAGAAGAAAAAAAGACAACAATTGATGATAATGATTCCTGGAATGATTCATCGATTCAAAACTGGAATCGTTCTTTTATGATAAAATACACTCTTAGACTGAAAGTTAGAGTAAGGTCATAGAAGGCCAAGGAAAATAATTTGACGATTGGGTGATGATGATACGAAATTATATTATTAAAAGATTTCGTCAAAAATATGCTGGAAACTTTTGATTGGGTTTAATAGTAAATGACTTGAACTTTTATGTAATGAATCAGTCAACAAATACTATCATTAATCTTTGTCCAACTCCAGTCCACCGTAACAAGAACAATCCTCACCACATCTAGATAAGTAAACTATTCACTGTTTGTATATCCTATCATGTTAAACAGAACATATGTTTAAAATCGACAGTCCCTACAGTGATTTGGAATCACGATCTCGTGATTGCTACGCGACTCTCTTACAAACTTAACCTAACTGACAAGTCTTATACATTTACGAATCCATTTATCGTATATACAATACAAAAGTTGCAGTAATCAATTCTTTGGACGTGTTTGTTTTAGAAGCTTTTAAAAGGAACTTGCTCAGGTCGTCAGAGAGTGTGTTCGAGTCTCACCGAGGGTTTAACCATTATTTCAGATCCGTACTGTTTACTCACTGCTGTAAATTGACGGCCTCCGTGAGTTGCAATAAAAAGCAAAAAAAAAAATAACAATTGCAAAGTACTTATTCCATTGTCATTGACATGTAATAAGAGGATCAAAGAGCTTTCTCATTTAGGTCCCTGTCATAACATCTTTGATGTTGGTGAAAAAAAGCCTCGGAGTGGATTGACGTTCGTCCTAAGGGATCCAATTAACCTGCCTTGCATGTAGCTATTTGTATCAGAGATATTGGCATCGGGCCCCTGTCAGAAATACGTTCCATGCACATAATAATCTATAAGAGTATCTGTACCTTAGGGAAATTTATGAGATATTTCCGTCACCAAATTTAAACTCTACATGCAGAGATATTCATGTCCGAAAGATTTGGCGGACTTTTACAATTACTGATTGCTCGCGAAAAAAAAAAGCAGATCATGTTGCCGCTATCGTCCACTTCGAGGGAGCTTGCCTTAAAAAATAAAGATGGAGTTTTTGAACCCACAGATACCTATATTATAAAATACTAAAGTGTGTACTTGAATGCGTCTGTGCCTCTTTTTTTCTAAGTAGAGAACTACGCATTCCAGAAGAGAAATCAAGGCATATCCGAAATCAGTTGATTTAAAATAACCTGCAGCACAAATGTTTGGGTCCAATTTGGCAAAAAAAAATTGTCTATTTCTAGGGGGTCTCCATTTGTACCCCCAAATAAGGCTGTCGATAAAAAATTATTTGTTTTTTTCCATCTAATACTTTCTCACTGCCACCTGTGTGGTTTTATAAAGACTCTATAAAATACAATTCGCTTTACCCATTAGTTAGATTTAGAATTTCTTTCCCAGGCAACGCTGAGTACCCAAGCTAATCATCTTGAGATGCCTTTGGAGTACATACTTCTTAAGCTTAGTATGGTGTGGTACAGGGTCACAGTAGCGGAGCATCCACACTCAACAGATACCTTTATAACAAAAGGGCTGATAAATGATATTGATAGAGAAAATTCACTTCTCTACCGTTTTGATCTATCTGTAAAAGTGGGGAAATGATTGACAGTGAGAAGATAAAGCTCGTTAACCATAACTTGTCATTCTATGATTGGCTGTGATTTTCTGTTTATGTATTTGCAAAGCTTAGTTGGGCCCTCCGGTGAGTAACGATCTCATTAGTTTTATCATGCAGCTTTTGAATGATATCAATAAGTTTGAATGAAACTACTAAGTCTTTGGCTATTGGTATTTTTCCAATTATGTTTCGAACAATTAGAACTATTCTTTTCTCTTTCCGATATAGTCGCGACGTCTGGGTCGATTAATTTCTGGGACTCTTTTCAGGTGTAAATTGTAATATCCGTGAGGAAAGAGAGTATTTCCTATCAATGTCTTCGTCGGATGTTTCAATTTACACCCGACGAGGACCGTAGACATAGATCGGAGAAAACGCCATGACTAAGATGTAAAGAAGAGTTCGAATCGTCCAAAACAAAGTTAGTATGTTGATGTCTCTTTTCAAAGTCATAGACGATAGTACTTATGTTCTGAATAATATATATATATATATATATATATATATATGCAATGCTTTTCCATAGGAAATGAGCATTCTGGTGGATGAGGAATTTAAGAGGCTAAATTAATATATCGCTTAAATTCAGCCTTACTGACCGACCAGTTCTGTTGCCCAGCGAAGTGAAGGTTTCAATCCTGCCTCACGGTACTGGATGAGATAATGGATAGTCTATAGCCACACTGAAGAACTGTAATACAACGAAACAGCTGTCTGTGGATGACTATATATATATATATATATATATATATATATATATATATATATATATATATATTGAATAAATGTGAACATTTGTGCTTTGTTTACCAATACTTATAAGTTTGAATAAACTTGTGAAACGCTGTCGATCGACGTGGTTAAAGGGAGGAAAGAAGTGATTCCGCCGGTTTTATGCCACTCCCGGGTGTATAGGTAGCTGAGTGCTTATATTTGATAAAAGTGAACATCAAAGACGTGCAAAGATGCCGACGTCAAGCAGGAACCTTTTAGCTTGAGAGTAATAGAAAAAAAAAAGAATGATCTTTCAAAAAAAATGTGCGTGTGTGTCTGCGTGTTGAATTCATTAGAATGCTTTGTGGCCCGAGACGTACAACAGGCAATTCGGGATAGCGTTAAATCGGAGTTACCTGCTCTTTTTTTACTTTCTGTCACCATTATTGAAATCTTACTACAGACTGAGAAATCTCCAAGGGAGAATGTTTGTGCGCAGTAAGGTCCTCTCTGAATTTGTTGCTGGGTTATATTAAAGCTGCGAAACTTGTCCTTCGGTAATCCAAAATGGTTTGTTCAATTCTGGATAGGCCTCGTGCAAGAGATGAATCTAACAGATACTTTTTCAGGCATTGTTTGTAAGGTGTATAGGTTTCCAGATTTGTAAGTTTTCGTTAATGATAGCATACTGTGTAGACACACAAGCCGAAATATTTTGATGAAAAAAAACAAGATAAGGGAATCAGTGGTATTCAAACACTGTTCTGCAGCACCCCAGGTTCCTGCACGCCTTTCACATGGGTTACACGAAACAAAGTGATATTTTTGGAATGTACCTTTACGGTTTTCTATTCCTTTTCTTTTGGGGATTCACGAACATTCGGATAATTCCATGAACAAAGCTAATAGTCACACACACACACACACACACACACACATATATATATATATATATATATATATAAAGGAAGGTTGTTTTCGAAGGAGTGCCCTTGAAAATTTGATTGTTGAAAGGGTTTCTCTAATAGTTAAAGTTTGAATATCACTGGTCCAAATAAACCAAATACACTGTCTCAAAAGAAAAAAAAACAAAAAAAAAACACTTCATATTGATTATACTGGCTTGAAAACACCCTTCGGTTAATGTCTAGTCGCTTCCTATTCATGAAATCTATATCATAAATATTTGCTTATTTCTCTTATTTTCTCATTAAGACTGTATTTAGCACTTGCTGGACCTGAATTTATCTCCCTTGATCAGACATTTCTGTCAATTTGAATTTCATTGAATTGATTAAACGGATACCCGTGTTATGATTGGACTGGGAATTACTTCATACTTCAAGTAGAATTATTTTTTTATGGTATTGCGTTAATGAAAATTACGATTCGATGTACCGTGTTTGCTGTCTTACGGTAACAAATATACAAACATTTACTCCTTATCGAGTCTAGAGAGAAATATTTTTTGGTAAATTCCCTCCTTGGTCTTTTTAGTGGGGATCAATTAAAAACGTAAGCATTTATGCTAAATTGGTCCTTCAGCTTGTTTTTTGAGAGTTCAGACTTTTTTTAGGAATCACTGCAAAACGAAATGCGATAGCAGCAACTTTACTTTGATCACACTGTCCAATGCTTTCCTAAACCATCTCCAGTTTCTATTTAGTGACTACCCAGACCTGTCAATTGTATACTTTTCTTTCATTCTCTTTCTCACCCCTTCTTTTGGCACATTTTTCTTTCTTTCAATTTTGACAGCATTCATCATCATCAATCTTTTAACGTCCGTCATTGGACATAGACCTTCCCCAGATTTCGCCACAATTCTCTATCATGGGCGTCACGGAGCCAGTACTTTCTGAAATTGTCTAGCTCTTCTCTCCATCTTGTGTTCTGTCGGCCTCGGTTTCTTATGTGATCTCAGGGGATCCATGTTGCGAGACGTGATGTCCAGCGATTGTCTGACATTCTTGCAACATTGCCTGCCCATTGCCATTTGAGTTTTTTAATAGTTTTTATGATGTCCCTGACTCTCGTCTTTTCTCGGATGTACTGTGCTGTCTTGTGGTCTCTCCATGTGAGGCCCAGCATAATTTTTTCATGTGCACGTTGCATGGTTCTCAGTTCGCGAATCTGTCTCTTGGTTAGGTTCCATGTTTCAGCTCCATAAGTGATATTTGGAGGATGTATTGGTTATACACCCTTCTTTTAAGGATTAATGGATCTTATTTTTGACAGCATTACTTTCATTTAAAATCAAGGTTAGCTGCACGGAAAATTGAATCGGTGAACTGAGTTATAACTCCGACCGGGGACGCTTGTGTTCATTTTGCACTAATACCCTAAGAATAGGCAGGAATCAATTTATCCACACCCAGCTATTGTTAAATTACAGAGCAAACTGCTTCAGCCTTGTTTGGCAACCGGTTAAAGAGATGTACAATTAGAATTTACACCGGGAAAAACCAATCCCTTGTCCATCGTTGTAAAAGACTGGTAACGGACGTGTTCCTGAAATGTACAATGAACAAGGTCCAGAAAGCTGGGAGATTGTAATTAATTTCTAAGTATAGTAAAATAAAATAAGCAAACACCGACTCCATCTCCCCATGACACATCGAGGATGAGTCGACGATTCTATCAAATTATTGTAAGCAACAGGTCTGATCGATCATTCAACAGAACCTGTCATGCAACCAACAACCAATGTCTTTTGGCCACATGCTACGTTGGGGGTGATCGATTTAAAAAATGGTAATAATGGTGATCAACGAATGAGTTAGTTCTCTCGACCTTTTTTTTACAGTGATCACTGAAAGAGTTTTAATTTAAAAACAGAAAACAAGTACAAACAAAGGAATCGATTTATCATAAACCTAAATTGCAAATTAAACTCACCGATTGGTTGAATATGGTAGGTGGGGCTGATATGTTTGAAGAAAAAGCGCAGGCATTCTGCGTGTATTAAGAAGCACTCAGAATGTGCATACCTCTCCAAAAGCCGATAGAAATTTGCTCATATACATCGAGGATGAGAGAGGATGGTAACTGAAATGAAAACATACCTGGATCTGCCTCAGATTTAATCAATTATTCCTTCGTCCCTGGCCCACGAATGGGGGGATATTGTGTGGGCAATCATGATCGAAAACATAAATGCATTTTTATGAAAATCTCAATAAGTCCTGGATCCGCCCAGAAATCAATCAATACTTTTTTAGCCCGTGGCCCACCATTTCAGAATATGTCATTAGAATTCATCGAGAACTTTGGAGGATATTATGCAGAGAGACAGACATGAATCAATTAATAAACCTCTTCTTTGTTAGCGGAGGTAAAAAAAGATAACAACAAAAGACGGGTCTTATAGTCACTCAACAGAAACATCCGAGTGAACAATGTCTTTTGGCAGCAAGCTGTATCGGGGGTGATCAATTAAACTACTGGATAAAAAGAGGTGATCAACGAATAATTTACTTCTCTCGATTTTTGTTAGGCAGTGATCAATAAATGATACTGAATTTCCAATAAACAGACATGAATGCTGCCAGTCACAAGCTCAGGGATCGATTTAGCAGAAATTTCCATTGCAAATAGATCCCCAACCACCAGCACCACCAAAAACATTTTGGGGGTGAATTTCCAAAAAAGAGAGAAATAGATTTTTTCTAGACATGATAAAGCGTAAATGTCCCTCTAACAGCGTAGCGTGTACGCACGAAACGTACATATACAGCCAGCCAGCCAGCCTAACGTAGAAACTGAGGAAATCTGTTGACAGTTTTAGTGACAGTTATGTTCGACGGTTAACATCAAATCAAACTTGTTTTGATTAGTTGAATATGTTTAGTGGAACAGAAACGTTTGATGTGAATCTCGGACTTTTCTGCATGAAGTTATTAGCTCTCCGCACGTATTAATAAGCCTCTCAACAGGATTTAATGATTCAAGAGAGAGAGAACAAAACACAGTCGTCTCTGTCCCTTAGGGCAACCCACGCCAACACCGTTTCGTGTCCGTTAACCGGACGCATCTGCGTGAAAAGTAGCCAATTAATGAATTCTGATATTGTTATGAAATTATGACAACATGGCGACCGGGGCGTAATGGTTGATGAGATTTGGGGTGGGGACGGATTTTTGTAATTAAGTAAAAACGCATCGTACGGAATGACGTAAGCGTCTATTAATGGTGATTCGAATTTGATTGCTCGAATGGCGGGTATTTAATGGAATAGTCAGAATGGTATCTTTAGATGTTACCGATTTCGTGTGCGTGTAGCTGACTTACGGTGAAGTATAAATGACTCAAGTATTGATTTCTATGTATTAATTAGAATTCTATTTATTCGGTTTTAATCTTACAACAAAAGAAACGGTCGGCTAATTGCGATGACTACCATCCAACTAAAACATTCTGGACTCATAAGCTTTGATTTCTGTGAGAACCAAGCTATTTGCCTTGGCCCTGGCGATCGGTTCTCCCCTAGCAGTTAAAATAGAGAATTAAGTCATTTATATATATATATATATATATATATATATATATATATATATATATATATATCCCAAATCCTTGTAAGCAATATAGTGACCAAAACACTTTCTATTTATCTCTGACATGTACAGGGTGGTTCCCAAATGTTTGGGATACTTCAACTGCGCTCATAAACCGAACCGAACATGATACAGACTCTAGCGACCGCCTTGGTGAGTAGTGTCCTTTGTGAGTCGGTGTGAAAACAGCAGAAAAAGGAATACAACGAAAGAGACAATGGAAACTCGGAAAGGGAATTTGAGGAAGTGATGATTTCGGGGGGAAATTCCGTGATAATATGAGGAGCACCTCATCGTCGAAGGATCCCAAGTGCATACAACTATTTTAGCGGTCCCAAATTGTTAAAAAGACAGGGAATCACTGCATCAGATCTCTCCATTCCTTTCTTAATTCACGTCTTGATCACGTGTTGATGAAGAGAACAGAGGTTTAACCGAGTTGTCAGCATAGGTCCCCTCAGTTTTTAAGTTGGTCTGGCTAGCAGGCTGGCTGGCTATAAATGTATGTCTCACGCATACAAGTTGCGCCAATGAAGATAGAAGGCTGACAATTTAAACATTCGCTCCTTATTATGTCTACAAAGAGTTTTTTTTTAACACTAACTGAATAGGTTTCTGGGAGAGATTCAATTATCGATATAAGTCTATACTAAATTAGTCCCTTAGTTTATTGCAGTTACTCTAAGTAGTCGAGATGAAATACTAGTGAGAAATTAATGATGGCTGACAATGCCACTTCTGATAAAAATAAATCAAGAAAATGATATTACTTCTCATACTACTACTGTAAGTAAAAACAAAAGCAAATATGGTGCCGAGAGATTGGTGAAAATGAAAAAAATAAGTTCACGAGTATATTTGATCTTCAGCCAACTATGAAAGTTGCTGTAGATAGACAGACTTTCTGAAGTGAAAAGATGCAAGTACGATCTTTGTCTAAAGCTTCACTTCAGACTGGTCAGAGTATTTGTGATGAAAAGCAACTGAAATTAAGATAAAAGAAATACTTGTCAAAAACTGATAATTGTTGACTACACTTCATCTAGTAAGAATAAATCAAGAATGGAATTTATTAGATGTGAAAGTATTTGCACATCACGAACATGCTCAGAATAACGAGATTATATTGAGTCTTTTTCTATCGCACTAGGATAACTTAAATGTCAAGTGTTCCTCAAAGATTTGCCCAAAATGAAAGGAACTAACATTTCTCATTTAGTCATGTTATTGAAAACGGTCGTGAGGTTTTGAATGCTAAATTGAATACATTCAACTCATTTTAATATTTCTCTTAAAATCTATTCATTCTTAATTTCTTTTATAAGGAGAAGATAAAGAGAATAAGATGTCGTTTGCCTTATCGAGTCAGTCAAAATGGCGATTCTGTTTTTTGAGAATCTCTTAAGCAAAGACGCTTAAAAGATTCCCGAAGAATCGCCATTTTAACTGACTTGATGAAGCAGACAATATCTTGTTCTCTCTATCTTTTCTCTCTAAAACTGATAGCGACAAGTTTGAAGAAAAGAATATATAACGAAGTGTACACGAATAAAAAATATATATAAGCAAATAAAAGTACGCATTTATAATTCAATTTCGTTCTGCAAAGGTATACACCAGTGTTTCCCAACCTTTTTTTACGCTACCATCCCCGCTTTAGAGCATATATTTCATGACCCTCCCATATTCTTATTGAAATACGATACATTACGATTTTTACTTTCATAAAATCCAGAATATTTAAACTTTAACGCTTTTTTCTCTAAAATCGGCTTTTCAGACATACGACTTTATGCGTATCGATTCGTATCCTTTGCCCCTGGCCCCTTCTCATCACCCCATGTGTTCTAATACCTGTAACACCCTTTTGCCTACCTTGAGTCTTTTTGTGTCACAAGATGTCGGCAGAACTCAGTTAGGGAATCACTGATATACAGCACATGGAAACAAAGTATTTGGACACTTACATAATATTCATTTGCTTACAATTCACACAGGTGATGTATTTTGATATAAAATTAACAATTTCTAAGAAAAAATACATATTTTCAATCATACAATGCAGAATAAAATAAAGTATCCGGACACATTGATTTTTTTTTTTATCTTAATCGTTGCATAGTCCAGGTTCACAATTACTGCTAGGGGACGTTTTTCGTAACCTTTCACAAGCCCTGCGCAACATTTCGTTGAAATTTTGGCCCACTTTTTTCTTGCAAAATCATCAATGTTTCGGGGGTTCCCTCTGAAAATTTCAATCGTTCAAGCATCACCATAAATTTTCGGTTGGATTCAAGTCAGATGAGGCCACAGAAGCACCTGTACATAGTTCTGAACTAACCATCCACAAGTTATTTTAGCTGTATGCATCGGGTAGTTATCCGGTTGAACGATCCAACTTCTTTCAAAATCCTGCTATTGCACTGAAGAGAACACACTAGCTTCCAAAATACTTCGGTACATCGCTCCATGCATGTTTCCTTCAATCACGTGACGTACCCCGTACCATTGGAAGAGAAATACCCCAAACCACGATACCTCCACCTCTGTAGTGTGAGGATTTTATCATTATTATTATTGGTGGTAAATACATCTTTTCTCCAGGCATGGCGTGCTGGGTTTTTAACCAAAAAGTTCAATTTTGGATACATCTGACCAGAGAATGTTCTTCCAAAAATGATTAGGCTTCTCTAAATGGCCACGAACAAACGTTTTTTCCTAAAGTATTTTCTGTGGCGTACAGGGTTTTAAGCCATTCCAGTGTCGTTCATTACTAATAGTTCTTTTAGTAACCGATGAACCAGCTGATCCCTAATCATCTCCGATCTCCTTCCGAGTTACTATTGGTTTAGCTTTGACAGATCTCTGCATTTTTTCCAGATGCTTGCGACAAGCATTTTCCGCGGAGTGTCAGATTCAGGGAGTTTTTCGGTGGGGTAAAACATCTTCCATTTAAAAAGAATCGATCCATTGGTACAGAGAGGGATATTTAACACCTTGGCAAATGTCCTGTTGCTCGAACTTTCATTATGTTGCCTAATTACGATATCGTTTTATTTGGTTGAAAGTTTCTTCAATTTAACTATTATCTCATTTGGAATAGGTAAAAGTAATGAATGACGAATTCAATGAAATGAGTTACGAATAGCTGGAATATTCCAAAAGTTTCTATGCAGGTACAAAAAGGAGTACACTGGCCTTCCCTAATGAATGACATTTCATGGTGAATTTTTGATCGTGTCCGAATACTTTTTTCAATCGTTACTTTTGTTTATATTTTATTCTATCTTTGGAAATATGTATTAATTTCTTAGTAATTGTTAATTCTATAAAAAAAAATATATCAACTGTGTAAATTTAAGGTTAATGTGAGCATCGGAAGTATATTAAATGAATATCTTGTAAGTGTCCAAATACTTGCATATCCTCATTTTACACTAATGAGCCCTGAGATTAGACCACCTGCCGAATAAGTTGCCTGTCTGCAAAAGGGCTCTACCCGATGATGCATAGGCTCTTCAAGACTTTCAAAGTTTCCTCTGGGATTCGGTGTCAGGATATTAACAGCAAGTTCTTTAATTGATGCAAATTAACGCAATAGGGTGTCGATGAAAAGAACGGAAGTTATTCTTTGTGAAGGTCTTTGCACATCAAGAACCTTTCGAGAATCAACTGATCATACATACTCGTTTTTCATTGGACAGGAAAAACCGAAATGTCATTGAAAATATTACTCAAAATTTGCCCCAAGTGAAAAGAAGTAACATTTGGAAATTGTTTATTTAGTTACTCAAAACGTTCGTGAAGTTTTGAATGCTGTATTCAATGGCGAAGAACAAGCTTTCAGAAGTTGAGGAATTTCTTAAGGTTTTCTGACAGTAACGACAAATTAAAAGAAAAGAATATTAATGAAACGTACACGAATGGAAAAAAATCGAATACGTTGAAAAATAAAAATACCCGTGTTTATATAAGTGTTTTCGAAATTTACCCAAAGTGAGTCGAACTAACACTTAGAAAATTGGCTGCAAGTGTTTGTTTACTGATATTTTGAATGCTTTATTTCGCCTCAAAGAAGAAGCGTATAGAATGATTTTACGAAACTATCTTATATGAAGTTTTTACACACTCCACTTGATACCAAGGTAGGAAATTCATATATTTCTTTTCAGGTAGCCGAATCAGTATAAAGCAAAGAAACACTCATCAATGATTTATATGGGGAAAATTAGGAGCGTTCCCAGACAAAAAATGGTGGTTATAGTATGTATCTTCGGAGGTTGTGGAGATGGGTTTAAAGAATATATGAAAATGTAAGAGATAGAGGAAGTGGACGAATGCTGCCTCTATAACAGCTCATTATAAAACTAACACTGGCTTCTCGCCTTTTTTACTAAAAGGGGAAAACGCCGTTAAAATGGCGTTGAAAACCAGGGATTCTTGTGATATGTTCTGTCTTGTTTTGTTTTGTTTTTTACTTTTTATCCTTGCCAATGGTATTTAGTCGTGTCTGTTTGTTTTTTCCGTCTGTCTGCCTGTCATTCGTTCCGTCTGTTTGCGAGATATTTACAAAAGAACTCAATAATATTCTGTGGGAGGTTTGTCAATGACGTAAGAAACAGTTGGTTAAATTTAGGGATGGATCAAGAATTTTCCCTCTGGTTGAGAGATACTTCTCCGGGTTTTGTTTTTTCATATATTTACGTATATGCTTATAACAGTTGACACAATACCTCCGAAAGTTTTCAATGAATTACAGTACAATTTGGGGGAAAGGATGGACGATAAGCTACGTAAAGATTACTTACATTTCAGGGTGTATCCATACACAATTACCTCCACTACTTCATAGTTACACATCCACACGTAATATCGCCTATTTTCATATATATTTACACTATATCTCCTGAAGTTCTCAATGAATTTCACTTAAACTGTTGAAGGCTGGATAACGACCCATGAAAATCCCACAACTATTACCGTCCTTTTTTTTCTATAGAGAGATATTTTCCCAGACATTTCAATACATTTATGTATACAGCCATGTCTGTCCACACGATATCTCCCACAGTTTGAAATGAATTTTTCCCCTGAAACAATTATCTCCTCAAATTCCCATTCCTAGGTTCTGCCGTCTCTTTTCCTCCTATTTTCCTACTGACTCGCATATAAGTTTCTCTCTCTACATATATATATATATACGCGTACAGTGCAAATAAAAAATGCAATATGAGATAGTATGATATAATGCAATATCTGATGTATGATGGGTTTATTTCATAGAGCACTCGATACATTCAACTTCAAATGTTTATTGGTAGTATGATTATCTTGCGTTTTGTCAACTTCTTGTCTAAGGTAATTATGTTGATTAGGTAGTTCTTTGAGATGGTCTTATGAATAAAATGAAATATTTATGTTAGTTATAATTAGTGTATGTATGTGTGGGTTATTGAGTTATGTTTGTTAATAGAAATGTTGAGCAGTGCTGGTCTTTTAAGGCTATTTCATCTTTTCTGTGTAAAAATCTGTTTTTTTTTTATTGGCATAACTTAGTATTTCAAATTTCTCATTTAAACATAAATGGCATGGAGTTTCAATATTTTGGCATATGTATGTCCGTTTTAATATTTTCCATTTTACAGTGTGTTTAAAATTGTTATCGCACGTCCTCCAGTATTATGTGGGTGGTGATGTATTGTTTTTATCTTTTTCGTCAGTAAAAGATAATGTATGGTCGGCTAATCCAAGCTTAAAGGGTGTTTTCGATATTCCTATATAATGACATTATATATATATATATATATATATATATATATATATATATATATATATATATATATATCCTACGATGGCATACAATCCACTAGGATCATTTACAAGGGATCCTAGCATGGAGAAATATATTTAAGATATTGTTTCATTTTATGAGTGCAGTTTTGATATCCCGAACATTTGGGAACCACCAGTTCAATTTGAACAATTAACATGGAGATGAAGAGAGTGGGAAGTTTGAGATTCAAGTACAAAGAAGATCGAAAAGACAAACTAAAAGAGGGAAAATGCTATCGTTCAGCATTCGGGAAACAATTAATAAATCACATGGAATATTCAAGTTGGAAGACAATTCAATGCCATATTATGTGTGGGCACACCGACGTAGAAGATGACAGATTTCTATATTTAATTTCGTTCCTTTCTTTCGCTCCTCCCCCCTTTTCCGTTCATTCCATCCTTCCTTGCTCCCCCCACTCTTCCCACCTCTTTTTCCCCTTTCTTTCAAGGTTTGTTTTGCTTTCATTCAGTTTCCCAACCCTTTGCTTCATTGCTCGCTATTTTTTCTTTCATTTAAAATGTCAGTCACGAAGGTAACAGCTGACACCTACGATTGTGTCGAGCTGACTTTCAAAGAAGCGTGTTCTGTCGTTATATACATACAGACACACACACTCAGATATATATATATATATATATATTCACATAGATATATACATATATATATATACTTATAAACATTATGTATTTTTTGCATATACATGCATATATTCACACACATTATATATTTTTTGCATATACATGCATATATTCACACAGATTATATATTTTTTGCATATACATGCATATATTCACACACATTATATATTTTTTGCATATACATGCATATATTCACACACACACACACACACATATATTATATATATATATATATATATATATTATATATATATATATATGGACACTGGCTTTTGATGTAGTTTGTACATATCTATGTACTTTTTTATTAGGGTTAACAAACATCATCAGCTTTATAACGACCACACACACATGCACGCACACATATAAATACATGCACTTGAACACACACGTCTGTCTTTGGTGATAGACCTTCTCCAAGGATTGCCTATTTACTGAGGGTGATGCAGTGTCAATATCTCCTGAATCTGTTTTAATCGTCACACCATCTTATTCTCTGCCGGACTCAATTCACTTATGAGTCGCAGTGACCAGTGGTGGTCTGACATTCTGGCAACATAGTTTTATAACCATTTGAGTTTCCTGATGGATTTTATGATTCCTGATTTTTTTCTGACATGCTGTGCTGTCTTGTGATACCTCCATCTGATGTTAAGCGTGATTCTCCCTTTTTGTTAGGTTCTACGTTTCAGTTACAAAGGTGTCTATCGGGTTGACACACTGGTTGTAGTCACCCCTCCATTTTTTGCGTCTTTCGTTTTTTAATGTTAAGCTTATTCTAGCGAAATCCTGCCAAACCTGGGTGATTTTTCATTTGATTTCTTCTTTTCATGATTCCACGAAGATTCGTTCATTGCTGTGGAAAACTTACTTTCAAATTATCAATATTTTTTTTAGGAAATAAGTCGGTGTCGTGTGTACATAAATTGGGAGATCATTTTTGTATGATCAGCAAGTAGTAAACTGATCCCCCATTTTACAAATATAGTTGATTCTGTATACTTCTGTCGTTAAAGTAGGATGAAGTTATTGGCCGCAGGTTTTATGAAAGCATTTTTGGCGACAACTCAGTTCGGCCCTGATGGGTGGACTACTTGAGATTCCGATATTCTACCTCCCAGTTGTAATACCAGGGTGTTTGGCAAAATCTAAACTTAACATAGGTCTCTTCCGTTTTTAAGTTGGTCTGGCGGGTCACGTATATGTGGGCAACGCATACAGGCCACACCAATAAAGCTGGTGAGCTGAAAATTTAAACACTAACTTATGTCTAGACAAACTGTTTGTTTTGTTTAATCCTATCAGAAAGTTGTCTACCAGAGGGTTCAATTTACAATGTAAACCTTTGCTAAATTTTTGATTCCTGCAGTATTCACGCTTGTCTTTTTGAAAATTTATACTTTTTTAGTGATCAATGCCCAGCAAAAGGCAAGAGAAGTAACTTATTCATTGATCACTAATTTTTTGATTGATCAACCCCAACTCAGCATGCAGTCAAAAAGCGGTTTCTATTGAATGAGTAACCAAACCTGTTCTTTTTTCTTCAAGGAATTAAGTTTATACGACAGCATGTTTGGTAATATATATGTATATATAATTTGTCTTCCACAATCAGCTATTTCGTTGTATTACAACTCTTCGGTGTGGCTATAGACTATCCAGTATCCCTTCCAGTACCACGAGGTAGGGTCGGAACCTTCGCTTCACACCCAGAGGCAGATGCTCTCTACCTGCCCTACGCAGAACAGGGCGGTCAGAAGGGCCGAATTAAGCGATATATTTACTTACGCATAATCCCACATCTACCAAAGTGCTCTATTTCAGAGTTGGAAGGGCATTGCATAGTATTAGTAGTAAAAAAAGTGTCCTACTTACGAATGCTAACCCTAAAGAATGGAACGTTAATTATAATAATGATTAATGATTGTGTCATCCACAGTCAGTTGTTTTGTTGTATTACGACTCTTCAGTGTGGTTATAGACTATCCAGTATCCCATATATATATATATATATATATATATATATATATATGTATAATTGTGTGTGTGTGTGTGTGTGTGTGTGTGTTTGTATAGTTTCATGAAGCAATATTCTGGGACAAATCGTCCTGTGCATTCTGGTTTTCTATACCTTTTTGCGAGAAATCTATCGCTTTATCTTCAAAAAGGAATTAGAAAATGAATGCTTCACTTCACAGAATGGATATCAAAGAGACGAAAGAAAAAAAAGCCGAGAAAGTGACAATGAGAAGACTAAAGAAAAAAGACAGACGGAGAGAAAATGGAAGAGAAACTGTTAAAAAAATAAAGGAACAAAGTGAGAGAGAAAGAAGACTGTAGAGAAAGAAAGAAGTTATACTGAGAGAGTGAGAGAGAGAAAAACAATATGAAAAATTATCAGAAAGAAAGATAAAAAGGAAAAAAGAAAGAGAAAGTAAGAAAGAAAGAGATAACAAAAAGACAGAACGAAAGATTGAATCAATGAATGATAGAGACGATGGTAGATAAGAAAGAAATGACGTAGGGAGAGAATAATACAGAGGGGAGCACAGAAATATAGATAAAAAGAAAGAAAGATAAAGTTTGGATGAGGAAGAATGAAACACGTTCAGAAAACAAAATAAATTCAACGAATCGTAAAGATTCTACCGATATTGGTCCCCAAAGTCTGATTGACAAGAAATAAGAAACCAGGTGAGGTGGCGGCAGGTGTGAACAACTCAATAAGCAACACGACGACATTCAGCGCCGCCCAAGTGAACAACTAGGGGGTTCACCTCGCCCAACAACCTTCTCCAATTCCTCTGCGGAGACAATCAGCCCAAGGACGCTAAGAAAATATTGTTTACATCCAAAATGATTATATATATATATATATATATATATATATATATATATATATATATATGTGTGTGTGTGTGTGTGTTGATGAGAGTGAAAATTAAAGAGGGAAACTTGAGAGAAAGCAAGTTTTACATCTCAATTTTTATTTATTGCTCCGTGGGCATATTTTCACGTATTTCGTCGAGAGCAAGCCATCTTTTTCAGAGAAAAGCTTCCAGTAGTTCACAGGAAAATTTGCTGTTTACTTGTTTGAGGTCGAGGACAATATGGGGATATTACTGTATTATTAGGTTGTTTATATAGATTGTAGGATAAACAACCAATTTTCACTTTCATGAACATTCTGTCGGATCACTTCACATCCACAATATAAACATATATATGGGTTCTGTATGGTTGTATATTTCCAGTACACTAATGTATATTGTTCAAATATATTCATCATCTTCATCAGTCTTTTAACGTTCGTCATTGGACATTGACCCTCCTCAGGATTCGTTACACTTCTCTATCATGGGCGTCGCGGAGCCAGTACTTCCTGAACTTGTCTAAGTCGTCTCTCTATCTAATATTATATCGGCCTCGGTTGTGCATGTGATCTCGGGGGATCCATGTCGTGAGTCGTGATGTCCATCAGTTGTCTGCCATTCTTGCAACATGGCCAGCCCACCGCCATTTGAGATTTTTAATGGATTCTATGATGTTCCTGATTCTTGTCTTTTCTCGGATGTACTGTGCTGTCTTGTGGTCTCTACATGTGAGGACCAGCATTATTCTTTCATGTGCACGTTGCATGGTTCTCAATTTGGAGATCTGTCTCTTGGTTAGGTTCCATGTTTCGGCTCCATAAGTGACTATTGGGAGGATGCATTGGTTATTACACACTGAACATCAATGTATATCTATACGTGCGTAGATAGGTATAGATCGATAGATATTTACACATGTACATATTGTTAAGAAATGGATATGTAATCCAACAGAAGTGATTATAAATGCGTTGCGTTATTTTGAAATTCTATTTGAAATAGTCTCTCGTTATTACGCAGTAAATGTATCATTTGGCTTAAACAGGGTAAAGAGAATACACAATTTAAGGAAATAGGGTATACTTTACTTATTGAATCCACAGGATGAATCTTGAGACAGGTAAGTATGTTTATATAATTATTTTTTCGAGGGTTGAGTTATCTATGCAGGAGGAGTGCTCGATATTGGGGAGAGAGCATATGTAAGTGATTGTACAGAAAATACATTGAAAATTTAGTTCTTTGCATGATCGGAATGAAATTCCGATCATGCCTTTTTCTTTAATTGTTTATTCTATTTACGTTGTCTAGGCCAAATGGTACATTGATCGCATAATAATAGACGATCCTTTCAAACGAGAGTTTCTACATAATATAACTCAATTTATAATCATTCTGTTGAATCATAGATCCATCTCTTATTAGCATAATTGTCGCGATGAAATGAACAAATCGAACAGATATAGACTGTACATAAGCAAAACTGAAATTTGGAGTTGAGGCAGTTATGTACATTCACCGTTTAATAACGGGTGATCATTTCATATAACAGTTCCTCTATAATATAAAGCAATTATATATATATATATATATATATATATATATATATATATATATATATATAGTGTGTGTGTGTGTGTGAGTGATTGTATACATATCTAAATATATACGCATCCAAAAGACAGTGTTTTTCGCATGTTTTTCTGCAATTTAGGCTATCGACCAACATGCCATATCCATAAATATAATGATCTACAGTGAGGTACTCATGAACAGCGGGTCCAATATCTGCTACAGGCTGTTGCACACGCACGTCAATATTTTGATGTCGCTGTAAATACGTTTCCCTTGGAGATTTGTTTCTGTTTGTGCCCGTCGAGTATTTTCAACGTTCCTAACTCAAAGCTGATCCAGTCCATCTGTCTAAGTTTTTTCGTTTCAATCCAACTCCGTGTCAGCTTTTGTCCGATTCTCCTATCGTTTTATCTGTCTGGAGACAAGCTGAACACTGCCAAGTAACGCCCATTGCCCTCACCGAGTGCAATAAACGCGCCAGCATAATACACCGATGTCATTGAATTATTTGAGTTGATATTTACGAGGTGCAGCCCAAAAGTTCCAGGACAGTCAGACTGGTTAATCTATGTATCTGTTAAGTTACCTATTTCGCACGCATCCTTCATACACGTACTCTAGGAGTATTTCAGAAGTAAAGGATACACGCAATCATTGTATGAATGAATGTCGATGATAATTCAGCCTACGGTATTAGACTGGCCAGAGATTTCGGTAAGCTAGAGTTGATGGTACAAATGATATCAAAGATATTACTTTCTTTGAAGAATAATTTTGGAAAAAAATTATAAACAGTGTAGATCAATTGAATTTTTAATTTGCTTATTTACTATATTAAAATAAACTGTGCCCAATATATTAATCATATGATATAGAGCAAAATAGAAGAAATTTTGGAGAGAAATTACTCAATACGTGTTTATTGGTTAAACCAATTGTCAAGAATTTTCATCAGTGTTTTTTATGCTTTACACAGACTTTGATACTAAGGTACTCTGGGCAATTTTTTTCCTTTTGTTGGGATATTCAGTTGTTTACTATGTAACAGTTTTTCGGATTTAAAAACAAAACAGTTATATCAACATGGCTCACAAGCAATATTGATCAAACATATCTTCTCCTTCAACTATGGTTTTAATGTATAGCTTGTCATAGTACATGTAGTTGTTGATTTTTTTTATATCAGGTATTATCACAATGTATTATAGATGGATGTTGTTTCATACTATTCATCATTCAGTCTTTTTGAACCAGTTCTAACTTACATAGGTTACCCAGAAAACGTATTTGGCGATGAGGGATCAATAAGTATAACAAACGTGATTTGCTCTTCCTATTACTACTATTGAATGTCCACCCATATGAATTTATATATATACATCATGATATAT
This sequence comes from Thysanoteuthis rhombus, assembly GCA_963457665.1. Classification (NCBI taxonomy): domain Eukaryota; kingdom Metazoa; phylum Mollusca; class Cephalopoda; order Oegopsida; family Thysanoteuthidae; genus Thysanoteuthis; species Thysanoteuthis major. Next base: position 8,642,116 of record OY735222.1, on the reverse strand, counting down.
ATTCAATTTGTAAAAATACAAAAAGAAAAAAATAGAATAGATTTTATCTGTTATAGATGTTAAATCAGTGCTCAATATTTAATTCAGTTGAGAGAGCTATTAATATGTAAAAAAAAAAAGAAGAATTACAAGAATATATACTCGATTAATGTTAACATTTTGTTCCTAACGCACTCGTAAATAACTGGTAACATGCTTTTTTTCTGTCTTCTTCGTAATTATGGAAACAAAAAGCCATTTACATTTGAATAACGTATTTCTCTATCATCTAATCATGTTTAATTGTTTTTGGAATCTGACGATCCTAAACAATAATTACTATGTATGAGAACAATTCCTCAGACTTACCTGCCTCTTTCTCTAAATTATCCGACAATATATATGCAATCATTTTCCTGATTCAATTATCTTCTTTTTATGTATATCTATTGTTTATTCTTGTGTATCTTTCGCAGATTTCAAATTTCATACCAACTCTGAATACCAAGTTTTCCAACAATGTAATTTTTTCAAGTTAAGTAAAAGCTTTCCACCCACAGGAATTCTCAATTCATTTTTTTTATGAATGCATAGTATAGCAAGTAAATTATTGAATTTAAAAACCTCTCACCCAAGAAAAAAAACATTGCCGTATGCATGTTTCGATAGAGAAAATTTCAAAACAGTGTACCAATAAAAAGTTTTAGCGGGCTCGTGACTAGAATGCTATGTAGCAGTGAACATGACCTTTTGTATAAAAGAAACTGCATCAAGCTACGCTGGCTAGTTTTTTGCTACCCAGCACAGAGCCGATGCGTGTGTGACAAGCTTCGCTTCTCTTTCCCAACAAGAACAATGAAAGATCTTGAAAAAGCAACGTATTTGCGTGAAATTCTTTTTCAAGTTACGGAAAACTTTAGGGAAATTTTTCTTTTGCAGCGGGGCTATAGTAAGGATTGTCTAATACTTATACAATGCGACGAATGGTACCAGGTTTCCGAATCAGGGACAATATCCACCGAAGGCGATACCAAATCTTTCTCGTTGACGTCAAAAAACAACCACATTAGAAGAAGAAAAAAACGGTGCGTGCTGTGATCTACGGGAAACGTCGCCTTGCTGCCAGTACCACATTGTTCTAGAAGAAAAACTTACTGTCTATCACAGTCAATAGTTGAACGACCGTAGCGTCAAAATTTGAAGTCATGTAAATAAATAAAAAAAAATCCATCGAAGAATAAATATGGTCGGAAAAGATTCTATCTATAAAATCTTGGGCGTTTTCTACGGGAAAACCTCTACATTAGGGTAAAAACACGCCTAGAAACATTTAGATTCTCCGGGATCTAGATGTTATTTCCACTGGCAGACATCTAAGATAGAGTGAAAAACATCTGGAAAGGTCTAGATTCAGGATAATCTAGATATTATCAAACCATTCAAAATAAGGCCCAAAATGGTCAAAGAAGCTTTTTTTCCCAAACCCAAAAAACATTTTTAGGTTAGGTGTAAAAGTGAAGTACTGATGCCAATTTTAGAGTCTGTAGAGTAAACGGTATGGCCAGGAGCACTAGAACACACAAATACACGCGTGTATAAAAAGAAATAGAACCCTTTGTAATATTTGGTGGTTTTGGTTGTTCAAGGATTCATCGTAGTCCCTCAAAATCTGTTCCACGTCTGGTGACAAATGATTAAAATTTCCAACGAAGAAAGAGACAATACACGTCCCCTAGCCGCCTTTGTCTCCGGATTCGACCTCTATTGACTTTTTGTCAGCACAGATGGAATCCCGACAATAAGTCATCGATTTCAGACGATATGAGAGGTATGAGGAAATGCACCACAAGACCCACAAACCATCACACAAAATAACTTCCAGAACCGATTCCAGACCTGGAAAAAGCGCCTGGAACGGTGAATCGGTAGTAGAACAAACTATTTTGCAGAGGACATAGTCTCATAAGAAAGTAGGTAATGCATTGGGACGTCAACATAGACTAAAGAAACCTAATTTGTACACGTCATGGTCCCCAGAATTATCATTCCACTTTATTATTCACATGGGTAAACACTCAACAAAAGTGGCATAAACGCTCCAAGTCATAACCCCTGTCACATTTACTCAACCCTCATCGTCAAATACGTTTTTGGGTAACCTATGTAAGTAAACCCTTCATTCTAAAAATTAAGTGATGTGTTGTATGAAATAGCATCCATCTATAACAAATTTTGATAATACCCTAGAAAGAATAATAAACTACATGTATTATGGCATTAAATATATAATAAGCTATACATTAAAATCACGACTTGAGAGAAGGTGAGGTTTGATCACATTTGCTGGAGAGCTATGTTGATGTATCTGTTTTGTTCTTAAATACCAAAACAATTTAATGGCAAACAGTATAAAAGATAAAACCCATCGAAAATCTTACACCATATAAACATGTATTTGAAAATAATTGATTGAAAATATATGAATTTCAGATAGATCCTTTCACATCATGAACATTTAAAGCTGTAAAGATATATATGTATATATATAATCTAGAAAGCTTGACAGAGGAAAGCTTTAAATACTGAACACCTAACAAAAAATTTTCAAAAACATTTGTGTTACTTTAGTCACTTAATTCCCAATCTCGGTTAATGTAATTTACGCAATTCTCTTCAGTATTTTTTCTTAATGTTTTACATATAGTTTGTGATCACGGTTCTATATGTTAATTTTCTTTTGCTCGGATTATAATGAACAAAACTGTTTCATAAACATTGCACCCCAGGAATATTGATCAAACACCACCTCCCTTTCAGCTATGATTTTAATATATTGCTCACGTCATACTGTTAACTTGCTTTATATATATATATATATATATATATATATATATATATATATATATATATATATATATTATTACTTTTGTCTTGATTTTGTTCATCTTTAACCCTATTTTGAGTTATTCCCTACTTTCATCAGCATTCTTTTTTGCATCTCATCTAATGTCTATGATATTATTTCGATGCCATCTGCAAATCGTAAATGGTTCAAATAGTCTCCATCTATTTTTACCCCCATTTTCTCTCAATCAGTTCTCCTAGAGATGCTCTCAAGACTTTGCCGTAAATAGTTTAGGTGAAATTGTGTTCTTGTCTAATTGTTTATCCAATCTTTGTCTTATCTGTATTTTTATGAAATCGAATTATCGCAGTTCCATTTTCGTACAGATTCAAAATACCTTTTATCTAATTTATGTTAACACTTTGATCTTGCATCCAGTTGAAAACTGTCGTATGTTTTACAGAGTTAAATGCTCTTTCATTATCAACAAAACAAGTTATTGTTCAACAATTACTTCCTGAATAAGTGTACGATAATCGAGGATCGAAGTTAATGAATACATTTACTTAAGTCAGATGATAAAGTTACTGAAAGATCATGAAAGCGAAATAAAACAATGTATAACAATTGGTCGGAGAGCATTTCGTAAATATAGAGACATATTGAAACGCACCAAGCTAAAACATTTTAAACGTGAAGTATACAATGAATGTATAATACCAGCTATGGCATAGAGATTAGAAACACGGGAAGTAAATCCCTTGAAAACACAAAATAACCCAAAATGTGACTGAAAAATGTTTTGTGCATAACATTTAGAGACAGAGAATGATTAATATGGGTCGGATAGCACACCAAAGTATAAGATATTATGAAAAGGCAAGAAAAATGAAGATGGGCTGGATACCTGGCAAGGAGTACAGATAGCAGATGTTGAAAAAAGTTACCAGATTGGTGCGTTAGGGGAATACCAAATATAAGAGAGATGAGATCGAAAACTTTGCAAGTAAGACATGGAAGAGGACAATGCAGTCACGGTCGACATAGGAGGAGCTAGGAAAGGCCCTTGTTCGACAGTGGATATGATGGCTGTTGCTGATGATATATAATTACCAGATGGACATTTTTTTTTTGTGTGTGTGTGTGTGTGTGTTACTTTCATACGTTTGCGTATTGGCGTACATCTACTGTCATCTCACGTTACACTCATTGCAACTATTTCTGTCCCGATATGTAATCCGATCATCGCGTGACAAATCATCACTAACTTTGTCTCGGGGGCTTCGTCTTTCACTGTAATTTACAGGTAAACACTAGAAAACATCCAGACAAAATGATTGGACAAAAATATCGACTGGTTAAAATGGCGGACGAAAACAATTATTTCTAGTCGACAAAGCGGACATGCAATCTGAACGTCCATTTTTTTTTCTCCAAAGCAGTTCTCACTCTTTTTAATCCTCACCCTTTTTTTTTATTTCATCCCTATCAACCAAGCTGGAAGAGGAATATATATTCACTCATTTCTGTTGTCTGTCTCTTTGTCTATCTCTTCACATAATATTTCCGAAAGTTCTCAATGAATTTCAATGATATTCCTTAAGAGGTAGACCATGGGGTTAGGAAGATTAGATAAAACTTGGACGCGGGTATAGTATTGCATAATAGAGTGGATGTATCCTTTTGTTGGTCCTGTATACCGCCGAAGGGGTCGTCATAAAAATCTTGTAGGTATCAAGTCCTGGTCTCGACCAAACTTGCAAGGATCATGAACCTGACACCTGCTGTATCATTTCCTGAATCTTTTCAGGCCGACACTGATTTCGCTTCACTTTCATTGGCTGTCCAATCACTTGATAACCAAGTTCAGCAGGATTCGCCAGACCTCTCTATCGTGAGCGTCGTGGAGCCAATACTTTCTGAACTTACCTAGTTCGTCTCTCCATCTTGCATTGTGCCGGTCCCTTGCATGTGATCTTTGGGGGATCCATGTTGTGAGTCATGATGTCCATCGGTTGTCTGTAATTCTTGCAATATGACCAGCCCATTGCCATTTGATTTTTTTAATGGATTCTCTGATGTCTCGACCGCCTATTTTCTCCCTGATATATTGTGCTGTCTTGTGATCTGTCCATGTGATGTTAAGCATGATTCTTCCATGTGTATGTTGCATGCTTCTCAGTTTGACGGTCAGTCTCTTATTTAGGTCCCATGTTCCAGCTCCATAGGTGACCGTCGGGAGGTGTCTTGTTTGCATCCTCCTCTTTTTATGACTAATGGTATTTTCTTGTACTGCTTTGCAAATTGCTTCAAAATAAGGGGAGTGAATTCGAAAGATTTCTTTAATGCTACATTGTATTTTAAAAAAACACCGGTTGACTTTCTATTTTCTATAATTAGTGCAATTGGCTTATTTTTACGGGACCCTATTTTTCATTAATTATGGAATTGAAACAATTTATTGAGATACACAAATCTAAATAATTTTTTTGAGTTTTGTTTAATTGATTTACTGTAGTTCAATTTGATGATTTATAGTTCGCAGGAACAAACTATGGATTTAGAACGATTTTTTACGGAAATTGTTTACAAACTCGTCATTTCAATAATTTCAAACTATAAGACTATTCATTAAAATATCAAAAACCATCTTCTACATCACAGTAGTATATTTCGTTGGTGAATGAGTTTATAAACAAACTATGAACTATTTACTTCACAGTACGTACTATATTTTATGAGGGAATGACTCAGTGAAAAAATTATCAGGGTTGCCATTTTGGCCACTTCATAGCCGAATCTGGCTATTGAAAAAGCACTTTTTGGTTTGGCCAGATTCAAATTTTTGCCACTTTGACTTAGTTGCAATAGTATGATTCATAAATGCTCGTCTTTTGTGCCAACAGTATTGCAAAGTCTGATAAACAGGCTGTCACTGTTAAGTAGGAATAAAAAAGAAATTTGAAGATGAAGATGAAGAATAAGCTAAATAGTAGCAAGACATTTTCTTTAAATCAATAATGATTACAATACTTAATCTCATGACTATTGATAATGAATAATTGTTTTTTTTTTACTGCGAGGTAAAACATGGTTCATAGTTAATTTACAAACTCATTCACCAATGAAATGTACTACTGCGATGTAAAAGATGCTTTCAATATCTTAATAAATAATATTATATTTTGCTAATAAACTCATCATTTCCATAATTTTAATTTGCGTAATAAATCGTATTAACTCCATATAGCTTATTTTTGCGAACTATAGGTCATCAAACTGAACTACAGTAAATTATTTGACTAAAACACGAAAATGCCTCATTTTTGTATGTCAATAAATTGTCTTTTACTCCATAATTTGTAAAAAATAGGGTCCCGTAAAAATAAGCCAATTGTACTAATTATAGAAAATAAAAAGTCAACCGGTGTTTTTATAAATACAATGTAACAGTAAAGAAATCCCTCGAATTCACTCCATTTCCGGGTAGTTTGCTAGGCAGTAAGATGATGATTACACAAAGTGGTTGAGCAGCCAATGGATGTGCGGCAAAATCGGTGTCGGCCTAAACTGATTCGGAAAAATGATTGCCATCGATGCAACAGAAACCAGGACTTCGTTACTGGCCGTCATACTCCATTGGGAGTGTCTCATAAGAGACAGGATCTCTACCTCTACCCATATATCGTATGAACTGATTCTAATTCATTTTTTTTAGTGACAGTGGTATTGGCAGGGGTATGCGCTCTCTGAGTGCTTTCTAGTTTTTTCTTATGAGCACACTTTTGTTTTTGCTTTGCTTAGGTTCCTTTAATTTTCGTCGACCAGATTGCGTGCCAAGACTATTTGAGACGCTGTTTAATCTATTTTACTCTCTTTCATTTCCGAAAAAGTTAAGTGATTGACGCCTATTCGGGCGCTTGTCGTCTCCCAGTCAGTTTTCACACATGGCCAAACTTCAGAAGCTTCGGAGTCCAACCCTAGACAGAGGAGTGTAGAGAAAACTTGTGACATGTGATCCCCAGATCGGAACCTGGGTTTCCTTTTTTTTTTTTTCTTTTTTTTAAAGATATCTTTTTGTCTTGATCTTTTGAAAATGGGAGTTCAGTATCGATAATATTTCGATTTTTTTAAAAATTTCCCTGTATCAGAGTCTAATGTTACCACTTGAGATTTCTTTTAATTTTTCGAGCTTGGGCGACTTCTGGGACCGAAAACTTGAAAAATCATATCGAAATTGGCAACTTCAGTGGAGAAAACTTGCCGTAACCAGTGACAGGACAATCATAATTATTTTTATGACGTTATTTCCTGTCACACAACAAATGACCACCAAGTTATGGTCCCTCTTTCCTGATTGCAATCTTTTTGTTCCTTTACATTTGTTGACATGTTGAGACTGGTCGAGACTATGCTAAATCTTATTGAAAGCATCAACTGAGACCGGGAGCATATGTTTTTCCAGGTTTTTGTCTGGCTGGCTGGCTACGCATATAGGTATTTGTGTGTGTGTGTATATTACACGTCATCGAGGTACAATGAAGTCTCCTGAGTGCCATTTTTGCACCAGATATTTAAAATCCTCAGGAGGGTTGAAAAGCCACGTCTGTTCTTGGTATAGTTGAGTGATTCTTTGGAGTGGCATCGTGTGATGGTTATACTCGAAATCGAGATGGAAGCCATCATTTCATGTACAGAACACACGGATGGAGATATTGGGATGTAAATTTAAACATTTACTCCTCATGTCTACAAAGAAAAAGTTTGTTTCTTCAAGCATTTCCTTCCAAAATGGATTTTTAGTGAGGGGGGGCGGGTAATTTTCAATGTAGGTTTACGTTAAACTGATCGCTCAGTTTATGCCCAGAAGCATTCACTCTGAAAATCAGACTTTTTACTGATCACTACACAGCAAGAGAAGTAACTTATCCATCGAACACCCTTTTTTCCCCAATCATCCCAACACGCAGCTGAAAGACGTTGGTCACGTGACTGTTTCTATTGAGTGGTCACCTGTTTCCAAATTTTTTCTTTTTTTTTTGCCAGCCACTCACCAAATAAACGCCAAGTTACGATCCCTTTGTTAGAAGCGATTACATCAGTCTATAGAAACCATGTAGCTGGGTCGTCTCGGTTCGCTGAGCAACTAAGGGAGAGTACCAAGCCAGAAGAGTCGACACGTTGTGTGTGAGCAGATCTTAGCTTTCAAAAGACATCAACTCAGACAGGAGGAGTGTCCTCCCCTGATCCTTGCGAGCAAAAATAAGCCAACACAACAACAAAAGCTAAATTCCCAGATAGCTCACGTATCCTTCAAGGTTTTTTGGAACAAAAAAATGTTTTATAGATAGGGCCCTGTACAAAACTAAGCCCAGACGAGCAAACACGTACTCCAACAACCTGACTACTGCAGGATCAGAACCTCTTCCTAATTCTACTCAAACTAATGATGATTACTGCAACCTTTTGTATTATATATGTAATACATCAATTCATAAGTATATAAGGCCTGTCAGTCTAGCATATGGACAGCATAAACTATTTTTTCGGTAGCAAAAGTACTATCGCAATAATGACTACTTGACTATTTTCATTTGATCCGGATATAACCTTAAGCCTAACACTAATCCCAAACTCCAAAACCAAGCCTAAACAGTAAGCCTAACTTATATCGTTATTTAAAAATGTATAAGATATAGTTTGAAAGTTTCCTGCTTTCATTTACAATGATTTTTTTGAAAATTAATTTACAGATAAGGTTGAAAAAAGTGGGGAGAAGAAACTGGCCAGAGAATATCACAAAATTTCTAGTGAAAATGACGTTATGAGTTCCACAGACAAACTTAGTTGAAATTTTTTCGAATTTAATGTGGGGAACGTAACAATCGCCCTATTTGCCAACTCAGGGTAAAGAGTCCAGTACTCCCTGCTATTTACTCACAGATGGCGTCTGAGAAATGGATTCATGCCTTTTTCAAGAATTCTAGTGTAGAGTCAACAGAGAGTTGAACCCAATTCGACGATTTCATTTTTCGTGCTTTCAACTATTAGGCCACTTACACTTCCATGATAAATATATACGATGGAAAGTCTGGCTGCTGCAGGGTCAAATTCCACTTCAACTTCAATTCCAATTGAATATGACATCTCAAATATTTCTATTGTGAATATAATGATAAATGAAAAGTATTTAAAATTATTTTGGTATAAATGTATTTATTAGAGTGAAATGTTGAGTGAAGTGTTTCTGTATGATAGAATTGTAAATATCTAAGACGTGACAAATTATCTCAGTCTGTAAGACAGCATTTTAACAATCAGTTGGTCGTGATTCAAATCACGATAGTGGAATGTGAATTTTACAAATCGGTTTACACCCCCTCACATTGGTCAGGATTGTACTTGTTTTTTTCTTGTTACGATAAGAAAACAAAGTCAACTCCAATTTGGACTGGAGTTAGACAACAGAATTCTTGAGCAACCGATTGAGGGCGCCTGTTGTGAGTAAAGAATGTGCTGATTTTAATCTTTCGAGCTATGGTTCATGAAATCATTACCTAACGGGCGCTCGGCGAATTTTGACCTTATGTCAGCGTTAACTTTGTCCAGCAAATATTTATTACCACTCTTGTAAGTTGATCAAGGCAGATGGATACGTTTACGATTGAACGAGGACTTAAGATCACTCGACGACCAGACGTATATTGACGTGTGTACACCTGCACATAATTCATCGATCACGATTCTTAATTCATTTTTTTCACATTAGTTAAACAATGCAATGGCCTGAAGCAACTATTTCATTATTCAATTTTTTATATGAAGCACCATTAACTCTCATTATCATTATTGCACTACTACTTACCTTCATTGTATTTTTTAGCTATTTTTCCTTCATCATAACGCAACTCAAGCTGTTGATTGGCGACAGTGAGTGATAATAGTGAGCGCATTGGCCTTTTTTCTTAAATGTTCACTTCCAATAAGAATGTTTTTGTAAATTCAAGTCTCAGCCAAAGCATCTGTCGTAACACTATAGTTAACGAGTTTATCTTGTAATTCTCTTGCACAGTAGTTTTAAAACCCAGGGGTACATACGACCTTTCCAGGGGTTCTGCGAAACAAAATGACATTTTCACAATTTGCATAATAATTGTTCGTTACATAGACAATTCTTTCGAGGCCATCACAGGTCTTCCTTCTATTTCTTTAACGTGAACAGTATTTTTTAATATAGGAAAAAAATCGATATTTTCTTTCCCAAATTTCGCATTTCAGTCAATGATCGTTCGTAAGTCTATTTTTCCTCAGTAAACTTCGTTCTTACTTTTCCATTTAAATGTGCATTTTGTACCTGGGTTTATAACCATTCAGATAATTCCATCAACAAGGAAAAAATCCTATAGTTACATTCATGTGTGTGTGTGTGTATATATATATATATATATATATATATTGCATCATCCATAGACAGCTGTCTCGTCGTATTACAACTCTTCAGTGTGGCTATAGAGTATCCATTCTCCCATCCAGTGCCACGAGGCAGGATAGAAACCTTTGCTACAGACCCGAAGGCCGATATCCTGCCTCTGCTCCATGGAACTGGTCTACTTTTTTTTTTTTTTTTGCCCGTGGCCCATATGTATATCATGTAACATCTTACATATACACATTTGCCCTTGTGAGCTATAGATTCTGGATATTTACTCAGCAAGTAAAAAGTAAGATAAAAATATGCATCAAGTATTCATATTTATGCACTTATTTCAACAATGAATGGGTACTGAAAATTTCATCGAGATCCACCAGATTGTTGATTTTTGGTAGAATTTTGAAACTTGGGTGTATCGGAACATGTCGTGATTTGTTAAAAGTCCGTGGTCAATCAGTTTATACAAGGTGATAATTATGTAAGACAAAGGAAAAGAAATCAGGACACAAGGATTATATAAAAAGGCACCAATCGCTCAATTGACCTCAAATACTTAAAATTTTAATTTCTTTTAGAAATGGTCCGTAGCCAACAGAGAACACCTAAATGGCCCAACCGTTGCTGACCCTCCAAGAGACTGATCTTCTCTAGCTGCTCCACAACTGTGGTCTTGTGTCACGCCAAGTTGGTACATCAGGAAACTTTTCAATATGAATTGATAAGCTAGCAGACTAATTCTCTGGTACACTAATTTCGATTTTTAACGGGTGCTCAAATGCTATAGCCTTGTGTCAAACTAAGCAAACTTTCAAGATTGAACATCTATGATTCGTGGCTATTATGTAAGATTAAACAAGTAGTGACTCGGCACAGAGACCAAGATTCCTCCACCTACTTATCGAAAAGAAACAACCATTCAATTGCTGCCGGTTGAATAAGTTGCTACTTGACAGTTTTGTGCTTGTTTTCTTCACTGGACTCAACCGGATGACATCAATTGTTTTAATTGAATCAAAACTACGTATCTATTTATTTATTTTTTTTTTTTTACTTTGTTAGAGAATTCATCAGTCACCTCAGCTACCAGCAGCAAGAATTGAAAAAAAAAATCTCAAATTGCAATGGACAGGCCATGTTGCAAGAATGGCAAACAACCGATGGACAGCATGACTCACAACATGGATCCCCAGAGATCACATGCGAAACCAAGACCACAGAATACAAGATAGATGAACTGGACAAATTCAGAAAATACTGGCTCCGCAATGCCCATGATAAAGAATTGTGGCAAATCCTGGCGAAGGTCTATGTCCAACGACAGATGTTAAAAGACTGATGACAATGATTTATTTATTTTGTCTAGAAAAAAAATGTGGGGAGCGATATGGTAAGTTGGTCCTGATTGCAAATTATGAAGTTCCACACGCTCGCTTAGCTGTTATTAAAAACGTCGTGAGTGTGTGGAAAATTCATAAAAGACCCTAAGTTAATGCATAAACCATATTGTTATTGCTTTGAATGAAATACATTGTTTATATCTATGGAAATAATTATTTAGTAATAAATACGTTATAGCCGATAACACTCGGCGTAGAAAAGAGATACTTTTAAGAACTGGTCAAATTTTGGTCTATGAAGGTAACAAGCGCCGGCATTTTGGTACTGAAAACAGAATTGGTGATTAAAATTCCTGCAACAGTTGTTAAAATTTGCTCAATAATAATGCCCTTGGGAAAGATATGATTTCAATTCTACTTGCGTTCTATGTGTGTACCAAATAGGATGTGTGAGGTAGATCAACACTTATGAAACATGGAATTGGCGTGTTGAGTCCGAAATGACTAGGGCTATTTATGTTCACTTTACCCTTATGCCCTTTGGAAAAGGCATGAATCCATTGCACTTTGTACCGTTGTCAGAAGTCTTCACAAATATCTCATCTTAAAAGATTAGACGTTAAAAAAAAAATCACAGACACAGTTATTAGTTAAACAACCGCAGCATCAAATTTTGAAGTCATGTAGTCCAAGTCCATAGATAAAAACGGTACGACCAGGAGCTCTGGAACACATAAATGAACACACACACAAATGATAATTTTACAAAAAGGATGGAATGCTTTGCCATGTCTTATGGCTACAGTTGTTCGACAATAAAAGCCTGAGATATGTGTCTACACACACACACGAGAGAATAGACAAGGACGTCTACACACACGAGAGAGAATGAACAGGTACGTCTACACACACACATACATACGAGAGAGAGAATGAACAGGTACGTCTACATACACACACACACACACACGAGAGAGAGAATGAACAGGTACGTCTACATACACACACACACACACACGAGAGAGAGAATGAACAGGTACGTCTACACACACACGAGAGAGAGAATGAACAGGTACGTCTACACACACACGAGAGAGAGAATGAACAGGTACGTCTACACACACACGAGAGAGAGAATGAACAGGTACGTCTACACACACACGAGAGAGAGAATGAACAGGTACGTCTACACACACACGAGAGAGAGAATGAACAGGTACGTCTACACACACACACGAGAGAGAGAATGAACAGGTACGTCTACATACACACACGAGAGAGAGAATGAACAGGTACGTCTACACACACACGAGAGAGAGAATGAACAGGTACGTCTACACACATACACACACACGAGATCAGACAGGTACATCTATTATCAAGAATGGACAGTGGAACACGAAGAAGAATATGATAGATAATCAATTATAACAGAGTTATTGAAGTGTAATGGAGATTTTAGATGAGATAGAGCTTATTAGCAAACGGCAATAGACTACCGTTAATGTTATGGTATGTATTACGAATTTCAGCTCAAATACAATTGTTATAGACTTTAATTGTTTAATACAAAATAACCCTGTGGATATCAAAGTATTCGTTCTATCACTTTGTGGACTAGACATTCGAAGATAAAAATAAAAGCGTAACGTTTGTACACAGGAACGAACGAAGTAAAAACAAGAATATTATAGATTATCATCATCAAAATATAAGATATTGAGTTGGATATGGACAGCTCGAATTCCAGTGTCTGACTCAGCGTGTATTTCTTCTAAACTTCCTCTGTTTGCTTATTGAAGTATGAACCAATGTTGACACACTTTTCTTTCATATTTTCTTTCTTGGCAAAATCTTTAAAACTCATTTTAGCTAAAATCATGTTTATGTGACATACACCCTCTCTCCCTCTAGCGTCTACCTCATTTGCGTGTGAACAAAACATCTTCCTGTTTGGTTTGTTTTAATGTTTTTCTTTCTTTAGATGTTTGTTGTTCGGTTTCTTTATTTTTTCATTTTTTTTTCTTTCTCACATACTGACGGTTTTTCTTTTCTTTTTTTTTTTTTCTTAAAGTTTCATCCGCAAGTTAATCCCCGTGACATGATCTCTTAAGAAAAAAAAAAAAAAACCTACTGTACGTATTTCAGTGGAAAAGTCCATTGTTTCAATTCGTGAGCAGAACATATTTCATATATATTAGCAAAGTTGTTACGAATATAGAAACAAAAAGAATCGCGCTGTTCATTATACAAGTTCATAATAAGTTGATTTTTTGATATTTCATTTTTACTTCCTTCTTTTCACGAAACCGTCAATCAAAACTGTCGCAAAAGCTGCCAGTATGGTTTTTTTCAGTTTTTTTATTTGGTCTGGCTGACTGGTTATGTATGTATGTATGTATTACGCGTACAGGCTGCACCAATGGAGCTAGAAGACTGAAAATCTGAACATTTACTCCTCATTATGTCTAGAAATGGAGAGACCACAAGACAGCACAGTACATCCGAGAAAAAACAAAAGTCAGGGACATCATAGAATCCATTAAGATCTCGAATGGCGGTGGGTTGGCCACGTTGCAAGAATGGCAGACAACTGATGGACATCACGACTCACGACATGGACCCCCCGAGATCACATGTGCAACCGAGGCTGGCAGAGTATTAGATGGAGAGATGAATTAGACAAGTTCAGAAAGTACTGGCTCAGCGACGCCCATGATAGAGAAGTGTGGCGAATCCTGGGGAAGGTCTATGTTCAACCACAGACGTTAAGATTGATGATGAAGATGTCTAGAAAAAAGTTTTTATTTTCTAATGATTCTTCAGTATAAGAGGGGTTCAATTTGCAATGTAATTTTATACTAAATTGATCCCTTAATTTGGGTCCCATAGTATTCAAATTTAATTTTTTTTAAATTCATTTAAAGTGAGTACTGCCCAACAAAATACTAGTGAAGTAACTCATCCATTGACCATCCCTCTTTTTGTATTTTAATTGATCAACCCTAACAAAATGCTGGCACAAGACCTTGGTCACGAGACAGTGTCTCTTGAGTGACTAACTAAACCTGTTTCTCTTTCTTTTTCTCATCTTCTCACTCTTTCTCCATCTCTTTTACTTTCCCCCCTCTCTTCATCACTTTACTTCTCTATCTCGTTCTTTTTTTTACCTCTCTATGTCACCTCAGCTTTCGTTTTTTTCCTTCCTTTCTTTCTTCTCTTTACAGATCAGAGACAAAGACATGTCATATGACAGTGGCGACACCTACAAACATAACCAGCAAACTATGGGATAATACTACGTGTCCGTTTTGTTGTGCGTGCAAGTGAAGGAGAGGCGGACATGTCGGTAAAAGATTTTTAAAAAACGCAGTTGAAATGAAGAGAGAAATTTGGGGGATTGGTGGGACGTTTTCTGGGAAGACAGAATTGAAGGATGACTCATACGTCAGTCAGTTTCAAGCAATCCTACGTGTCTATCATCTCGTAACTCTTTGTGGCCTTCTTTATGGGAACTGGACCTCAACTCAGATGACGTCATCGGCTGTTGAGACAATATGGCCGACGTCTATGTCTCCATAACGGGTGATTAACGTCATCCGAAGGCTCTACCTCTGCAGACGTGTAAACAAACCAACAATTGATTGATCTATTCTCTCCTCGTATCGCAGGCGGTTCTCAAACAGTGCGCCGCGGCGATCTTCCAGGTGTGCCGCGTTACGGCAGAATCAGATTGGGTACACCGGTCCTCGTGCGTGCAACGTACTATTACCGGACTTGAGCAACGTTCAGCGTGGTCTGTGCCTAGATGAGTAACCATCTGGAAATACAGGATGCCTTAAGCAGCTTGAGATCATGTAGAGAGCCCCTTCGTGTCGATCCTGTTAATCCTCCCCGAGAGGAGGCTGATCTTTACACTCCGCTCAATAATGACAGCTAAAGGCTATCCAAAATACTTGACCCTCTGAATGGCCTGGCTGCAAGCAACAAGGAATGAATGAATAAGTACTGCGTAATTCTTTCTATATATACGAACATGTATTCCA
Source organism: Thysanoteuthis rhombus (assembly GCA_963457665.1). Lineage (NCBI taxonomy): Eukaryota > Metazoa > Mollusca > Cephalopoda > Oegopsida > Thysanoteuthidae > Thysanoteuthis > Thysanoteuthis major. The sequence continues at coordinate 8,626,477 of OY735222.1, read as the reverse complement.
AGTCCATTACGGTTATTATCATTCTTCAATTTACACATTATCTTAAGTTACATTAAGAAATCCCATATCATCGCTATGTTCCAGATGTGTGCATATATGCCCACGTTTTTATATCAATGTAATCTCTGTACAGAGTGATCGAGAAAGAACAATTCTATATTCGCATTTAGATAAACGTATTTGAATGAATCAAAGGCATTTTCGTTTTTTGCAGGCTTTACTTCAAGTTTTTTCCATGTACACATCTAAAGACTATGACTGTTGTTGTCGTTATCACTATTATCATCATCATAATTATTATACTTCTATCATATTTTCAAACTAGTTGCCTGGTCTCCGCTGGAGACTTAGTGACAACAAGTCTCCTCAAGTCTTCAGGCCCCACCACTTCACACACTTACAGTCCACAACAGTGCTTTGGATTGCAGTTTCAGACCAGTTGCGTGATGATTATTGCAGGAGGTTGGTTGATAGTCTCCTCAGATCTCAAGGCCTCCTCACCTATCGTCCTCTCCTATCACAGCCGCGCTTTGGTTTCAATCAGCTGTACTTTTTTTTTTCAGATGTTATAATGGCAGGCTCAATTATTGAGATTCCGGCAATTTCGAAGTATCATTTTAAACTGGGTCTCAAAGCCGCTGAGGCCGCTTGCACAATAGGGGAGGGGGGAGGTAAAGAAACCATATCTGACCGTATTGGCCGAAACTGGTTCATACATTTCAAGACGTGTCCCTTGAAATAAAGCCTAAAAGGGGGCGACTGTCGGTTGTCATTTATGATGGTTTAAAACGTGCGGTAAGGGAGAGCCCGACCACCAGTACTCGATATTTTTAATAATTTGATAAGAACTAAGATCAGCGAAATATACTATAAGTAGAATATATTACACAAGCTCAAAATGTACGGAAGGTCTCAAGAGATTAAAGAAAATGAAACTTCTGATACATCCAACATAAGTGGATACTTTTTAAGAGGTATTAGCTTCTAATTTTTGACGCCCATGAACGATTGCTTTTGTCTCGTAAGGCAGAAGTTTTCGCATCTTTAACTCCTTATAGCTTTTATGGATACATTTGTATATTGTATTGGCCCCTGTCAAGGCTTATAATAGGGGTAACAGCTTTTGGTTGCTACGACTTGGACTGCTAAGGGGACTGGTTTACAAAGTTGCTCCCTCACTCACGCTCTTCCCTGTAAAACATTGTGACATGACAGTGGCGAGGTATTATATTCAAACGTATTCCAACTGAAAATAGCGTAAGGAGACATTGGTTCGTGTCTTTTTTTTTTAAAGGTATGAATCTACTCCAAACCTCCAAGCCGATCTTTTTTGCTTTACTGCTTAGCAGTCTTACATTACTTGAATTCTGAGGTTAGGTATTTTTTTAGCGAATCTTTAAATTCTATTGAACAATATAGTGTGAAGATTTGGAGTGGAGAGGTGAAAATATGGCCTATTCATTCAAAGGCTTCCGTAGCCGATCAGCTTGAGGCGTCGTCCACAGAGTAGGAGCTCCAGGGAAATGAGATATGATTTCATGTCTCTTTTGTAATTACTTCTTCGTTTCTACTTTTCATTACTTACTCCAGTTGCTTTAACAATGGGAGACTATTTGACCTATGCTGTTTTAGCAAACAAAAATAGGATAAAGGATAGACCAACCAAAAATCTATAATATTTTATGAATTATTCGCCATTTCCTTTTCATAATCCTTACAAATCTTTATTTAGAAAAAGGAATACTATTAGATCATGCGACAAGTGACGTCCGAATTTATGGTCAGCCAAAAATATTCAAGAAATTCCTGTCTTATCAGAACGTATTCATTAACTTCTATTCTTTCACTATCAATAACCTCCGTCCACTGATACACAACTTCATTATACCGCTTTGAAATACTTTGATGAAGTCACCATGGCTGAATTAAAAGAGTTTCATTTTTACAATACATGATTCTCTGATACTGCCATTTTACTTTAGAGTTGTCGGATAAATCAATCCACACCGATACGTTGGTCATACAATTTTTGCAAAGGTCTTCTGTCTAGATATGTCAGTTTCTACCTCTTCATATCAAGAACTAGTACAGCAAGAAGGTTCTGTAAAGTCTGGAATTGGTGGTAATCAGATGGAGCAAGATCTGGAGGATAAGGAGGGTGGGAATTGCCATAATGCATTGTCATAATGGGACAACACGCCCTTGCGAGTGGTTGAACTGGGCCTCTTTTCCTTCAAAGCAGTGCTTCAACGCCCTGATAATAAATACCTGCTCTTATCGTGGCATTTCACGGAGGCTTACTATCCCAGTCCAAAGAATCCTCCTAGGTTGGCAAGCTTTTGGCAGACCAAGCTCAACATTCAAGGATATTGGTTTGGAAAAAACTGTACAAGCAATGCATTCTCCAGATAGTAACCTATGGAGCCGAAACATAGAACCTAACCAAAATATTGGCCTTGAAACTAAGAACCATGCGTGTTATGCACGAAAGGATCATGCTCAACATACAGAATATTATAGAACAACCGGTTTCAGAGATATAAAATCTGGAATGAAAATGCAAGAATACCAGCCAGCTGCTAGACTCAACGATTCATAACATGGATCCCCAGAGTTCATTGTAGCTGGCAGAAATAAAATGACGTAAAGATTTGGACAAGTTCAAATGATATTGGTGACACGGCCACCATGATCAAAAAATCTTGTGAATCTTAGAGAATGTCAATGTCCAACGACGGACATTTAAAAGGTCTGTACTGAACTGTAACATCGATTAATAGGAATTTAAAGTGGACCACACAAACATAATCCTACCAAACACTTACGATCACTTTTTTCTACAATTTGTAAATTCTATTTGGAAAAATAATTGAATAAAATTAATTAACAAGCATAAGTCTTGTTAAATCTCAGAATGTCTTACTGACTTTGAGGATATCCTGTAGAATTCATTCACAGCTTGATGAACTTCATTCATTATTTGAAACACAATTATCATGGATTTTTTTTTTAATCAAAAAATTTAGTTCGTCTTATACATTTTGGGGAATTCTAGATCATTATCAGAAAACAGATTATTCAACGCAAAAGAAAAATTAGCATTCATGTCAGTTATTCATATATGAAATATAGGATGCAATAATTTTCAATTGAAGATTATCATTAAATAAAAGAACATAGGGAAATGAAAGTGAAAGAATAGAAGACCAAAAGGAATGATCAATGAATGAATGAACTGATGGTTCAAAAGAGAGGAAGTTGGATAAGAATAGAGGAAGGTGGGAATGAATGAAGGAAGGAAGGTAGAAAGGTAGAATGGAAATAAAAAGAATGAATGAAAGGCAGAAGGGGTGGAAGAATGGAGAGAAAAAATTGTAAAAGGAAAGAAATACAAGAAAAATGAAAAAATAATTTCAAAAAGAAGAAAAACATAAGGATGAAAGAAAAGTTTACAGAGGAAAGAAAAGTCATATAGAAAGTATGAAAGAGAGAAAAGAGGGGAGAGAGATATAGAAATATAGAAAGAAAATACAGAAAGAGATAGAAAGATGGAAATACAGAGATTGAAAGAAAAAGACAAAGAAAGGGGGAAACACAGGAAGATTGAATGAAAGGTAGGAAGCATTGATAGATGAAAAAAAAACAGACAGGAAGAAAAAAAGAAAAACAAATGCTAATTTCATTTCTTTTTGAAGATTGGTTCACATTTAAGGAGCGATTTATCACCAGCATTAGTCTTTTAACGTCCGTTGTTGGACTTAGACCTTTCTTTAGGATCTGCCACATTTCTGTCATGGATGTCGCGGAGCCAGTATTTTCTAAGTGTATCTAATTCATCTCTCCATCTTGTATTCCGTCGGCCTTGGTTTCGCATGTGATCACTGGAGATCCATGTTGTGAGTTGTGATGTCCATCGGTTGTCTGCCATTCTTGCTTTAAATAATCTGCTTTAAAACCACTGCAAAGATCAATGCACTAAAATCCAATGATGCTTTTTAAATATTCTGGTTTGCACAAAAAATGAAACGACGTTATCAGATGAATCGGTGAGACGACTTTATCAGGACTGAACATCTTGATTACTCAGTTTAGCATCATTTTTATTTCAGAATGGAATTATGAATTCTAAGGTTTTAATAAATTGATTTATCTTCAGCAAAGAGAACTGACGAGGGGAAGAACGGGAGGAAATATGGAGAAAGAGAAGTCAAAGAATTGGAAGACGGAAAGTGGAAGGAGACATAAATGAGGAGATAAAAGGAAGAGAAGAAGGAAGGAAGTAAGGAAAAGGGGAAGAAAGAAAAGAAAAGGTAAATGGGAATAGAATAGCACAGATAGAGAGAGAACGCATTGATAGAGAGAAAAAAACAAAGAAAGAACGAAAAGAAATATTGGTGAATAAAAAAAGAAGGAAACGACTGAAAGACAAAGTAAAAACGCTTAGAGAAAGGGAGATAAAACGAGAAAGTTGAACTTATATCCACTCCCACGCATCACACACACGCGCATAAAGATTTTTAAAAGTTCAGAGAATGTCCAAAAGAATTGTGGTGATCAACTCAAGAAGGAGGAGGTAAACTGAGGCTGAGAAAAAAGAAAGATGAGGTTTCAAAAAATGTAATTTTACGACGTAGCCAAGAATGGAGAGCAACAAGGTATAATTAGGAATGAAGAAAGATAGGATTACAAAAACGCCCTCCCTACTATGATTTATGCAATTGAAATGCAAATGCAATCCACTAAAAACAAGTGTCGTAACTATTGGTAATCTTTTCAAACCAACAGCGTATTGTCAGCTCAGTTATTTTCAAATATTATGTAAAAGAGAGAAAAAACGCTGAAACGTAGACAAAGAGGAAAAGGAGACGAATGAAGTATGTGAAGAAAGAAACTGAAAAACGAAAGATACAACGGATAGAATGAGAAGGAAAATGACGAAATAAGGTGGGGGAAGTATCCAAAAAGAAATAAATTCGACTTGCTGCGTTCTCAATGGCCAATTGTCACAAGTTTACGCCATTTAAATTCTCATAATTTGTCCATTAAAAACAGGAGTTTCCAAATTTACAGTTTTTATTACATTTTGATTTTTCTCTTGTTTATTCAGAGTGTTTACAAATTGTTGTTGGTTGTATTCATGGGATAAATTAAATGAATATCATTCACTGAGAGTGACGGCTAACGTTTTTGTTTTCTTTTTGTATGAACGCATTGTTTACTTTTTGGACCATAAAAAGCGCCCAGATACTTGAAAAGATGCAAAAGATTAATTGGAGAAAAGGCACGACAAAAACTAGAGATATAAAAACACACGTTATTGAGTAAAGATAGATATATAGAGACATAGATAGTATCACAGTTAAGTGCTTACTGAAAATCGAACTCACTCCATTAGCACTGGTCAGAAGAACTAGCTTATTAATCAGTTCCTCCCGTAATAACCTTAATTGGTTAATCTGACACAGCACCATTTTTGCATATTTCACAAGTGAACTGGTCTGCTAGGAATTCATCTTCTCCCAAATCTTTGAACAAGCTCATATGACAAATAAATCGTCATACGTTTAAAAAAAAAAAAAAAAAAAAAAAAATGTACATTGAAGATAAATGTTGGGGTAGATCGAATTGAGATAAAAAGAAACGTGCCCCAAACGGTAAAATAACGTTGTTTTTTTTCTTTTTGTCCCCAGAATTCTTATCTGTCCAAGTTGTCCAAAAAACCAGCCGTACCTTTTATCCAGTTGAAAAATGTCAATCGTAATTGTCACCAAAACAGTCAAAATGGGTTTCTCCAGTTTTCAAGTGAGGCTGGCTGACTGCTAGGTATCTACATGAATCGCAACCACCGGTCATCACAAGAGAGCCAGAGGATTGAAAATTTTTTGTTCAGGGGGGTGTCAATTTACAATATGTGTTTATGCTAAATTGGTCACAGTTTGTGTTTTGCACAATTCTTGCTATTTTTTTGAAAATTCGATTTTTTCAATGATCATTACCCAATCACGTCTTTTACCTTTTTTTTAATGAATCATCCCCAATACAGCGTTCTACCAAGAGATGTATGATTCATTTATAAATTTATGAATACTTGACGGAATGTGTGTATTCCCTGCTTTCCAAAAGTAGGATTTTGGCCACTTTTTCGCTTTAAAGAAAAATAGGGGGGGTAAATAGCGAAAATAGCATCCGTGTTCATTTTGAAACGAGACGTTAAGGAGGCAGCGCGCAACTTCTTCATCTCTCCCCCAAATCCAAGTCTCCTGTATCCCCCCATTACTACTTCGAGCTCGTACTACACAGCCTCACGCAATATAATCAACTTTTCTGGACGGTCAAAATGTTTTCTCGAATAAGTTGATGGTAAACGCTTCTCTGCTTCGTGCCATTTCAGCTCATGAAAGTGTTTTTATTTATAGGGAAGCCCCGCTTCCCGATAGCAGCGAAATCTACATTTTCAGTACGTTTAACCTGCTTCAAAGGCAATTTTCTTTAGCAGTGATTTCGAATTCCAGTAAAAATTGCAAACGTAATGAGGTGCACAAGTAAACGGGGATCTCAAGGCTACGACTACTAGTGTTGCCAACTCAAAAGATTCTTCAAAAACAAAAAAAAAGAAAAAAGGCAGAAGCGCCGAAACACACAGCCATTTTATAGTCATTTTTGATTGCTGCAATGGCTAGATTTGCTCAAAATTAGCTTGAACCGCTAAAAATGGGCTAAATTCGCATAAACTGTTGAATTTTCACTCTACCAAAACAAACGCGCTGAATTCAACGCGCCAAAAAGCGCCAAATTGGCAACGACATTCAACGTTGTGGTTAAAATTTAGATTTACGACTCATTTCAGGAGAATTGGCAGATGACAATTAACAACGAAGAAATAGAGAGAACAGAAAGAAAAGGTAAAAAAAGGCTTCTTTGCTGGAGCCTTTTTTTCTTATTGAGATCAGGAGACGTTGAACATTGAACATTTTGGAGAAGCGATTGGCGTAGTCGGTAACGGCTCTGACAGTAGAATCGACGACCCAAGTTTTAACCGTGGTTAGGGTTGTTTATAATCACTTGCACTTAGAAAAGACATGAATACATCCATACACACACCCAGTTACAGGTAAAATTGCTTTACAGATCGGGCTTTCTAGCCTTTGGAAATCAACCAGTCTAGAAGGATAGCACTGATTTGATACCAACGAGTGGGGGGCCCCTTAAGGCAGGAGGTTTGACGCCTTTCCACTCGCTAATGCCAAACGTATAACTCGCTGCTCTCCTCTGGACAACACCAGCATGACCGAGAGGGGAGTTCTGGATGAGTGGACACCATAGAATCTCAATACGCTCCGTCCAGGCATGATCCCTAAAGGGGACGTTCTATTGTCTCTAGAGACAGAACGGAGGCCATTTATCTTACAGTTGAATGATTCTGATCAGGACCAGCAGACGTTAATCGTTAACATTCTCATTCTAAATTGGCTCATATTTCATGCAAGTAAGCTTTTGTATTTCACTGTCAGCAGTCTTTCAACGTTTGTCGCTGGACATAGACCGTGCCAAAGATTCCGTTCTGTCACGGTGATAATACTTTCTGAACTGGTCTAGTCTGTCATGCAATCTTATTTTTGTCAGTCACAGTTTCGCATATGATCTCTTGGAATCCATGTAATGAATCGTTATGTCCAACGGTTGTCTTGCATTCTTGCAACACGACAGTGCTGTTTGAGTTTTTAATGGGTTCTATGATATCTGACTTATTTTTTCCTCTAATATACTTTTTGGTGGACATTGAACTTCTGTGAAAAAAAAAATCTTTATATAACAAGTATATATATTTTATTATTTTTCTTTTTGTTGAAAATCACCTTGCTACTAAGGATGGTCATTAAAACAGTTTAAAAAAAGCGACATGTGGCCATCTCTATCAGTACCCAAACCCTCTACACAGCGCGGATGAGTGTTTACTGACAACGAGGCAATTCTAAACCGCTGTCGGAGCCCTTCCATACGCTCTTCGTTTCAAACCGTGTTATCAATGACAGCGCCATTGAACGCATCGTTCGGCTTAAAGGAAAAAATCAGAAATGGACGCAAACGTGCAAACGGCGACTAAATCCACCCAGAATTCTTGAAGCCTCTGTGCACGGGTACATGAACTTCTTGCCTGGGAAACAGGATTGACTAACACAAAAATTGGAGGAAGCATTCATTGAAACCCACAACAGAAATAAGGGAGAGAAGTCTAACTGCACAGTATACTGGCATCACCCTCTCCATTGCAGATAAGAGAATACTGCTGGATTGGTTAGCAAGATAGATCACCGAAGAGTATTTCCCTGAGAGCCAGTGTGGTCCCAGAACAAATCGTGGCACACCCTACATGGTTTTAATCGAACGACAAATGAAGAGAAATGTCACTTTTGTCGATCTGACAAAACCTCGGCTGTCCTCCTAAATTCCCAAATGTAACCATCTCGCTCCTTGTGGCGTGGTTTGGTAGAGTCAGGATCGGAAACGACTTCTCCAGCCCCAGTAGAAAACAATGCAAAGCAGGGCTGCATCCTAGTGCTCACACTATTCTCCATTTTTTTCCACAATGCCAAAACAGGTGACAGAGGAAATGAAAGTAAACGATATCTACATCAGTACGCGTTCTAGCGACTATATATTTAGCCTAAAGCGTGTCCATGTCCGCAGTTAGGTAACAATAAAACTAGGTGAACTATTCTTTGCTGACGACTCATCTTCAGTGACCCATAAAGTTTACATCACGCTTTGCCAAAGCAACTGATCACTTTCGTCTTAAGTCAGACTACGGAAAACGAGTATCCTCCACCAACCATCACCCCGGGGGAGTCACACCACATCCTCTCTATATTTTCGGTGCAGCTAAGCTTGACGCAATCGACCACTTCATCTACGCAGGGTGCATCGAATCAGCAGACGTAAAGCTGGACAAAGGAATCGCAAATAGGCAAGCAAAAGCAAGAAAAGCCTTTCGTAGAATGCAAAAGCGCGCCTAGGCAAACAGTAACCCGCAGAAAGGCACTAAATTAATGGACAGAGGCGTCATTCTGCCCATCCTATACGGAGCTGAATCATGGGTCATTTACCGACACCACTTATGCATCCTCGAACGTTTTGACCAGCACAGCCTCCAAAACATCCCCAAAGACCACTGGCACGATCTCATTACAAACAATAAAATACTCAAAATTACCAGCGTCCCCAGAATGCTACAAAAAAACGCATTTGCGTTCGACTGGTCACGTATCAAGAATGAAAAACAACAGACTTCCAAAAATAGTAACATTCGTTGAGCTATCCTCGGGACAGAGGGACCCCCATGAAGAAGATTCAAAGACCCCATGAAACAAAGCCTCAACCCCTGCGGATTTTACTACCACAATTGATTGATAGAAGCTGTAGACAGGCAGAGGTGGCGAATAAAGATCTTCAAGGCCTCTTCTGTTGCTGAATCCATATGAAACGCCAGAACAGATGTGAAGAGACCGCACCATAAACACAGTATCGTCTACAGTTGAAAAAAAAAAAAAAAAAAGCCAATTACAGCCATACTCGTAGTCCAACCCCAGCACAAATCCTGCGTCCCCTACTCCTCCTTTCAATCCCACCCCTGTCTTTATGCCCCCCCCTCAAATTACTTTTTCGCTCTTTTTATTCTTCCATTTTTTAAGTCTCATTATTAAGAGGCATTTTACTATGAAAATGGATTGTCAGCAGTTATAAATTAGGGTAAACTGTACTCACAGAATTGGGTTTTTCTATATGTACTTCTATACTCAGACTTGAAAATGTCTTGATATTTTCGAATCTGTTGTATCTCTCCAGTAAGTAAATAATTTAGTGAAATAGGTGGATTTTAAACATCTGTTACATTTGTAATTTTGTATACATACTTTCATACATAATTCATGTTTCATTTATATTCCATCATGTCTCTCATACTAGGAAAAACAAATTGAAGAAAATGCTTGAGAGAAAAATTCATAAACCAGGTCCTAGAGACTTAGCAATTCGTGACTGAAATAATTGAAAGTGTGTTCCGTGAAACGGTTGGTTGCTCTGAGATTTGTAGAGACATCGATGGCAGTCACGTAGAATCTAATAATTAAATTTAAGTCCATATTCTTTCTTGATTTTATCTGCAATACATGTATTTTGTTTCAGCATATATATATATATATATAT